>CM031241.1:538882767-539318840 GCA_018340775.1 Taxus wallichiana var. yunnanensis | reverse complement strand
TCATCTCCATGTTTTGATAGTTGAGAGTTAGCTCTCCCAACAAGCACAACCATTGGACTCCAAGTATGATGTCAAACTCAGCCATGTTAATCACAAAAAAATCAGCACATACCTCATATAACCCCATGGTGATGTGGAGTTGAGAACACCTTTTTGTGCATTGCATAGAGTAACCATCCGCTATCCTAACAATGAAGCCTTTGAAGTCCTCAACATTCAATTTCAGATTTGAAACCAAACATGCATTTATGAAATTATGAGTAGCTCCTCCATCAATCAAAATTGTGACCTTGTGCCCTTGTAGATCACCCTCAATAAGAAAAGAGTTGTAACTTGGTGCCCCCACTAAGGTAGCAAGAGTGCTAGTTACCTCTTCCGGATCTTTTTCCAATATACCATCATGCCTAGTCTCATCCTCATTGCTATCATCATCATCACAATCTGAAATTACTTCAATATAATGAACCTTACCTTTTCCCAAGCAACGATGTCCCGGAGTCCATGGATCCTTGCATGAAAAACACAAATTCTTCCTTCTTAATTCATTTTTGCTTCCTTCTCATGGCTGGTTTTCTGCAGATCCGTGTGAGCATGAGGCACTTTTTGAAGAGGTCTCTTTGGCTGGTCCAAAGGGATGCTTCTAGGCTGCTTGGGGGCTTGTTCCCCTCTCCAATTGACCTTAGGAACACTGCTGATTGCTGCTGATTTTGGGGCAGCACCTTCAAGATCAAGAGCCTTCTTTATTGCCTCTTGTAGAGACAAAGGATCAAATGCACGAACTAACCCCCTTAGGGGCTCAATCAAACCCTCTACAAAAAGCACAATAAGTCTTCTTTCGGACACATCCGTAATCATGACGGAAAGCCTCTGAAAATCAGCCACATATTCCTCCACGGTACCTTGGTTTCAATTGTGCAAGCTCACGGAAATGTACCTCCGGATCCACTCTATCAAATCTATCAATGAGCCTTTGACAAAACTCATCATAGGCATGTATCTCACTATGCCCTTGTGTCACAAGTCCATGAAACCACCACTCATGGGCAATGCCCTCAAGATGTAAAGTGGCAAATTTAATTGCATCTTCTTCTACCATGGGCTTCAAAGACAAATAAGTATTCAACTTTTGAATCCAAGCCCTAGCGGTACCTTTGTAGATCCATCAAATGTAGAAAAAGATAACTTACCCAAAGCATTTTGTACCTCTCTTTGTGGCATGGCATGCCTAGGCTCGGGCCTAGATCTTCCTCTATCCAACCCCATGAACTCGGCAAGAGAAATGGCATCACGGATCTCTCTAGACAAGGCCATATATTCCTCATAGCTCGCTGCAATATTTCTTCTTCCCATCGGTCTTGGCTCTTCTTCCGGAATGGCCTCCTCTCTAGGGATGAAAGTGGGCTTCCAACTCGATCCTCGGGCTGATCCATTGGGTCGCTTGGCATTATTTGCTCCACTCAAACTCCCTTCACCATTTTGAACCCTTGGTTCAATGATTCTTTGGAGGAAAGTGCTAGGAAGTCCATGGTATCTGCAAGCCTCTCTTGGCCGGCAATTAGCTTGTCCACCTTAGCTTCTTGAGAATCATGATCAGCCATATGTCCCTCTTCTCTTGGCTGGTCCTCTTTGTCTACCTTCTTCCTCCTTTGATAGTAGATGTAACCCTTGTTACCTTCTTCCATAAACCCTAGGCCTTTGAAGATCTGAGCTTTGATACCACTGTAATGACCCTTTCAAGGGTTTTAACCAAACACACAAAATGCAGATCTGATTTTTAAATTGCAGCAGACTGTAAATATAAAATCAGCGACTTTATCTATCACCAAATATGCCAAAAACACCACGAAACACCATGAATCAACTCGCAATAATTTTATATATATTTTAGGGAATAATAAGAGCCAAAATCACACAAAAATATTGAAGATCTCACTGCTGGAAATTAATTATGAACTGGAAATTGCAGCCACAAGAAAATTATAGAACTAGGGCATAGAAACCCTCAAAATTCACCAAACTTCAGATTCGGCCTTATAAAATATTACAAATCAGATTATCAAACCAGATTTCTCAAATACTTCACCAATTGCTCCAAACCCTACCCAAGGTAGGTCGCTCCACCCTTAATAAATCAAATACAAGTTGGAAATGGCAAGTATCTCTCCAAATCAGCCTCTAGAATCGATCCCAAGCCAAGGAGAAGGGTTTTCGTCCTTCCCTTAACCTCTAGAAGGGTTTTCGTCCTTCTAGGCAAGTCGCATAAGGAGGTTTTCGTCCCCAAATGCAAGAACAAGCAGCTCCAAGCTTACTTTGCTCCAATAAGATAAATTGCGCCAACTCTAGATAGCAAATGGTGCCTCTAATCTTCTTTTATATCCTCCTTTTGGCGCCAAAGTACCAAAAGGAAAGGCCGACCTGTATAAACAAGGAAAACACTAAAGAAAATATAAAATATTAGATAAAAACATATCATAAAGGTGCTCAAGGTTCTCCTCCATTTTTGCTTCTTTGCCACGGAGAAGGAATGGCAAGAAGACCAAATATCAACTCTTAGGTGGGAAAAAGGGACATTACAGTATGGATGAGATAGAGCAGCTGAGTTTGTTATCAGCCCAAGCAAATGATGAAGAGTATGAGGTTGCAGCTGAAGATGAAGGGATGAAAGAGATGCTTCTACAAGCCTTAGAAGCACATGAGGAAGAAGATGATGTTGCAACAAAGGTAAAAGAGCTGCTTGACACATTTGGGACAGCAATGAGACTAAATTTTAGTGTTGTTGTCATCACCATGTCCAGCCACTATAATTCACTATTTGCAGCTGTACAAGTGTTTCCAGTCATAGAGTTGCTGATTTTTTAGAGTTTCATGAGTGAGTTGCTGATTGTTGAAGGATTTTTAGTCTTTGTTGGGTTATTTCCAACCTCCAAATTGCTGACAGGGCTAATTTTTAAAGATGAATTCTAGTATTACTACTGTTGTACCATATTTGTTTTGCTGATCTCGAGGTTTCTGACTTTGGACTGCTATTTTCGGTCATCTACAACTACATGATTGCATACTTTAAGAGGGTTCTCTTACATTGTGATGTTTTTGACGGTTTTCAGTCTTTATATAGGATGAAAATTATTAACTTAGCTCCTATACTATTGATGTGGATATGGTCTTAGATGATTTATGACTGCTGCAACTTCATTCCAACCTATGTACAATCTGATTTGCGCCATTTTATGGGGACATCAGCCTGCAGTGCAATTGTAAGGGTTGCCAAAATTCCAGGAAATTATCATGATGCTCAATGGGAAACTCCCCACTCTTCAATTTATAGTTGTAACAGAGTGGCGCAAGCGTAAGCATGGTGGTAAGATCATAGGGCAGCCTTTGGCCTTAGAAGAGATGGAGGATATCCTCAAGCTTTGGGAAGAGTGCACCCTTAGTCTACAAATCAAAGAGGAGTTTCAGTTTTGTAGCTGTTACATGTTGCTAGACTTGGGATTCTCAGGCCTAGGACTATTGTTAGTAGTCATGAACAACTGCAAGTTCATAGAGTTTCAGAGGATTTTATCTGTGGATGATGTGGGTAGAAGGATTCAGCTGAAGGGAACACACATTTCAAGGCTTCCTAATCAGATCAGTGAGGTGCAACAAAAGCCAACAACTTCAAGGGTTGGGAATTGCAAATCCCCAAGATGGATTTGGGATCCCGGTGTTCTAGCATTGCTTGAGGACAAGCAATATTTGGGAAGGGCAGACTGTCATGTCCCCTTTTCAAATAAAGTCTAAAAATTAATAATATAACTTAAGTGTCGAAAAGTGACTTTATAAAAGACACTTATGTTATTATTATTAAATAAAGGTGACTTTTCTATTTTAAGTGAACTCAATGATTAAATAGAAAGTCCCTTTATTAAATAAAGTTAAAGGCCCATATGTGGCACCCCACTTGGGAGAAGCAACAAAAAGGTTATAAAAGGAAGTGTTGGGGTCATTTGGGAGATATCTTTTGTCTATTATCTCTCTCCTTTTGGGAAACGTTGAGCATTTTGCTTGTTTGTGCATTGAGGACGAAAACCCTCCATTGCATTCATCACTTGAGGATGAAAACCCTCATTGTGATCAGATTTGAGGATGAAAACCCTCAATATCTTCTTGGTGGCTTCACTCAGGGTCACATTTGAGCGTAATTTCGGATCATCAGAGCTAGAGGACATGTCTATTTTCAATTTGTGTTAGTTTGTAGTTCAGCTAGGGCACGTTTTCTACTTTTCCCACTTCAGATCTGTGTTTCAAGCGAAGAAATTCAGCTAGTGGAGAGACAATCCACTAGACTTCAGTCAGGGACAGCTAGGGCACGATTTGCAGCCATTTCTAGGGCTGTCTACACCCCTTTGGATTTCAGATCAGTGTTTAGGGCATCAACAATGGACAAAATTGGTTGGTTTCAGTTTGCAGCGTCTCCTTTTGGTCTCCTCTTGTCATCTGGAGTGTCTTTTGTGAGAAAATTGTTGTAATCTTATGTGGGTATTTTTCTTGTTTTATGGTGTGAAAATAAATAAAAATAAATTCAAACTTTGGTTGGAAAAATTATTTTCATCATCTACTTGTACCAAGAGGGTTTCTAGATGCTTTGGGCCTTCTGGGTATTTTTGTATTGTGATTATTTGATAAATAAAGGAAGATTTCAGATTGTATTTTTTGTCTTACGGGTTTGCATAAAAATCAGATTGCTGTTATATTTTGTACAAGGGTTTTAGGGAAATTCCAAAATTTCTTAGATCTGTCCCATAAGGGACTTTACAATCAAGTACTTTTTTCCCCTACTAAATTTCTGATCTTATACTAATCTAATGAGCTTGAACATTATTTGTAGAGGAGTTTGAAATTGTGCTAATCTACATGCGAAGCCTAATTGTGGGTAAGTGGGGCTTCAATCTGCCTCCTGAGAGGTGGGCCACCATCACACTAGCGTGGATACAACAGGCTTTGAACTTGGGTGGAGAGATTTGAATACTCTTGAAACAAGTTGGACTACCAACTCACGCAGGCCCCTTCCACTTTAGCAGTATTTGGAGTATCCTTTTTCTTCTAAACATTCCATATTGCCCAAGCACCTTATGAATCCTTAAAATAAACCAGCATATAATCATTTTTGTTTGATTAAGCCCATGGAGCAGGAAACCCTTGTTTTTAAAAAATTATGCTGGTGAAATATGGATCTTTGTGTCTTATTAAGACATTTCCTTACTAGGCTTGTTTGGAAATGATCTGCAGCTGTCTCAGAGATTTCAATGATCAATTCATTAACATACATTCTAATGGATGACTGAAATCAAATGAAATATGCTGCTGTTCTAAGGGCTATGCTCTAGAAATCAGCTTTTACATAATTGCCATTTTGTTGGGAGCAAAATAAAACATGTAGCATGAACAAGTAAAATTGGAAAGATGGAAGCTACTGTCACCATAACACCAGAAAGTTACCTTGGAGTAGCCCATTGCTGGTAAAAATTCCAAACAGAAGATGGGTTGTGCCTCCTCTACAAATCATCAATTGCAAATTACAGACAAATAGCTCAACCATAGAACATCAATAAGAACTCTCCTCATACAATGACCTCCATTACCTTGGTGTGCATAAAACACTGCTCAGACTGAGAATTATGATACACACGTTCTACAGTGACTGCTAAAACTCTCAATGACATTTGCATATCCAAACACACATTTATGTTTACAACATCATGTTTTGCATAAAGGTTACTCCACTTACCAAACTGTGCCTTTTATAGGTAATTTTACCATTACTTTTACCCCGACCTTCGTTTTGGGTGCTCTTTAAATCATTAGAAAGATATTAAAGAGACATACAACTTTTCTATTATAAGTGTCTGGCGATTCTGCACAGATGGGTAATGTTTTGAATAAAAAAACCTTTTGTCACAAAAATATATCTTTTGTAGCTTTGCCATAACTTTTTACTTCGACCTCCGTTTTGAGCAATCTTTAAACCATAGGAAAAATATTGAAGAGACCTACAACTTTTTTGCTATAACTTTCAATGATTTCCTATGGAATCTAGAAACAACCCATAGGGAATCGCTGAAAGTGTATAACAAAAAAGTTGTAGGTCTCTACATTATCATTCCAATGGTTTAAAGATCGCTAAAAACAAAGGTTGGAGTGAAAACTCATGCCAAAACTACAAAAGGATACTTTTTGTGTCAATTTTGTTTTAATTATTTTAAAAACCGTTACAAATACTTGCAGAATCACCAAAAACTTATAATAGAAAAGTTGTAGGTCTCTTTAATATTTTTTTAATAGTTTAAAGAGTGACCAATACAAAGGTCGGGGTAAAAAGTTATTGTAAATTTACGAAACATTCTTCAAAAGGACTTAAAAGACAATAATTTGTAAGTTGGAGTAACCTAATGGGAAGCCAAAAATAAACAATTAGGAAAATGAACCGATTGGCTTTTTATATAGGTAGTTTATTTCTTCTTCTATTGCATTATGACATATCTGATCTCGTACAAATTTGTCACCTGCTGACATGTTTTCTTGGAGGAGATACGATTCCCTATGTAATCTTACTCGTTAGCTACAAGCCATTTGTCTTTATTCAAATGATTTGAGACATGTTTAATATGTATTTTGCATGTGCTTATTCTCAAATATGCCACTTTTGTTAGCACATGGGTTGACAAATGTGGTAGAGGCCTAATTTGTCTAATTGACCCAATTTGACCAGCTTGACCCTCCATGGGGTTATCGGTAGTCTAGACATCCCCCATATCTTTTGTTCTGGTCCATTCATCCTTTATGTATGGCTATCTCCAATTCATGGTTTTTTTGCCTTGTCGAATGTAAAATGGAATGAGTCAAGTTCGAGTGTGTTGTACAAATGTTTGAGTGTGAAGGTGACGGTGTTTGTATGTGAGTTAGATTGCATTCTCAATGGAATATGAAAACACTTTGCCCTTTTGAAAATCCATCTATTACACATATGCCCATAGTGTTGTATTTAACTAAAGGTGGCAAAGAATGTAGTATGCGTGCTCCTTGACTTGGCCATGTTGTAGAGCCTTGCCGCTTTTGGTCATCAAAGTGCTTGCGTTTGATTCCCACTACCCATGGTTGGGGCCTTCGTGAGACATTAATATAATATAATTTCTCCACTCTCTATGTATGCAAGCTGGATCAAAAGCTCGTGTATACATGCCCTGCACTAATATTTGCTTCACCTCTTTCCTCTTGCAAAAAAGAGGTGGAAGCTATGCCATCTACTTACGTGTCTCCATATGATCATTCTAAGTAGTCTATTGCTTGGCGTGTTTTAATTTTTACTCCCTGGAAGTTTTAACATGTTGTTGCTCGGTGGACCAACACAACACCTCTAAGTGGCCTTGCTCGGAATGCACCATCCTTAGGAGTTGTGTCCACATCAATCACTTCTGCTTTGCTTCCCCAAGTGGGGAATGGAGGAAACTCTTTGGTCATATCTACTTGCTGCTTCTCATGCTTTGCACTACCCAACTTTGCACAATCACACTCTCCTTTGTGGAATACCTCCATTGTCTCCCAAATCCATCTTGATGTTGTCTTCATAATATGTAGGATTGTGCAATATTTGTCACAAGATTGATCAACAAATCAATCACCTCAAGTAAAACAAAAGAAGATTGGTGTTCCATAATGAAACCACTTGAATAAGAATAAGGAAAAAATCTTAATTCCTTAGAAATGTTTAGGTGGGTAATTTATATATAGTAAAACTCAACACAGGCATGCTCGTGTGGACTTGCCTAAATAAATGTCAGCCATAGATTAATGACATACAACTTTTAAATCATGACTATCGATCATAAAGATCAAAACAATAAATGTACTAATTATATAATGCATATGAGAGCTATGTGACAGGCCATATATTATTAATGAATGCAATTCACAAGTAAATTTTAATGGTCTCTCTAAGTGGCAAGTGAGACCATCGTGAATGCATGCACCGTAATTTTTTTCTCTGCGATTCCAATAAGAGCCTCGAGTTGGCCATTACGACAATTAGGAACCTGCGAAACTTTGAATAAGGGTTTCGTGCGATCTCGACCCCTGGGGTTAGGATTGGGGATAATGGAGACTACGAAATCGCGAGTGTTTGAAAGAGGGGGATTCCTCTCATTTGATCATTTAAGGATGCCATTCGTGGAATACGGGATAAGTTTGTTTTCAATTCAAATGCTTGTCGATCCTTTCGGTTAGTCAAAGAGGATCCACACAAGACTCCTGCAGGTTGCATGAAAGCTTCTGATGGGGTTCCTATTCTCAAAATAGTAGCATTTGATGTTCAAGAGGGGATTCATGACTTGGAAGATAGGGCTCTTATTGTCCACTTCCTTGGGTTTAAGCCTTCACTTCTTGCGTTCAAAGAATGGGCTGAAAAATATGGCAAACCCCAGGTGAGTATACAATTTCGGTATATCCGAATAGTTCTTTTTGGTTGTGTTTGCTAGTATTGCTGAAAAGGAATATATATTTCAAGGGGGCCATGGTTCTATGGAAGAGCTGGCTTGTTCATGAAACCATGACAACCCTTATTTAAAGCAGAAGAGGAACTTCCTTCCGTTGTTCCAGTGTGGATTCGTCTATTCGGTTTACCAACGGAGTTTTGGAACCCTGTGGTGCTTCAAGATATAGGTAATTCACTTGGTAAGTTTGTGAGGGTAGCAAATTCGACCATGAGGATGGAACAAATGGTCTATGCACGCATGTGTGTATACATGGATATGAATCAACCGCTGCCTGCTAAAATTCTTCTGGAAGTTGGGGAGGATAGATGGGAGCAACAGATTGACTATGAGAATATACCCTTTCGGTGTTGACATTGCCATGAATATGGCCATCTGGTTAAAGATTGCCCAATGCAGATTAAGGAACAAACCAAGGATAATCCTAATTTGATGAATTTATTACACCGTCAAAAAGGAAGATTATCAAGGAAAAAAACTTAGGCAATGTTCAGATTAATAATACCAACAGATTTGCAACCCTTCAATTGGAAGAAACAGAAGAAGATATGGAGGTTATCTAGGAAACCCAAATCCCAAAAACCCAAATGTATAAAATTCGGCGACAAAGGGCAAGATAACAATCACATGCAATCAGATTCTAAAGCTCTAGTAGTGCATCAAGGCAATGTGGGAGAACTCAAAAGTTATCAAAGAAAACATAAATTCGCGAGAAGAACACCGAAAGAGGAAGTGGGAAATGCTCGAATAATATCTTATTATTACCCCCCTTGCCCCCATGGTTCATACCCTTAGGATAATAATCCGTCCGGATGTAATGTCCCCTTTTCCTGCGCCAAAGGCCTAAGGGCCAGGTCGAGTCCAAACCGTGGTCAGACCCAAGGGGCTGTGGACGCTGGGAGCTATTGGGAAGGGGCCACGTGGTTCTAATATTCTAATTTTGCGTTGAGGGTCACTTTTGGACCATGGCGACTTAAAGGGGAAAAGTAACTTAAGTTATTTTTATTTTATTGACCCCTCGTGGAATGAAACGTGTCTAGGTCTATTGGGGCTCTTTTGCCTTGGAAGGTATATAAGGAGCTGGGAGAGAAAGGAGAGGAACCTTTGTCGCATACATTTTTAGCCTCCTTCACGTGTAGCTGTTGTTGTTGCATCTACAACTTGTGGAGTCAAATCCCACAGGGACCCTAGCTTCGGTGGTGAGAGACCCGTCCCTAGCTAGTAGGGCATTCTTCGGTAGTGAGAGATCTACCCTAGTCTGTCATTTTTGGAGCCGTTTTCAGGGTTATGTCACAGAGATAATAATAGAGGGTTCAGAGGAAGGGTTTGAGGATTTTTGGGGGCATTTGGGGAAGATAATCAGAGGGCTTTTGGATCAGATTCATGGCAGCCATTTGGGCAGGGTGTGGCAGCACGTTGAAGGCATCTTCATCAATTTCCAACCCTTTTCCCAGCTAGGCGACTTGTAGCCTTTATTTGGGGGTTTTCCAGTTGGCCATTTTCAGATTTGAAGGTGGAAATATTATTTCCTATATCTGTTAATGTTATTTCCAAAGACCCTTAATTTTTGCTCTTGTATTTAGAGAGTTACAAACCTCTGAAGTTTTCCAGCTGTCTAGGGCACATTGTGCTTTTTTGGCAGCATTTTAATTTGTGTAAAATTCCAAAAACAGTTTTATTATGTCCTCTATAATAATATCAAGCTCTCTTTAAATTTTCAAGTAATTCGAGTGGATATTTTGGGAGATATTGATTTTATTTAGTTCGCTGTCCTTACTGTAAAAATCTGCATAAATCAGTATTTTATTTGGCTGCAAACTTTCAATATTTGGTGCATTTTTAAGTGGTATCCCATAAGGGATATTACACGGAATCAACAAGAACAACAAAAGAAACTTCGGATGGATTCTACTTTAAAAGCAGGAAGGAAATCTAACCAAACTCGTCTTCAGAAAGAAGGGCAACAACTTTCGGGAATGGTAAAGTTGGGGATTTGACCTCAATCTTTGAACAAAATCCAAAATGAAGTTGATCACTTGGAATATTCGGGGCTAAAGGGCAGCCCTCTAAAATAAATGAGATTAAGCGTATCGGGGGAAAGGAGCCAGTCATCGTGAATCATAATGTGGGAGGTTGTTAGAGCCACTTAAAAATCATAATTTTTTTTTAAAAATACCCTTTTAAAGAGCATGATTTTTTTAATATACAGATTTTCTTTCAAAAATTTTGAATATGTGAAGAATATATTTTTAAGGGATTTAAAATAAGTACTTTTGAATACAAAGGAATTTAAGGCAACCCATTAGTTGAGAATAAAATCACCTTTTATGGGTTGTTTATGTGTCATGATTTCATTGGTTCATTTATTGATGTGATTTGATGTGACTTACTTTATTGGCTAGTTTTTATTTCATTTTTAACTTTAATTCAAACAACTATTGGTACTTTGTTTCACATAACTACTCACGGTCATTGGGCCATTCACGATGACTCCACTCCTTTCCCTATGCAGCAACATCACCCTCATATGTTTTTTATTCAAGAAACTAAAGCTTTTATAGAATTCATGGCAGCAGTGGTTCCTAATATTCATAAAAATTTCCAGGTTCTCTCTTTAAGCTCACAGGGAGCTTTGGGAGGTTTAGCTTGCATATGGGATCCTCACCAAATTCTCCTTCTTGGCAGTGGAGGAAATCAGGGTGTTATTTATATGATTGTGCACTATGTGCCCCAAAACCAGATCATGTTAATCTTGAACATATATGCCCCTCTTCAGGTTGAGGCAAAAAGAACTCAGTGGAAGATTATTGAAAATATTGTGGCAGCACATTCTGGTCTACCAATCATTATAGGGGGTGACTTCAACACAATTCTCTTCTCTCATGAGAAACAAGGGGGGAATCCTATTTTGGATGCTTTTGCTGCTAATATGTTGGACTTCATACAAAGGATGCATTTGGTTGATATTCAACCTCACAATGGTCTAATGACATGGTCCAATAGAAGAGTAGGGGAGGGGTGTATAAGGGAAAGATTGGACAGATTTTTGGTATCAGAAGATTGGTTAGAATGCAACTTTCTTCCTTCTTGCTATGGTTCTTGATAATTCAGGTTCTGATCATTGGCCGGTGGTTTTAGAATTGGGCAAATATCTTCCGTTTAGAGCTCCTTTTAGATTTCAACTGATGTGGCTTCGAGATGAACATCTTCCTCCTTTGATTAAGAAATGGTGGAGAGAAGGCCAACCTCGCATGGTACTAAAATGTTTGCTTTGTCAAAAATTACAATACCTTACATTCCAACTCAAGAAATGGAATGTTTCAGATTTTGGAAATATTCATGGGAAAAAAGAGAGGTCTTGGAAGCTCTATGAGGGTATCTCAGCAAATAAGGCTTCATGGCTTCACTCAGAATCTGCAAAAGAAGGAAATCTCCCTCAAACAATCATTAACTGAATGGGAGACACGGGAAGAAATATTTTGGAAACAGAAATCCAGAATTAAGTGGCTGAAAGGAGATAAAAATACTTCCTTTTTTCATAAATCTCTTTTAGCTCACCGTTCACACAACCACATTGCTTTTCTGGATAAAGAGGACGGTACCAGGGCAAATACTCAGGAAGCAATTCAGCATGTTGCCTTACAGTACTTCTCTAAGTTGTTTAAGGCTTCAACGTTGGATAGGAGTGCCCAACAACAACTGCTTAATATTATTCCTTGTTGTTAGTGAAGAAGACAATATGGCACTTTTACAACCGGTGACTGAAAAGGAACTTCAAATTGTTGTTTGGACCATGAAAAAGGGAAGACACCGGGACCTGATGGATTTCCGATTGAATTTTATCAGGAATTTTGGGACATTGTTAAAACTGATTTGCTAGAAGTGGTGGAAGAGTGTAGACAAGCTAAGACTGTTCTTAAGGCCATTAACTATACTTATATTGCTTTGATTCCTAAGAAACAGGAGGCTTCTACCATTACTGAATATCGTCCCATAGCTCTTTGTAACGTTTTGTATAAAATAATTACCAAAGTTATAGCTGAAAGACTGAAATCCATCATTGATAAAGTTATTTCTCCGGAACAAGGTGGATTTGTTCCTCATAGACAAATCTATGATGATATAGTGTTGGCTCAGGAAGCTCTTCACTCTATGGACATTCAGAAGAAGCCAACTATGTTCGTCAGGTTGGATTTATCTAAAGCTTATGACAGGGTCAGCTGGGATTTCCTCTATGATATCCTTATCCGCTTTGGTTTTTCCCCTTTATGGGTGCAATGGATACAAGCTTGTATTTCATCTGTTTCTTATTCTCTTATTCTTAATGGCACCCCTACTCAGCGTTTTCCGGCGTCGAGAGGTATAAGGGGAGATCCTTTATCGCCATTTTTGTTTATCATACTTGCTGAATCCTTTGGCAAGCTATTTTATATGACAAGAATCCAAAGAAAGTTGCAAGGTATAAGATTGGCTACTCATGTGGATCCTCTTTCTCACTTACAGTTTGTTGATGACTCATCAGTTATGGGGACTGCATCCTTGAAAGAAGCCACTCAGATACAAAGAAATTTGGAACTTTTCTCAAAGGCTACTGGTCAAGATATTAACAAGCATAAGTCTAAAATAATCTTCTTTCATTGCTCGCCAAGGCTGGAACAGGACATTCTTATGAAACTTGGATTTCAGAAGGCCACTTTACCTCTGCAATATTTGGGTATTCCATTAAGTTCCACAAAGATCTCTGATTGGGGATGGTTAATTAATAAGATTCAACAAAAATTTAGTAATTGGACTAATAGATGGCTATCATCAGGGGGCAGAATCACCTTGATCAAAGTTGTGCTGCAAGCTATTCCTGTGTATTTTGCGTCTCTTTTGCACATCCCTATTACAATTTTGCAGCACTTAGACTCTATTAGTCAAAAATTCTTGTGGTCTGGCAACCAGCAATCCAAGAAGTGGCACCTTGTGAAGTGGAAGACCTTATGTCTACCAAAGAAAGATGGTGGCATGGGATTCAGAGCTAGCGTTCCGAATAATAAAGCCCTTGCTGCTAAGTTGTATTGGAGACTATTGCAAAATCCGGATCAGTTATGGAGTACTAATCTTCGTGCTAAATATACTCAAGGTATGAGGCCACATGACAGTTAGATATTCCTTACCTTCACGAGGATCTCCCATTCTTTCTGTTCTCAGAATTGGAGAAGAAATCATAAAGAAACAATTGTTTTGGAAAATTGGAAATGGTGAGCAGGCTAATTTCTGGACGGACTCTTGGGATGGCCACCCTCCTTTGATTACGCAGTATCCCCATTTCAGCAATATTATGGTCACCCTTCATGCTCAAGGCAAAACTAAGATATGCCACTATTTACAACATACATACCCAAGGAGTGAATGGATTCATCCTTCGATGTGGCAGATTAACTTGACTCAGCAACAAGTTCATTCTTTACACAGGCTTCTGCAAAATAGGATTCTTCTTACGACTGACTTGCCTGATACTTTGGGGTGGGGAACTACGCAGATGGGAAGTACTCTGTTGTTGAGGGTATAGAGTTTTGGTTGCCCCTCTTCCTCATCCATGGAGAGATATATTTGTGGACCTATGGCAACCTGTTCTTTGGCCTAAGGTGAGATTCTTTGTTTGGCTTCTCATCTATCATAGAGTTCTTACTGAGGGATAACTTGATGAAAAGAGGTATGGTTGGTCCCTTTTGGTGTCCTTTATGCAGAAATGCAGCTGAGACCCTAACTCACATATTCTTTCAATGTCCTTTCACTTTGGGCTTATGGGGCACTCTTGTTGATTGCTTTTCGGTGACTTGGCATTCCCCTGATAATATTGTGGATACTTTCAGAGGTTGGAAAAATGCAGTTAGGGACACTCAAGACTTTTACAAAGGCATATGGCTTGTTGTTTCTCTTATGTTGTGGAATGTTTGGAAAGAAAGAAACAGACGCATATTCAAGCTTGAAAGCAGAGACAGGTGGTATATCATGGACATGACTAGAAGCAATATTGCCGAATCTATCTTGCACAACTTGACTCTTCCTTCTCCGTTGCCTGTAAGGTGGCTAGTCCTCTTACAAAAACTGAATATGGATAATAGGCAATTGCAGTTGAAGCGAGATACTAAACTAAGAACACCTTCCACTCTCTGCTCATGGCAGCCTCCTCCTTTTGGTATTGTCAAAATTAATACAGATGGGGCAGCGAGAGGAAATTGGTCCTGCTAGTATGGGAGGAATTGCTCATGATTCTTTGGGAACCCCTCTTTTTTCTTTGCTCATCAGTTGGGGCACTACACTAACAATGTTGCTGAAATTATGGCTGTTCATCGTGCTCTTTTGGAGGCTACTAAATTGAGATGTCCTAGTATCATAGTTGAATCGGATTCCAAGGTTGTTATCAACATCCTTCGAGCCCTGATCAACACCTGTCTAATAATTGGCTTATTGCCAGGATTCAGGATCATATCAAAATCATTGCTAGCCAGTTCCATTCTATTATATATTCTCATGTGCCTAGGGAGCAGAATAAGATGGCGGATGCTTTGGCCAACTGGGCTTTAGATCATTCAAATCTGATACACTTTGGTCCTCTTCCCCTCACTTGGTCACAGGAGAAAAGAAAGCAGATTGAGCGGATCCTCTCTTTGAAAGATCATGATGGATAATTCACAGATATGCTACCTCTTTTTCTTTATTTGTACTTGGAATTCTAAAGATGTCTCCTCTAGTATGAGCATAATTGCTTGGCATTGTATTTTGATCCTTATATTGTTATTAATATAAAGTTGTTGGTGGTTTTTAAAAAAATAAAAATTAATGATGACAACCTCCCTTAAGATTAACTCAAGGAGTAGGATGTGTCGTTAACCAAACACCCTCCCTTCGTGACAACATCTTGTATCCCACATCCCGATCATCTCTCGAAGATGAACAAATGGAACTCTCGCCAATGGTTTTGTGAAGATATCCACTCGCTGCTCCGCAGTGGGAATATATTGTGCATCAACCAACTACTATCATCTAGGAGAATCAAGAACCACAAGTAGGAAAAGGATGCTCACAAGCTCTAAGGATTGAAGATCCTTTGTTAGTAAGAAAAAAGAAACAATAACTGCTCACACCCCAACATTACCATACACATCTCCACACCCGCAAAGGAGATCCAAGTAATGGCACAAATGGCGGCCCACCATGAGTGTAACATCACATATGAAGTGATTACAAGTATAGGACTAGTGTCTCCAAGGAATGATGAAAACAATGGTGCCCTTGCCATGAGGAAAAAACAACTGTGTAGACTAAAAACAAGTCTCAATCCTACCTGTTGAGTCAAAATGAGACAATAACAATGCAAGAGGCCCACCATGTAAGGTACCATCTTCAAAAGCCATGTATAAAAAAGAATGCCACAGAACACTAACAAAAGATGCTCCTCCCAACTCTCTAAATGGCTCACAAGAGAGAAAAATGATGACACATATGATGCACAAACATCTCACTCCTAAATACCGCATCCATCTTGGGTACACCAAAGGTAGAAGAGTCCACCCCTCCCTTAACAAAGCTATGAAGACAAAAGAATCCCAATGAGTTACACCACTAGCACCATGCAACTCCATAACCTAAAAGAAAGTCCTATCCAAGAGCCTCAAATCCCACCTAGGACACTCATTAGTGTTATGTCCACGAGCTTTAAAAATGTAGTAGCAATTAAAGAATGAGTGGAGTGACCAACATGGCCTTGAACATGTGACATAGCAAGGTCACAAATATCTCCATGGAGACCACCATCAGCCATACCATCAATTGCTACATCACTAAGAAAAGGTTTAGAAGAATCATGCCTACCACCAAGTGGCCCAACTCTATCTAGGACTACTACTAAAGGCATATGAGAAGCCCCCCCCCCTATTTAAGAAAGGGTCCATAGATGCATTGTCCTCCACGTAAGAAGAGACATTTGAGCATTCTCCCTCAACTAAAATAGGATCATGCACTCCAATTTTTCTCAAGATCAACTGAAGAAGTTGTAGAGGTGATGTCCCATAAGGAAGAATTTAGTGCAATGCTCTCTTCACCCCTAGAAGAAATGCGACCCTCAATGTCGTCCACACAAATAAAAGGAGCTAAAATGTGGGTTTCATCATGAATATCCTCGCATATAAAATCATTATCCTCCATATCACACATAGAAGGAAAAAAGGATCACAAGAGGTATCGTAATCCCCATAAGAGTCCTCCACACCCAAGGAAGGAGCAAAGGTAGATCCATAGATAGAATGTCCTCATAATCCATAAAATGCTCAATAATGTGAGAAGATGTACTCTCTATTGAAGTATATGAATCTGAATTAACTCATCACAAACCTCATGACTGGTCACTAAGTCCTCCACAATCTCAACTGAAGGAACAACCAATTTTGAAGAACAGTAATCACCTTCAAAAGTATCCTTCACCACATCAACAGAAAAATCATTGTAAGTGCCATTAAGGACACCACTATCAAAATGATGATCAATATCATGTCTACTGTGAGAGACTGCAGGCTGCAATACTGAAAAATATATGAATCCCCTCCCTCAAGAAGAACTAGAGGCCCAACAAAAGAAGAATCCACCACATCATGAATACCACTTCACTGAAATGCAAGTGTCACATCATGAAGAGCAATCTCACATGTGTCACCAGTCTCATGACTATCATCACGTCTAAAGATGAAGCACACTATGCGAAGAAGTATCAATAAGAAGTCATCAACAAAGTCATCACAACTAGTATCAAATTCCTCCATAACACGAGTGGAAGAACAAACTGGACCCAGGGAGCAAGAAACATCAAAATCACCTGATAAATGTGATAAAGAAACTCCACAATCCACGAGATACATACCCAAGTGAGAAGATGAATGCATGAAAGCAACCTTATCATCACATACCTCATGTATGGCCTCTAAGCCTTCGCCAACCAAAGGGAAAAAGAATGGGACTTACCATCATCACCAACCAAAGTGTCATGGCATAAGGAATCCCCATTGTCAACAAGCTAATCATCATGAGTAACAGATGGGTGAGTACCATCCTCACTGCTAGCCATAGCAAAATAGGAAGTGCAAGAAACAAGAGCTACAGAATCCTGACAAGAAGCTTCACTAACATAATCATCCCCCAAAACATTATAATCCTCAATACAAGAAGAGGAAACCAAAGTGTCGCAAAGAGTCACTTTCTCACTCTCTACTCTACCAGAAGCAATCTGAGATGTAAGAGACATATAGTCATCACAAACAACATGCCTATTGCCATAGGAATGAAATTAGATTTCAGAGTCATAGGATAACACAAAATACTCCTACACATACACACCCACAATTGTCTTGGATTCATGTCAGAATAGCTAATAAAGTCCATAGATGTGTGAACAAGAAGGGTTCTAATGAGATTAGCTTCATCATGTTATGATGTATTTTCATCAATGTGCCTCAAGCAATCAACCTCTCTAAGAATTTCCTGCATGTGATGCCTCCACTTAGGAAAACTCATCCTGTTAACGTGGATAATATCTTTGCTATCCCTTATTAATAAATCCATGGTGTACTAAGAAAGTAAAATAAAATGGAATGAAAAGGCCTTCCAAAAGACTAACCGATTTCAGGATGAGATCGGCCTCAAATACAAAAATTTAAAGAACACAAGTGCCATAATTTTTCCTAAGCTTTCCAAAAATGTAAAAAAATCAGAAAGTTCCAGAAAATTGTGGCCGGGTAAGTGAATTTATGAAAACCCCAAAAGTGCAATAATTCAGTCAAAACAGGTCATAGAAGGCTGAAAATTGGATTGTAGCTTCCTTGTACAAGTCCCCAACTTTCCTAAAAAATCACAGAAAATCCACAACGGTTTGTGAGATATGCATGATTCTTTTTAATTGGGGTTTCTACAAAAACATAGGTCAAAAGAAGCTGAGTACTCAAAATGGAAGAATGATGAATGATGATTGATGATTTCGCTCCTCGATACCATGCAAGATTGTGCAATGGTTGTCACGAGATCGATCACCAAATCAATCACCACAAGAAAAATGACAGAAGATATGAACACTGAATTATAGTGTTGTAGCACAACCACTTGAATAAGAACAATGAAAAGAACTTAATTGTGTATAAATGTTTAGGTTAGTGACCTATATATGGTCAATCTCAACCAAGGCATGATCTATGTGGATGTGTTTAAATCAATGTTGCCCATAAATCAACATTATACAAGTGCTAGATCATGAACATTGATCATAAAAATAAAAATAATAAATATACACTAAATATATAATGTATATGAGAGAGTTAAGTGATGGGCTATATAATTTTAATGAACACATGTCACAAGTCAATCGTAACATAATATTTGTTCGCGATACTATGCAAGTCATCCTCTAGAGAAGGGATTTTGGTTGGACTCGGTACTAGATAGTGTGCAAAAACAGTTGAGTTGAACTCACTATTGGAGTGGCTGTAATACTATGTGAGTCATCCTTTAGAGAAGGGACTTTGGTTGGACTTGGTGTCGATAACGTGCACAAACAATTGATCTAGACTCATTGTTGTATTAAAATATAAGGCTTAATATAAGGCTTATTTATTAGTGTTAGTTTAATATTAGTTATTTATTAACTAATAAACGGTTGAAACTACTTCAACCACTTTGTAACCATCTTTCACATAATAAAATGATGGACACACAATGATAATGTGTGCATTCGGTTTCTTTTCATCCGTTCTTTGTACATTCTAATCTTTCTTTATTCTTTCTCTCTCCGCATATTCTAACATTGGTATCAGAGTGCGCAAGCAAGGAGAAAGAGAAGGGAAGAAGTTCAAGTCATCGAAGGGCCTGCAAATTGATTTACAACGAACATTTTGAAAGCCAGTCACGCAGTTTGTATGAAATACAGTCACGTCTGACAAAATATAGTCGTAGTCATGGTTGAAAAATTGAATAAAATCAGGATAAACACCTGCTTGTGAAGGTGATCGTGAGGGAAGGAACCTGATTCATGAATTCAAAGACTCCTTTTCGCCATGGATCTTAGACATTACCTTTCCTATTCAAGAGAACAACACGATTGACATTGCTACCATTAATCATAGTCATCGTAGGCACACAATTGATTATTCTGATCGTCAGCGTGAGGAAGAACATAAACAAGCACAAATCTTAACATAGTACGTATTATTACAGTTCGAAAAAGGGGATGAAAAATGAAAGTTGTGAGGGTTCGAAAAGGCATAAAATATAGTTGCGATCGAAGATAATACCATACCAGCGAGGGCATGTGCGGAAGCAAGGAGAAATCATAGTCGTGAAGGAAAAATGCCAGTCGTGAATCTCTCTTGCTAGGGCACGGGACAAACTTCAATTATTTTCACAGGTTTTACAGTCGTGGAAGGGTTTCATTGTCTCAGAATTTGAAAACATTCAAAGTGGCCTAGGGCACTATCCAGTATTCATTCTTATCTATATTCACATATTTTTCCAGTCTAAATAAATATTTTAAAAATGGAGTTCAGTCGCGAATCAGGAGAATAAACAACTGATTTAAATAATACAAAATCCAGAGCAAAAATAGAGAGTTTCAGATTGCGATAAGTTAGTGAAAAAGGGCAAACATACAATCATCTAGGAAAAATACGGAGATGAAGGGAAAATTCCAAGACAAACCAAATGAAACCATTGTTGAAAATCCATTGGATGTTGAAATTGATGAACTCACTGATAGAGAATGTGTATTTTAAAAGAATCCCAACACTTTGAAGACATGAAGGAATCCAGTGTAGGTAAAACTCAGCATGGATGGTTGTCCAGATAGTTCGGGAGTCTGTGAATATCGGGAATTTATCCTTATGAGGGTCATGAGACAACTTGATGGAGCGTTGTGGGAGTAGCTCAGCATGGATGGTTGTCCAATAATTCGGGAGATTTTGTAATTCGAGAGTTCGGGTAGGTGGAATCTGGGAACTCAGGAATTCAGCTCGGGAACTACACCTTTACAAGGGTCAGGGAGACAACTCGATGGAGTTTTACCTGGTCAAAGAATTGATTTCAAAGGGAAAGCTTCGAAGAATGTGTCATCTTGTTTGGTTTTGTTATTTTAATCTTCGTCAGGATGTTCTATAGTGCAAGCCTTAAGAGGGGTATTTAAATATAAGGCTTATTTATTCGTGTTAGTTTAAATATTAATTATTTATTAACTAATAAATGGTTCAAAACTACTTCAACACTTTCAGTAACCATCTTTCACATAATAAAATGATGGAGACACAACGATAATGTGTGCATTCCGATTTCTCTTCATCCGTTCTTTGTACATTCTGATCTTTCTTTATTCTCTCTCTCTCTCTCTTTGCATATTCTAACATATTGAAGTGGTCTACAAGAACAAAGAACTTGTGGGAATCATTGGAAGATGTAGTGATAACAATTACTCTTACCTTAAGCACCAAAGAAGCTTGGTACCAGGTACTCTACCAAATCTGATCACAAGGATGCATGTCACCATCTCCTTCTATGAGGGATCATCACTCTTCTCCTTGTTGTTTGGTGCATCCCTTTCATCACTACTCTCCCTCATCGCTGTCCTCCTTGGACCTCTCTTCACAGTCCCCTCATTGTGCTCATGTTTCTTGTTAGAGGATCCTACTCTCAATTCCTCTAAGAGAAGTATCTTGCTGACCCTCCTTTGTATCTATGTGAAAAGGTTTCTTAGGATATATGACTAAACACCTCTCTTTGGGGCCCTTCTTCTTATGCATGATTTCTCTCCTAATTTGTCTTCAAGTTTACTGCACGAGTTTTCCATGGGTCAGCCTCAAACAATCCATTTTTCTTCATGAGTTTCTCTTAATCCCGTTCCTTCTTCATTCTACTTGGTGGCTTCGCCTATGTTGGAAGTTTGGGGTATATCTATCCCCAAAAACTCCTATTGAAATATTGAAGAAATTCGAGGCTACCTCAAGGACTTTGAAAAGTACTAGGTGTTTCCTCCTATCAGTACAATGCTCCTCATGTAGATAGCATCATATGTTTCTGAAATGTTGGATATTGTGACCCAAATGTTTTGGTGTTAGTATGTTTTGTAGTTGGAGCATGCTTCTCGTGAGAGACACCCCCATGTCATGTTGTGTTAGTACTTTAGCTCTAAATAAATGTATGTACTAAGTAATTTAATGTTAGGTTGGTGGTTGGTAGTTTTGGGTCCTTAGTTGTATGGACCTAGTAGTTGGTTGGGTCCCGTATGTCAACCTCCTCGTGCAAAGCTTCTGTTCTGCACACTTGTTTTTGAATCAGTGATTATTTAGGAATATCACATTTGGCAATTGAATCTCAGCATTTGAGTTTATGCATGCTGTGATATGTTTTTAGAGAATTGAAAATGGTGGTGAGGTCTGCATGATTCACTTAACATTTATTACCTGGCATGCGGGTTGCATATGATCTTTTGACTACCATCTTAAACCGTGTGAGTACATTTTGTATTCCAAAGCCTTTCTTTTCTTCTTCTTTGAAATCACAAACAATTATAAATTATAAATATAATGTTCCTTTCATGGTTCACAAATAAACATAGAAGAGTTAGTTATAATAATTTTGTAAGACACTTGTGAGAGGGAGTCTTGAGATCAAAATTTTTAAGCAATTTTTGGTTAAAAAGTCATTGTCTTTTATTCCTTGAAATGGAGAATCTTCAAAAGCATGTTCTTTTGTAATGGAGATATAGGTGTAAAGCATGGTTACAGATTATAATAATTTTGTAAGACACTTGTGAGAGAGAGGTCTTGAGATCAAAATTCTTTAAGCAATTTTTTTGTTAAAAAGTCATTGTCTTTTATTCCTTGAAATGGAGAATCTTCAAAAGCATGTTCTTTTGTAATGGAGATATAAGGGTGTGAAGCATAGTTACCATGTTCGTATGAACATGGTCAATGTTCAATTCAAAGTGATTTTTTTGGGTGGGCGAATAAGTTCGGTAAGTTCGAATAATTGCTCAAAATAAAAAACAAAAACTCAAAATCAAAATGATGGCCTCCACGTGTGCGGAGAGTGAATCCAATTGTACAAAACAATATTCTAGGCTGTGCAGAACATGAATCCAACTATGCGGAACAATATTCTAACCGTCTCGAATGCAAATCAAAGGCAAAGAAATTGTGTGATGTGCAAAACGTGAATGCAAATTAATCCGGAGCTGTTTCTATTGGCTCAGCTTCAGCCCCTCTCGATATGGGGAGAGTATTGTCCTCAAGTGTTTTGAGCTGCATTAATTCGAAAATTTAATCCGATAAACTCTTGTTCGAGTTGCAAATTCATCATTCATTAGTGCTTGTTTGAACTAGGGATGGAAGGGTGGACAGTGGGACATAATTTATGTCACGTTTGTTTCAAATGTATTTGTATTGTAAACTAAATTTCTTTGTATTGCAAACTAAGTTATTAACTAGTTTACAATCTATTGTTTAGTACTACTTTTTAATATTGTATTACTATTAACTATTTAGTTTATAGTTTATTAGTTTGTATCTAGTTTATTAATATTTTTTAATTTTTAATAAGTCTAATTTTTTAAATTTTTAATTTGAAGTTACAATATTAATTTTTAAAACTTTTGTTAAGTTGTAACTAGTAACATTATTCTTTGTAGATATGTATAATTATTGTTTTTATATATTCTTTAAATTTGTAAATTTTTCGAACCAAACTTTTTGCAAAATCTCAAACTTCGGTACTTTTTCCCCTTCTGAACAACCTGCACTTTTCAAACATGGTAACTATGGTGTAAAGGGAGTCATAAGAATATTGTGATAGGTCCCTACGATCAAAATCATTATTAAGGGCTATAAGGATATTCTCTTACATACACATATTGTATCATGAATCTACTCGTGGGTAAAGGCAAAGCCCCAAGTAACATTCATCTATTTTGTGCATTATGGCTAAAATTGTAAGCCTTATCTCCAAATATGAGAGATTAACTCTGAAAAATTATATTGAATGGAGCATGAATATGGAAAACGCACCCATTTCCAATTTGAAATTAGTTGAAATTTGAAAAACAACCCACATCTCCTACTGAAGTTGTAAAATTGCTCGAGTTTCAAAAACATGATAAGTGTGCCCTTGCTTTGCTTAAGTCTTCTTGTTCTGCACAACTGATTATACACATTGAGGCCGTTAAAACTGATGTTTGGAAGGCTTGGAAAACATTTAAAGATCTGTATGACAAACAACCTACATATAAGAAAATTGATCTCTTATTGAAGTTACTGAATGCAAAGGTCAATGATGATGACAGTGTCTCTGAATACATTTCAAGAATGAAAAAATTGAAGCAGGAATATTATACTAGAGGGGGAAGATAGATGATGATATGCTCATCTCCATCATTTGAATGGACTTAATTCAAATTATACAAGTTTTGTAAAAATGTTGCATCTCTATAACAAAATCAATATGCAACATTTGACTCCATTTGTGAGTTATCTCAACAAGAGTGACAGTTGGCAAAGAAGAAAAGTAGTAATCCCATAGAGGATGAACACTTTACAAAGGTGGGGAAACATAAAAGAGAGATGAGACATGAGCACAAGAGGCCCTTTCGGAAACACTCTTCGAGGCATTCTCTGGAATCCTCCAAACATAAGCATCAACACAGGCATAAGCACTCTTCTCAATCACATGGTTATTCATCCTCATCTTCCATTTCTAGTAAAGGAGGCAAAGATGTTTTCACTGTAGTGGTGTTAGTCACTATTCTAAAGAGTGCCCCTCAAGAAGGAGGTCCTCTCGACATAGACAGATGGCAAAGGCTCATTATGCTGATCAATCTAATAGATCTTCTAGTCACGCTAGTGGATCTTCAGGTTATTCTTCTGGATGTTCTTATGATACATGGTCTAATCGTGAAGCCTCTTGCTTCGTGGATGTAGTTGAAAATGCATTTTGAGAGATAGAGACCCACCCGTCTTGTGCGAGCTGCTAGTCTCAAGATTGGGATCTACTATAGTGGCATTTTGGTTTTGGCTTGTATTGTTTTCCTTTCTTGTTGTGTTGAGATCATTGATGTGGAGCAGACAGAGTAGTTGGATTGGTTTTCTTGTTGTACAACTTCTCACCTCTCACTTGATAGGGGGAAGACATTGCATAGTGGCCTTTGATCAGTCGTCAGTGATTGTACAGCTGATGGTGTTGCTAGCACATGGAGTGTTGAGCAAAGGGGAGTCAATGGTGTTGTTGGGCATCGGGAGATGTACCATATAGGATGCATGGTGTTATCATTAGACAAACTTCTGTGAGAGGCCTTATGTGGATCGATGTAGTTGAACAAACATTGATCGTGCTTATATTACAACACAGTATACATGGTTAGAGGGGATGAGCGTGCTATTCAAGATGTTCATCATTCATGCCACAACTCATGGGATAGTAGGCATTTGAGTGAAGCGACACAGATAGATCAGCACTAGGATGTACAGTGCCAACTTGCAGATTGTAGTAGAGGCTACTTGAGGACATCATGGTTGCTCTAGATCGCTTTTAATACCCCTTTGGATTGGGGTGGGGGCGTTGGTTGGATATTGTGATCCAAAGCTTTGGTGTTAGTATATTTTGTAGTTGGGGCATGCTTCTCATGAAAGACACCCCCATGTCATGTTGTGTTAGTACTATAATTCTAAATAAATGTATGTACAAAGTAAATCAATGTTAGGTTAGTAGTCAGTAATTTCGGGTTATTAGTTGTACGGGCCCGTTGGTTGGGTCCCATATGCCAACCTCCTCCCACGAAACATATTTAAAAGCTTTAGGGATATCATAATAAAGTAACATAGGATTTTATGATTGAAAGCTTGTTTGAAATTAATGGAGTTATTGTTCTGAAATCTCCACTCTCATTTCCCATCATGAAATGGCATGAAGAGTCATATAAAAACCCTTCAAGCAGTGGGTAAGTGCAATCTTGATTTTTCATGGATAGAGACACCAAATAACTATAAAGATCTCCATATGATAAACCTAACATAAATGAAATGACTCATATAGAGAAGACAAAGTTCCTCATTTCACCGACGAGCCTACAACAAATGAGGTCTTGGAGGCTCTTTGCTG
Source organism: Taxus wallichiana var. yunnanensis (assembly GCA_018340775.1). Lineage (NCBI taxonomy): Eukaryota > Viridiplantae > Streptophyta > Pinopsida > Cupressales > Taxaceae > Taxus > Taxus wallichiana. Next base: position 539,293,152 of record CM031241.1, on the reverse strand, counting down.
CATCATTCTTTAGACGAACTATTTGTATGCCCTATCACATTTGTATTGGTCAGAACTCCTCTAAGCCTTCTTGATCGTCTCTATAGGCGTCTTCAAATCCTTCATAATTATCATCACATACACCCCTTGGGATATTATCCTCGCAATACATAACAAAGAGATGATGTTTTTCATCGCTTGTGACATTTTTGTTTTCCGCCTCATGCCAAGTGAAAGGTAGTCCAAAAACTTTGTGAAAGTCCTTCAGTTAAGTTGATACCTTCATGATGTGACTCTCAACCAAGAAGTTTGATTTATCCTCAATTGTAATATCAAAACCATGAATCCTTGAGTGCATGTTAATCTGATACTTGTAACTGACATATGCATTGAGTACGGATTATTTTTTTGTGGATACAAATTTATTTAATACTCAAAATAATGTATTTATTTGGATGATGTGCAAGATTTGAATGCTCTAGCATTATTATGGTTCTTCTTAGATATTATATGACTTATGTGGTTCATGTATTTCTTCAAATCTGTTTCTTGAGTAATGCATGATATTATCTTCTACCTTCCGTGTATTTGATTAATTTTCTTTGGTCGCATTTTGTAGTGAAGCATAAGATGTTTGACATTTCAAACATGAAAATAAAAGATATCTTGCGTAAGAATTTCAAGGATTGGACCATAAAACACGGTATGGTGATTTTTGTATTTGCACATTTTTTTTTAATTTTATCACATTCCAAGATGGAACACAAATATAGATTGATTTATGTTGAACAGATCATGTGCTTATGCTTCAGTTGAATATTAGGAGCCTCAACTTTATTTGTTTCATCATTTTTCCGTTTGTCTTAATTTTGAGAAAAAGGAGAAAATAATTTGTTAAATAACATTCTGCACCTTTGAACTTGTATCAGGAATTGTAATTTTTTATGTGATTTGTTTTGGTGTTTATATTTATAGAGTGTGGGAGTTTTACTGGCATTTATATTTGATTGATTTACCTTAGAAATAGAAAGGGAAAACTTAAAAACTTATGTAAAATATACATTTAACTATTTCAAATTTTCAAGTATTTTTCAAGTTTTCCATCTTCTAACTGTTTTATTAAAGATGAGTCCTTTTAATGGGATATATTTACTTTTCAATTTAGGTAAAACTAATGGGTGCAGCTTCAAAGGAGAAACTGTGCGTGCTGGAATGAGCTCCATTGGAGTGTCCATAAGCGAGCTTCTAACTCGAGGAGTTATAATTCTTGAAGAAATCTTCAATTTTATAAGTTAGTGCGATTCTCCAATTTTTGCTTGCTCATTGTTCTTTAATCAAGTGTATTTGTCAATTCTTTCCATCAAGCTTACAGAATACTTCATTCGTTGTTTAGCAGTTTGGTTGAGGTCAGACCACTTTTGAGAATTTGTTTTTCTTTGGTTAGAGAATACTGAAAATTTATGGTTCTTTGTATTGAGGATTAGGAAGTAACACCATATGAAGAAATTTTAAAAATTGATTACACCTATTTTGCAAGAATTGTTTATTGTTTCGTGTAATAATATAGGATAGCTATTTTTTGAATATTTAGTTTGAAATGCTGAGATAGCTTTGAAATACTAATCTACATTGAATTCATCAGACCCATCTTATATTACTTCAGCAAGAAAAAAATTACATGATGCAAATATTTCCTGAATAAAATAGTGTAACTAGGGAATTCCTTTTATGTTTATTTCTGCTCATGTATCATCTCCTGAAGACTTATCATGACCATTGAATTCCTAAGAGATTCTTTCTTCATCATGATTCATCTTCAATGCATCAATAGACACCAAATTGTTATGCATCCTTCACATTGCAATTAGTTGTCACATTTTTATCCTCTATCAAAAATTTAAATATATGAAATTTATAGGCTTCGATTTAAATAGTCAAATCTAGCATAGTTACGTTTTTTCCCAGGTCCACGAGTTTCTATATCTTTAGCACCTTGGTTTCATCCTTGGTTGTTTATAGTATCTTGTCATATGATTGATCCTGCAACTTTATGCATATCAATTGGTTTCAATTTCGCTTTGTGTAAAGAAAGAAGTGATTTGAAACTTTGTTTTCTTGATCATCAAATTTCGTAATATTTAGAGTGTTGATAAAAAAATTGGTTTTCATAATGATGAAGTTTTCCACTCAGTTGCTAGTTCATTTTGGGTATGGGTTGTAACAATCCCTGGTTATACAAGTGGAAAAGGGAACATTTATTACGATTACAAACACAATTAAATTCCTTCCCATAAATGAATGCATAATCAATCACAGTACGATAGTACATGAGAGCTATGGATAATAAATTATGAGGCATCATCTGATAGCTTAAACCATTCAATTTGCAATTACACATTCCCATTATCATACCATGAATAAATAGGACAAGCTTGTCCCGTAGCATAACATAATATCAAACTGAATGACTAGATTACTCTGTAGTCCCCGTGTATTTGATGTAAATCGGTGCAGCTGAGGGAGAATATAATCGAGGCATTTTGTCCTCCAATCACAGTGTAATGTCCCTTCTAGGCTCTAATTGAAAACAAGGGAAATTGCATAAACCCCAATAGAAAGTAAACTGAAAATTATGGCAGCCAATTGAAAATTATGATAGCAAGGTACAACAGTCTGATTTTTTATAACAGCAAGAAAAATGCAATATCTCTTCAAAAATGCATCATTCACACCATCCAAAACATCTAGGGAAACTTAGAAATATTTTAGAACAAATATTAGCTAAGAAGTCAGCCTTCAAACCCCAGCTGGCATTTATTTAATTAAATAAAATACAGCAGCGAACACCCTTACAAAGGTGGCTGGAAATAAATGATTCCAAGCCCAAAAATGAAGTCCAAATGTAGATTCCAACTGCTAAAATTATGAGAAACAAAAAAATGGTTGAGTTGGGTGTTGCCGTGCCCTAGAAACAGTCAACTCCTCCACAAGATGGGTCGCTTCCCTATGAAAGGGGCTGAAATTCGCTGTAGAACCAAACCCTAGGTGAAAATCTGCAAAAATCAATCTTCTTGAAGCTCCTTGGAAACCCCACGATGGAGAATCCTCAATGGATTGAAGAGTTTTCATTCTTCAATCAAACAAGAAAGGTTTTTATCTTCACTTGTTGGCCACAGAAGAGGATTTTTGCCCTCAATCTAGGTAAGAAGAACGTCGTTGCTTGGACTTACTTAGCAAAATGCGGCATCTCGGGTAGACTCATGTGGAAGATGGTGAGGACTTGTGAAATTCCTCAATGGCATGTGGTAAGGCAGTTTGGGTGTTCGAGACAGTGAGCCGGCCAGCGGCAGTTTGGAGAGTTGGTTGTGATGAGTCATGGAAGCAGGAGTTGTGCATTCCCGTAGGTAGACTTGGAAGATAGTTTGGGGCTTTTTGGTGGTTGTATGGGCGGCCATGGATTCGGAGAAGGGTCTTCTGGAGTGGTTGTATGGGCAGCCGTAAAGGGTGTTTGAAGTGTTCACTTGTACATCGGAGGAGGATGGTGGGAATGGTAGTGTGGTGAAATGGGGGTGCAATGCGTAGTTCGGGACTACTTGTGTAGGTCGGTCCTCTTTTGCGAAAGCGAAAAGGTAGGGTCTCGGTGCCGCATGAGGTCAGGTTTTCTGCTTTAGTTTGACCCGTGACAGCTAAAGCAATTGAGCAATCACCTCAAAACCATACAAAGTTATTTTTAGATAAGATGATGATGCACAAATGAGCCAAGTGACCCCTTCTTATACCTTGATGTGGTGCCAAAGATCAATTAGAATGCCTCTAAAGAGGACCGACCTCATAATGGATCCTTTCTCTTCTATTTTTCATTTGTCTTTTCTCCTTAACCCAACCAACGACTATACTTGAGAAATTACTAAAAAGAATGCAATGCTCATGAAAACAATTGAAAAACATGACAATTACTCCCCTTGTTCATTTCCTTCTTGCCCACGGGAAGTGGAATGGGCTCAAAGTCTTCAAATCGAACTAGCTTGGAAAAGGGGACATTGCACACAAGCTGAAGGATCTCCTTTTACCTCCCTAACCGGGATGGCCCTTTCTAAGCCGACAATGGTAGTAGATAAGGGCATTCATCCCTATTCAGAAAGAGAGGACTGTGTGTCTATAATATATGCTACTTGTACTTACATGTAAATCAACCAAATGAATAAGGTACTCCACTATTGAATGGTTTTAGACAACATGCAACTCTAGGAAAGCATGAACAGACTGATAAAAGCAATCACACTACTTTGGAAAAAACAGTTTTAGGCTAACTATAGGTAGCCCAATATCTCAAGGTTTGCACAAACACATGAGATAAGTCTTTTCAGTTCATACACAACTATTTCAACATGACCACATATATGTAATGTTCAGAAATACATTTGAAAACCCATTCATATTTGTCATACAGTCCCATAAATATAAATAAATAAGCCCCTTCATTTGTCTAAGAGTCAAGACTGAAAACTAGTTTACAACAATGGGTAAAGCTATCTTACAATCCAAGAAACTTTGGTATAAATCACTATCTTAGGGTTAACTAATGTTTATCCACAATTTCCTATTGTTATGGATTCAATACTTTTATAATACACTTAAAAAATAGTCATTATAAAGTTCAGGTCTGTTTCCTGCAAATTCTGGGTGCTCAACACTTGATTTTGGCCAAAGTTACAATTTTAGTGTATTTCGGACTTTGAGGTGTAAAACCATTATGCAAATTTGCATGCAAGTTGCATCTCGACCCCCAAAATCTAAAATGGTCTAGTTCCTTAGTTTGGCAGAGTTTCCATACCTTTTGGAGATATTTTCAACTAAATTACAAATTGCACATGGAGTTCCAGATTCCAAAACCCCGTCCAAGTCTAAATCGGACTTTCAGACTGCAAAAACATGGGAAAAGTCCGATAAAGAGTAAATCAGACTTTTGGGCTGCAAAAGCACGGGAAAAGTCTGCCAGAGAGTAAATCGAACTTTTGGACTGCAAAAGCATGAGAGAAGTCCGCCAAACAGTAAATCAGACTTTTGGTTCACAAAAAGCATGGAAAATTTCGCCAAAGAGTAAATCGGACTTTTTGATTGCAAAAGCATGAGAAAAGTCACCCAAAGAGTAAATCGGACTTTTGTGTTGCAAATGCACGAGAAAATTTTGCCAAGGTTTGGATTGGGTTTCTAAGTGCAGATACACATCAAAATTCCAGTTTTCTTACAAAGAGGATGAAATTCAAATTTTCATCTGAAATTCACATACCCAGATCTTTAAATTGCAAGATAAATCTCCCATCAGGTACCCAACAAGATTAAATCAAGGAAATCATTCAAATTATTTAGCCAAACACATTTTATCAAACAAAGCTCATCCCTGGTAGTTGTTTGAAGTTGCAAAGCACTTGTAAAGTGATAAAACTTTCTTCTTCTTCCAACTTGATAAATTTTCTTCCTAGATCCGCTCAGCTCCTCCAATGCTTCCAATCAATGTTGAATAATAATCAATCCTCCTTCCAATGCCTTCCAATAATGGTTTTCATCTCCTAAATCATTCTCCAGTTAAAGCTTCACTTTTAAAATTATCTAAAATACATGCAACTTGTCTTCTTGTTTTAAAGCTCATTAAATCATTCTAAAAATTGCATTTTTGAGCATGCAAATCTCTGCTGCATTTCTGCACGATTCATGGAGGTGCCTAGGGTTTGAAACAACTAGTTTTTGCTTAAAAATCTCCTTTTACATGGCCGTGTTCAGTTGGGTGTTATCAGCTCAATTTTAATTAAATTAAATATATTTCAAACATGAATAACTCTAGTTTAACACCACTGAATCTACCAATTAGCCAAAACTAGACTTGTATGTCTAAAGGAAATATTAGCACATTTAAAAACAACGCGAATTCAAGTAATTGCAAAATGATAAGCACACAACTCATTCATTGCACAACACTCGCTGAAAGTATGTAAACCATTACGTTAATTAAATATAAGCTAGTTCTACGTGTGTGTGTGTGTGTGGGCTTCATTTCAGTGCTAGGGCACCATTTTGAGCTAGGGCTTCAAGGAAGAGGATTAGATTTGAAGAGTTTTGAGTGTGGAACAGCCACACATTCCAGTTTTTGTGAGTTGAAAGGGTTTGTTCAATTTTTGGGCCATTAGAGCTTGGGCGACCCACTTGTGATGTTGAATGACTCACTTTGGGGTCTTCTTTGGCTCAATTTCAGGGTTTCTTCATTGCTAGGGTTTCTTCAGCTCTTCTTTGCACCATTGGGCATCATTGTTGCATTTATTTTAGCTTTGAATGCTCCTAATGCTCAGCTGTAATTAACCCTCTTTTCTGTCAAAAATTGAAGATATAAAATCACATTTTGATTCAAAAATTCATTTACTGGTTTCTAAAAATTCTATTGATAATTCTATTGAAGATGCAAGGGTTTGTTCAATTTTTGGGCCATTTCAGCTTGGCCGACCCACTTGTGATGTTGAGCGACTCACTTTGGGTCTTTTGTGGCTCAATTTCAGGGTTTCTTCATTGCTAGGGTTTCTTCAGCTCTTCTTTGCACCCTAGGGCATCATTGTTGCATTTATTTCAGCTTCGAATGCTCCTAATGGTCAGCTGTAATTAACCCTCTTTTCTGTCAAAAATTGAAGATATAAAATCAGATTTTGGTCCAAAATTCATTTGCTGGTTTCTAAAAATTCTATTGATATTTCTAAGCATTTCTAGCCTTCTGGGTATTGTTTAAATCGAGTTCTTGGAAAGATATTGTAAAATCAGATTTCTGCACATTGTAGCTAGGGTTTGCAGACCAAAAACAGGTCGCTGCCCTAATTTTTGCATAAAATCAGATTGCTGTCATAAAATTCCAGTAATGTTTCATTAGGGTTTGGGGAAAATCCAAATTCCTCAAATTTGAGCCTGAAAGGGACATTACATCAGCAGTGGCCTCCATCAGCCTTATCTTCTTTGGTACTGGGCCTTCCTTTCGCTCATTTATTGCCCCTCTTACTGTACGTTTTTTTATTTGTTTAGGATTCACCTGTATTAATTTAATCCCCCTGTTAGAATTTTTGTTGTTCTTTTCTTTTTGTAGCCTCTAGTATCTTTTAGATGTTGGAGTTGGTTTTTACCACTTTTGCTATTGTAACTATTTGTACTTTTGAGTCTCATTGATCTACCTTGTTCTTTGTGGACATTAATATAATTTCTTTCTTCTTTCTACTAGAGAGTCAAGTTCATATGATTCTAGTGCTTCCTCATCCTTGATGCAAATTGTTTTGGCTGTTTCTACATTTTCATGGTCTTCAGTTATGCTGTCATTCATTTCATGGAGCTTGATTTCCTTCATGATCTTTTTGTTATAGTTTTGTAATCTAAATATGTCTTCATCATTTTTTGTGAGTTTGTTTTGTTCCTTTCATGTGATAGTTTTTCCTAATTTATGACGAGCTTTTTATTTTGGGGTTTATAGCGATTACATCCTCACCTTTTTGTGCATGCTCCTGAGTGATTTTGCAGCTTTGCAGAACTGTTCAGGGATTTCTGGATAAATCTTAATTCTTTGTGCCTTTGTGTTTCTGAGATTTGAAGTACTTTGTTCTTTTGTTTGCATCTTACTTATTCAATTCATTCTCTAGCTTTGCTTAGCCATTTGTTAACTTCTTCAAACAAAATTCATTGGGCCATGTATCCAAGATTATTGGCAATTATTGAGTCTGATTTGTATGAGTCTTTCTAATAATTTCATAATTATCAATGTTACTTACTAAGAGAGCTCTAAATATTTTGTTATGAAGAACCTATATGTGTACACTGTACTTGTCATTGGTTTTATTTGAAAATTGTGAGTCTATTTACTTTTGTTAAGACAGCATTCACCTTGAGTCTCTTTTCCCACGTTAATGTTTTCAGCTTGTGATTGGAATCTGAAATGCTCCTTGGATGCACTTTCACAATGGTGCTTTTTCCTGCTTACAAATGTATATAAAATTCCCTCTGTAGTACTCATTACAGTTATTGCTTCAATGTGAAGAGCTCTTGGTCTGAAGGAGGTGTTGGGATGTAAGAATTCCCCATTAGGTTCAAGATTGTGTGAGGGGCTATGCCATGCATATTCAGAGGAATGACGTTTTGGAGAGTCGGAGGTGAGTCGAGATCCAGAGGCCAAGGAAAAAGTAGAGATGCAGAAGAGCAGAGCAGAAGTAGTAGCTCAAGTACGTGTCTTTGTAGACTCGCGAAGTCAAGAGGAGAAGAGTGTTGACGCAGGTGAGCCAGGAGCTTGGCCAGCTCCTCATCCACGCAGAGGTGGAGTAATGCAGCAGAGAGGCATTAAAATCTGGAAATCAGCCTGCTTATTTCCAATTCTTGAAAACCATATATGTTCCTTCTTTGCAAACACTGATATATATATCGTTGCTGCTGACGATTGTTTGTAGTTTTAATTCTGTATCATTCTAACAAAAATCCCTTACAGATGCCACTCTCTGATTCGGAAAATGTATTTACTGTCTTCACAGTTGTGTGTAATAGACTACCAACAAATTTTGGAATAAATGGATGTATATAATTGGTCAGCCTTGTTAAGGTAAGTCAACAAACCTCTTTCATTCAATGGTCTAGTTTAATAGGATTATGATCTAGCGTTGTTGCTTCTACCTACTTTAGAGGTGTATATCTCTTGAACTTTCTAGAATTTCTGTTGCTTCCTTATTATTTATTATTTTTATCTGATCAAATTTAGTAGGAAGCAATACATGGGTGCAGTAGTTACTTGATTGTGTTTTTTTCCTTCATCCCTTCCACTGTTTTGTTATCCCACTGCGTCTTCCTTGTCCTGATTCAAATTTTCTTTTTACATATTTTTTAATTCTCACTTTTGTTATTGTGGGCAGATAATCAAAGTCCGTTGCAGTTGCACCACTTCTTCAATATTACTATTCACTATCCTTATACAACTTTTAAAAGCTATCTGAGGATTCATGTTGGTTTTGATTCATAATGAGAATCATGAGTCTTCCTGTGCGACAGTTTTGCCATTATCATATGATCCATTTTGTTTTGAAATGTTCTCTGAGATCATAGAAATGTGGCAGATTGTTCGAGTGAAGTTTGTTGAATAAAAGACTCCCTCTCATACTAAATACCTTCTTCAATTCACAATCAACTTTGATAATTGATAGTAGATACTGTACGCAAATAATGATGATAATGATATGATAATGGAACATAATTCTGATAAATGGTGGAAGCATAACCTCCCGCCAAAATGCTGCCCAGTTCAAGAAGGAGAGCCTTAAGATATCCAATATCCAAATGGGTAATCCGATACAAGATGATTCCATAATGATGATGACTAATTAGTATAATGTTTTTCACATATATTATCATTTATTGTGTTTATCCTTACTTTAACCCAATCTAGTTGTCATTCCGATGTCATATTCTTGTTTGAATCACGATCTAGATGATATACTCACAGTCTACATAATATATTTCAATTCCTTTTCCCATGAGTTAAAGCAAGATTAGATTGCAATAAGAAACCAAGGGTCATTTAAAATTTGAAAAATCATTTTATTTTAATCTTCCCTATGAATACAAAACCTTCAGTTGTTCCCAGCTCACTCCAAGTCGAATACTATCTGAGGAAGACCAAAGATCTTTAGAATTTTTAATTCCTTCCTTTTAATTTAAGAGCATACTACCAGCTTAACTTAGCCAAAGGAGTATAGATTCAAACATGAATCCCACCAAACGCTTTGAAAGAACAATTATTTCTTGCCATTAGACGTGAAAAAGACACAAAAATGGGTCTTAACCAAGTATCAAGCCTCCCAAATAGTTCTGAAATAAACCAAACGCTACTTTTTACATGAAAATTCTTACAATTCAAATCAAAATTGGAAGCCTAAACTTTTCTCTGTATAAAAATTGTTTAGTTTTCACGATAAAGACTTTCCAAGATCCATTAACTTCAATAGTTCCTACGATCTATTTTGTATCCATGGAAAATTCTTAAATTCTATTTTGCATCCTTTGTATTTTCCAAAGAGAATACAAAGGCTGCAATAAAATGGCTGTTTTCCAAGCTCTGGTCATGAGACCATAGAAAGTTCTTGATCAGTTTTTTCAATTACTTAAACTGATTATTAGGAGAATCCATCAAGAAGAGAACTAATGAAAATCTAAAAGAACCTATTAGTATGTTTGGAATGTAAGAGCAAAAGATGAAACTTTATTATGCTGAGAGGCATCCTACAATTGCAGCTAGGGGTGGTGGCAGTGGATTGTAATGTCCGGGAGATATTAACAATTAATGCATGACCTTAAATTTGACTTCCATTTGACCATCATAATGTAGTTTCAACCTTAAATTTGACATATATTTGAATTCCATTTATAATTTTTTTCTTCTTGCATGGAGAAGTCAATTGAAAAATCATAATATCTTGGGCATACAGTGAAGTGTGGAGCCCATTTTTTTAGATTGAGACCTTTCGTCTCCAGGAGTTATTAATTAATTTGGTATGTGACAAATCCGAAATAGGTGCCTTAAGATTGATATCTCTCAGAATTTTTCATATATCTATACCAGTTGTATCACCTATTATTTTTTTTTCAGAGTCTTTCTGCTACTGACCTCCTCATGGACTTGAAAACGGCTTCATGTCCAAAATAATACCTTAGTCTTTGGCAATACAATAGGGACCATGGCAAAAACCTCGAGAAAGAAACCAGTCAGAAGCTCTTTCATCATACAAGCAAATTAACTCGACAAATTAACCAAACTATGCCCATTACAAATGGTGAATAAAAACATATGGTTGAAGCTTGAATTGGATAACCCTTATCAAATAATCAATAATATTGACGAGTAGAAGAAAAAGAGTGGCTGTATTGAAACATGGACTTACAGACCTTAGTAGTGGAAAAGGTTAAAATAATGTTCTATTTAATCCCGCAATATTTGATACATCCTTGAATGGCACCATAACCTAATTTTGGACCGGATACATGAGCTGAGAACATAAGTTCAATGAAAAGCTGTTCTATCAAATGGAAAAGATATTTACATCAAATAATGAGGACAATGATCTAATTCCGGAGAGCCTATACCCTACAGTGTTATTTGCTTCCTTCCCGACTTAGGAGGAAAATATTCCCATCTTCTGATAAAGTTGGGAATCTGCTGCTAAAAATTCATGTCTTGTAATATCGTCAAATAACATCTCTTTAGGGTTTTTTCCAATGTATTTATGATGAAGTTTAACATACATGCATATTATTGCTGCCATCTTATAGTGAATTGAGAGTGAAACGTTGTACTCATTCTGAATCTTCTACAATGTCAAAATGCAGAAAGCCACACATGCAGATAACAATGGCTTAATATGCTCTGAGGATGAATCAATTAAATGAATAATAATTCTCACTATTTTTATAAAGCCATAAGCTCCCAAGTTAAGCATAAGATCATAGAATTCCGATTTAGCATTAATCTCTGCAAACTAATCTTCTTGTTGTCTTCCCACTGCATCAACGATGAATTGGTTACTCTAACTAACAGAAGGGTACATGGTAAAAATACATTCGATAGCCAGCCTTCTGCAAGCTATAGGCTTCCTTATGGATGCTTCCTTGATAAATAAATGTACTAGCACGACAATTGATAACTCTCATTTTAAGGAACTTTGGAAACTCCCAATTCAGCAAATAAGGCATTAGCTAATTATTAAAATGGAAGTTAGAAATAAAATCCATGTATATTAAGTTTTAAATCTAAACCGAAATCAAGTCTGATTACCTGTATAATTCAGCCCTGTCTTGGGTGTGATTAATTTCTTGTTCTTTTGTTTTCTTGTAGCAGTTATGACGTACAACATAGAAGGCATATGTGGAGAAGTTACATTCTTTGGTTGCACTTTAGCATTATTGAATCACACTCTGTAATGATTGAAACACTTAAAAGTTTTTATTGAACCTTTCAAGGAGAAATACTAGGCGGGTGAAACTTCTTACCCAATGATTTATTGTGCTAAAGCAGAAACCCAGGAACTATTTTGTATGGTGATTGTCACTGGCTACTATGACAATCTGCAAAAATTTAAGGTACAACGTAAGCTCCCTATTTTTCATTTTAACTGATGAATCATGTTGAGGATTAGCTGCATGTGTCGCATGAAAAACCCAAACGGCTAAAGATTTGTAAAACTACCTCTCGCAGAGAGAGCTTGTCATTGCTGGAGAAAACATTGACATTGTTGACAGTCTAGTACATTTCTTCAATACACATGCCTTACTCTTGCGACCCAAGCAAATACATCAATTTGGTTTGTTGATTCTACCTATAAATTCTTACTATTTTAGATCTTCAAGACTTTTTCATTCCCACAATTTAGAAATTATCACCTGGATTACAGGAAATTGAAATAAATTTATGTCGCTTTTCACCTGTGCAGACTTCCAGGATGGTATCAAGGCTTTCACCATTGATGACACAATAATATCGAGGAACAAAATTGAAATCTTGCTTGAAGAATTCTTACTTGAATGACAGTGCTCCAATAGCTGATAAATGTGGGATTATTGGCAGATATTGTCTATAAACTCTTTTTCTCATGAAATATATCCAAATCATATTCTTTCTTTTTTACTTTTTGTTTATTCCTGTTTCCTTTTCAAGTCGATCACAAACTTATGATGTATGTCAAATATTTTCAAGCTGCTGAAAACATTGTACTCGTGATCTTTTGCTGAGAGAATTATTCAGCTTGGATTGGGTTGTAAGCTTTATCTGAGTAATCAAATCCCTTTCTGGTATTCTCTAATATAGAATCCCATATCCATGGAAGGGACGGAATATGTTCATTGGCTGTTCAATTGTATTTGTTTCATCTACAGAATAATATCTAAAAGTTTGGCAGCCCAGTGTTTTTCAACTGGTTTAGTGAGGATTTTCTGCCAGTGGAAGGAAAAGACTCAAAAGAGAGAATGTGGGGATAATGAGTACGGAAGAATTTGCATATAAACTTAGTGCATAGATGGTAATGCCTTTTGCTTAAATAGTGCTATCACATAAAATAATGCTCCGTGTTGGGTTTTCCATCCCTTAGAAGCCTATGGCACCATTATCAAATCAACATTGTAATTTATGACATTATATAGGAAATTTTCCTATGCATCGTGGTCTTGGCCATGTGTGCATAGTAAGTATAAAACACTTACCATATCATAATATGTTAAGTACATGCCCAACATGAAAGCCAAGTCCATGTACTTCACACGAACATGCTAATTGAGTATCATTTCTTAAGACGACATACAAGACTTTTTTACCTTTTCTAACTTATTATAATTTGCATGGCTCAACATATACACATTGTCTAATAGAATCCAAATCCACACGGTTCACAAGAACATCCTAATTGAGTATCCTTTCTAAGGACAAGATACATACCAACACAAGCAACTTTCATAAATTGATGTGAACTGCATGACATTCAACATGTGTGTTAGGTTAATGTATCAAAAACAATAAAATGTTTGTTTCAAGGACATGTCTCATGTAGAATTTGATGAAACATAAGAGGTAATATGTTTGAAGCCCCAATAGAGAATCTTACGAGGGTGCCATCATTACAATATTGTGATTAGGGTGCCATCATTACAATATTGTGATTAACAAAAATGTAAGTATTGGCTACTATTGCTTCTTGAAAATTTTAATGCACCACAAAATCATCCTATTCAAGCTGGTAAAGAACCCAGTTCTATAGTCAAAGAGAAAACATGTGGATATTCATCAACACTATATCAAGGAACTTGTTCAATATAAACTAAATTGAACTGATTTATCATGCTAGATTAGATTAAGTTGTTGACATATTCACAAAAGCATTTGGTATAGATAAATTTTAGAATTTCAGCAATATGTTGTGTTGAATTTATTGAGAAGACCATTATGAAGGGGGTATTAGAATATGTGGACACCTAATTTTGGTACAAGACTAGTTATTTGCTTTGAATTGTGTATCAATTATTAGTCTAGATTAGGTTCTTGTTGACATGTGCTCATGTGTAAAGACCTTTGACATGTTCCCCTTAATCATTCTCGTTGCTTTTCTATTCTTCCATGTTTTCACTTGATTCCTTCCTAGTCCTTTAATTTTCTCTCCCGTCATTGGTTTTCTTTCTCTTCACCATGCTTTCTTGCATTTTAGGGTTTTCTTTGTCAAAATTGTAGCAATACAATTTTGGTGTTGGTAACCTTATCTCATTGGCCCTTTTAATTGTCATTTTGGGTTCTTTGGTGTTTCAGTTCTTTGTCGGTTTTCCTCGCCCATTTTGTGTTGGCACTTGCTCCACGAGGGCTTTAGTTTGAACTCAAGAATTGTGTAAATAAATAAGTGCATTAGTGCATTTAGGGCAACCACCGACATGAGAAAATCACGAGGAAATGATTTTATTTGTTTCAAGTGCATCCTTGTGCCAAAATCGACTTCAAGCATTTAGAGGGGAGCATATAATGACTTCTTGTATTGATTAAAGCATTGAAAGTGATAAGGGTTAGCAATTGGATTACATTGGTGTAGTGTTGAATTGCATTATACTTGTATTTCCCAAATTGTTCAAAATTAAGGTCTTGATAATAATATAGGGTTAGTATAGGGTGCCATTAACACCCCTAAATTTTAGAGCTTTGTAAGGTGTTTCAAGCATATTAGGGTTTCAAGGTAGGAGATTAGTTTCTTGGCAACTCAAGAAATTATGGAAAACGGCGAGAGGTTTTCAAAGCCCTGAATAGATGGATAAGGTCATAAAATCAATTTCACCGTATTTGATAGTTCCCATAACCACATTGCTATAATTATGATCTTTCCACAAAAGGAGTGTTATGGCTTTGGTCTTGCCACTAAAGGAGTGCTACAATCTGATTGCGATAGTCAAGGTTCTTTATTTGCATTGATTTTCTCGAGTCTATTTCACTTTGCTAGTTAGGCCTATTTTGCACCATCTGTTTATGATGGCTATCTCCCAAATTGTGACAAAATTTGTATCATTCTAAAAGTTATATTTCTTCCAAACATTTCAATTCTTTCAAATTTCTTACGTTTTAGGCATATTCTTTTGTGTAATCAACTATGATTATTTGAGATATATCTTTTTAGATTTGATTATAATGTGGTTAGTTATAATGTGTCGCTAGTGCAAAACCACTTTCCACATCTACATAATAAATTAATGACATCTTTTTGTATGTTAGTATAATTCTTGATAGTTTATGTTAGTGCCCAACATTGTCCCATTACATTTAACTTCTATTGATTAAAATGGGTGCTTTTGATTTTGATGCTAGAGTGGATTTTTCTATTTTCCACTATCCCGAGGGATACACATTGGTAATTGATAATGCAATTACATTTGAAGGCATGTCTCAAATAAGAATAAGGGGGTTGTGACCTCTTGGATTTGATATCGATATGACAGGCGTATCAACGAACACATCGAACGACTCCGCTTTAATTAATCGATGATTTAATGATGGATAACATTAACCGTTCTGATAACAATGACAACAACGACAACTCTAGCTCCAACCGTCCATCAATTGGCATAATCTATGAATTCAATAGGGTTCTATCAGACGCCGTAGTGAATTTAAGAAGCATAGTGCGAGCATGGGGAAGAGCAGTACAAGAAGGAATACATTCGAATCTTCGAGCCTCATTAGAAAGTCCATCAGGGACAAGAGTTTATACAATCTAAGCATAGAGAGGGTGAGAATGAACTTTTTAGAAAATGTACTGTCATTTACTTGATGAAAAAATCAAGAAATGGATTTACGCCGCAAAAATTGGCATCCGCTCCTTGTTTTCATGAGAGAGAAGAGGTTGTGTAATGAGGGGATTTTTGTTTTGTTGAAATCACGAAGGAGTCTACAACAAGACTTCTTGCCGGAAACCGTGGTCTTCCATGAAATTATCCACAAGAACCTCAAATTGGAACCACGGATTTAGAGTTTTAGTCACAAAATCACGCACTTACTATTATTATTATACCACCAAGTATGTTGTTTTATATATGGATCTTGCATAAGAAAAGTATTCATTGATGACCCATTCCATAGTCTAGTTGTTTGTCTTGTTGGTCTTCATTGTTGTCCTGCATCTTGTACACTTATCACTCACTCGCACGCTTTGGTCATGTCTCGTGGATTTCTAATCGTCAAGTACTCACTACCATCATCATCGTAGTCTTTGACTAGGGCGCCTGGGGTGCCTTGGACTTGATTTCTAAGCTCCTTGGTCCTCATCATACTTGGTTTTGTTTTAGACATTCGAGGTCGGTCTTTTCCGTTTTCCCTCTCGTCTCCTAGGTACTAGTCGGCATGTCAGGTCATTAGTGTCGAAATTTGAGCAAGAGATCCCTATATAAACACAACATACATACTATCTTATGGGCGAACTATCTACATAGAGCAAGGAAGCGCATTCGGACACTATTATTCGCATCACATTGCATAGGAAGGGGAGTTCATTCTATTCCATCCACCATTTTGCATTTTATCTAGCTACTTTCTGTTATCTCTGCGTCATTGGCGCTAGGGCAACCTAGGCACATTATTGCACACACAAACACACACAATTACATTGGGTCTGAGATGTAGTGCATCGCTCTGTGATAAGTCCATCCATTTAGAAGTTGAGGAAAATCCGACCCCTCATATGCATATTTTTTTAGGGTTTGATGCTTTGTGTGGGGTTTTGCAGGTGATTCTTCATTGCAGGTTTACGACAACATCAACGAACTAGGTGCGACATCCACGTGACCAAAGGTGAAGTACAACGAAGTCCTAACCATCATGCCAGATCGGGATTATGAGTTGTTCCACGGACAGCGCGCCAAATTTCAAACCGGGGCTTCCCATGCGCCTGGGCTTTGGCTAGATCTTCCTCAGCTACAATTTTTGGCGTTCGTTGCGACGATGTGTTCCGTCTTTTCATCATTGTTTTCACCCCGAGATCACTGCGAGGTAAGTCCAATTCTGTAAGTACATTCCTACTTTCATTTCATTTCATTTAAAATATCAAATAAATTACTAGCGTTTATATTTAAGCATATTTCATTTATGACATTGGTGTACTCTTAGATTCATTAGAAAAACTCATATTTTATTGAATCATTTTGGTAAACCAATAAACTATGTTGATGGTCCAATAGATGATATACTTAAGGACATTTTCATATCTGAGTCTCTCTTTGATTTCGACAAAACAATTGATAGTCACGATTCTACTACATTACATAATGTTGAGTGTGAATCTCTTGCTCCATTGTCATCTTCTTCTGAGGTTGTATCTAATACCATGCATGAGTCATCTCCATCTATTAGTTCATCTCGCTTACCATTTCACCTCCTCCTATCACTTCCTCTTCATCTATTAGTTCGTCTTCTCCTATCATCGCATCTCCATCAGCCGATTCATCTCCTAAGGGTGTTTATGATGCTAGTCCTATTACTTCTATGGATGTTCCATGTCCTTCATTACCTATTGCTTCTTCAACACCTACACCTAGTGTGCCCTTAGTATCGGAATCTCCTTTATCTCCTCTTGATATTCCTATGATTACTCACAATGGAAAATTACAACCGCTTAACACATTATTGCCATCCTCTACTATTCCTTCATAGGATATCTTGTCTCTCATGCATGTTGTCGAGGCAGATTCTGATCTCAAGTTCAATCATTCACCTTAGAAAACAAGGCCTACTATGCTTCCATTGATAACAATTCATTACATGGCAACCCTATTCCTAAAAAGATTCATAACTCATATTTTCCTAAGGATTTTATCATGCCTACCTTTTCATGTTTTGATGGTATTGGAAACCCTTACTTGCATCTCAAACATTACCGTATGGCTATGGCTTCATATTCTAATGATCGATTATTGCTTAAGGCCTTTCGACATAGTCTTACCGATGATTCTTTATAATGGTATACTCATTTCTCATTTGGATCTACTAACACTTACTATGACATGGAATAAGCTTTTCTCCGTCATTTTATCATCAATAATGGCCCTAGAGTTACCTATGATCATCTACCTACTTTACATCAAGGCAAAACAAAACCTATCATGGATTACATCTTACGATTCAATGCTTGTATGCACCAATTAGTATTTCAACCTATCGATTTAGAGAAGCAATTTATCTTTTGTTGTGGTTTGATTCTGCATTAAAACAAATCTTATGCAATATGACACGTGAATCATTCACACTTCTATGCTATAGAGTCATTGATCTAGAACAAGACCTCATTGCTACACATGTTATAGATCCTCCACCTATTGTTACTACTGCTACATCATCTAGTTATTCTCCATTGCCATCAGTTGAGCGTCCTACATGATCTCCATCTCCTCCTCGCAAGCAAGTTCAACCTACTACATCACAAAAGCATCCTTCTTCTCCTACTCTGCGGCAAGCTACACCTCAATCTTCTACACCTGTTTCACGTGAGCCATTGAATTTCTCTCATCACACTCGACCACATGATGTGCTACGTACTTTTCTCGACGATCGTTTAATTCACTTACCCTCTAACCAACATCATCCACAACATTGCTTATAATGTCAGTGTGATCGACCCTATTGTAACTATCACTGTATCAATGGCCATATGGACAATGATTGCTTTGCCCTTCGTGATCTATTGCAGTAGTTAGAGGATAAGGGCATCATTTCCTTTGGTTCTCGCTCCCGTGAGCGGTCCATATTTCCTCTCCCTCGTCGGCCGAGTGACTACTCCGGTTGAGTTGTCTCCTCCATCTAGTGTAAAGGTTATTGTCCGTCCATCGCCATAGGTTGTCACTCATGCATGCTCTTCATCGCGTCCATCCATCGCTGCACCATCTAATTCGCCTCATCCATGTCATCCACCACATCATGCTACTCCTTCACATTGGCTTCCACAGCCCTCGGCATTCACATCTCCCCTTGCTGCTCCACTTGACATTCAGTTTGGTTCATACACCCACGTTGCTTTCATTCCACATGCTTCCACCGCTTCACGCCTAACTTGGTCTTTGGTAGGTGATTTCTATCACCTTACCCCCGATGACGCACTCATGTTCTTACGGTTCTTACATGACTATTGAGGGATATGTTATAATAAGAACCTCTCTTCATGCGCTTCGTCGATTCATCTAGCACACTCTATCAAATCATTTCCCGATGACACACTCTTGCTTTACGTGGTTCATTCTTGACTGTTGAGGGGTCTTATATAAATGAACCTCATCATCTATACAACTGTGGGGCATCGCTAATCTTCCCCCTATCCTCATCATACTAACATATTATGACCACATCACACTTTTACACATCACCAAGAATTCATCACAAAAGGTTATTTTCAATCACACATTATACTATCATCATCACATTAACTATGCATTACAAGTCAACTCAACAAACATGAACAATACTCAACACATCAAAGCATCATACATGAAAATCAAATAAATCGTACATCATCATCACATTATAACATCAATAAACACCAAATACAATCATCGTATGCCAATAAATCCATCTATATATATTGGTTACAATCATAGTTACAAAACATCTCATCAAGGGGGTAACTCCCCTACATTGAATACATCAATATAAATCATATCTCACCATCTATGTCACTATTTGGTATTAAGAGCTCTAGAACTCTAGAACCCGATGCTTCGCAACTAACTCTACGACATGATCACGACCTCGATATCTCTCCACCTATCTCCATAGTAGTGTCACCTCTATAGAATGCTCTGCAAAGCGACTCTGTAATTTGATAAACCGTGCAAACACATCATGTGATAAGGACTACCACCCACCACCTCTCTAGCTCGTCTCTCTCTTGCTCAAACAAAGTACATGCCGTTGCTCGGTCACTGGCTCAAAAAAATGGGCATGCTCGACCATAATGTCGTCTACACGCTCCAACATCCCTCCACCCGCAATTATGCCGGTGGGCACATTCCGTGTCAAGGTACGAATAGATGTGTCCACAATCAAGGACGAAAATGCTCTTAACCAATAGAATAGCATGTTAGCCAACCATAACCATCACATATAAAAGTAACCAATCATACAACATAACTATACAGATACTCACGCTCCGTTATTATTGCCACGACATTGTTGGGGAGATGTGGTTGCCCCTCCACTCCTCCTCCGTCTGGTAATACCACTACATATGCTAATACTGGAAACAAAAACACCCATCCATGTGCTGCCCGCCATGCATGATATGCCTTTGTACACCCTGCATCATCTGCGTCTATCGGCTCTATTGCCGCATCAACATCGTCGGCCCAGGAGATACTAGCTGCTATCCTATGGGCCCCGGCCTAGCTCGACTCTCCTCGGTGCTCTAACGGCTCTAACCCATACATATGCCTCTGGGAGCACATCCTAAGCCATACTAAATTGTCGAGATACCCGCTTAACCTAGAATAACTCGATCACCCATGAAAACCAATCCTCCAACCACATCGTCCTTCGTATGCATCGTAGCTCTACCGCATCCTCTGGGCATCCTCCATAGTCTCTTGGTATGGCCTCCATATCACTGCCTCGGACCCCATCCGATCTATCAAAGCTTTATAGGTGTCAGTATCCATCTTTCGCCCACGCACACCAATCCATCTCCTAGCATATATGTCTGGCCTAGCCCAATCTTCTTGCGGACCACCAACTGGCCTCAATACTGATATATGCTTGTAGCCCCACACATGCAATAATGTAGTAGCTCCAATCCCACCTCTATGCTCCTTCTATGTAAATATGTAAAGATCTCTATATAGGTGGGCCAACACACATCGTGCCCACACATATCTGGTACTCTCCTCCTCTATCCAGAGGCAACTATCATGCATCTTATATAAGATGTCCACACCCCCTCCCTCTACTGCAATCGAGGATGCTATCACCACAACTATAAAATTCTGCAAGCACGAAACCCTTGATCTAAAAATTACATCCAAGCTAATATGGGCCTCGACAGGAACTCGAGTCCCCACAAAGTATTGCCTAACGTCTCTCATCTGTCTCTCCATGTTCTCCACAACCATGACATGTAACCTCTCGCCAAAAATCGGTAATCGAAATATGCGATATACATCCTCTAGTGTGACTGTCATCTCCCCGTAGGGTAGCCAAACGCATAAGTGTCCGCACATGACATCTCTCATGCAACGATGTCAACATAGGCATATTATGGGGCACATACCCTACCCTCGCTATGTTCCGTAGGCCAACATGGTCCATAACTTCCTAATCATTTTCTGATAAGCCCAACCCAAGAAATGTAGTCAAGTGGCGACCACCACGGAACTCCCTCGAATGGATATCCCTCTACATGTAACACAACACCGAACACATTGTTAGAACACCATACGAATACACACATGCTTAATTACGACATCACTACACATAAAATTTCACGTCTACATCACCTAAATAAAAATTCACACTTTCTCGGACATGGGCATCCATAAGCGGGACTGGGTGCAGGGAGCGGGACATTAGCGCGCCCTGTCTGGGCACTCTTGTCCGAAAGGCCACTAGTTCCTTCATCGTTATTGTCAAGGTTCAAACCACCAAGATAAAAATACCAAATTCACAAAAATTCACCAAAGCAACTACTACATGCGCATTTTTGAAAAAACACCGCATTTACCAACTCATTGTTGATGTGATACCACCATCTCAAATCGACTCGGTCGCGGTGCTCTAACATGTGGCATCCTTCCATACTTAGAGCTCAATATCACCCTTGTGCAAAAGACAAATGAGTTGCCTAATCACTTTATCACATTACTATTTATAGTTACTTTTCATTACCCACTCTACTATGGTCATTATTTCGGACCCCTTTCTCAAATAATACACATCACACGATTTTGCTCATATCTTGAGCATCCTTACTCCGATTTCTATCCCATTTGCGACATTCTCTTCAAAATTCTCTACAATCGTATCATACACATGACACGCACACAAAAACACTATTTTTCTTTGACATTGTGTTTCACTCAATCTACACACATTTTGGTGATATCTATCATACACTTTCAATTACTGGGCTTACTTTCGGCTCAACATTCATTCTCATTATCACTTCCCCTTTCGCCGAAAGTGGGGGCATACAATTGGGTCATCCTATAATTCCCCTTACACCACTATGCGAACATTATACACTTATAATTCCTCATTTTTAAACATTTACTAATACACCATTCGACATTTCATCACTTTCTATCGATTCCTCCTAATGACCTTACCTGGGGGCAACAAGCGTAAAATCTCTCTATGAGTAAAACAATCAACCAACCAACCAATGTGTTCAAGTCTCTAACAATCGAAATAATACCATTCAATCGATAACACCACATGTGGCTTCCCGGATGAGCTAACTTAGGAGTTACATTCGTTACTTTCCCAGATGACCTAACTTAGGAAGTTATTCTACATTTTGTGTTTGCTTCCAGATGACCTAACTTGGAAGCCATCACACATTGTGGTGACACCCTTGGAGTGGGGGAAATGAGACGTCATTGCCTTTCCTTTTTCGCTCCTATATGGGTTAGCTATTTTTGATCAAATATTTGGATCCAAAATCGGTGAAAATTTGATTTGTGTCTGCTGCATGCTGTGCCTAGATCTTGAGGATGTAGTGAAAGGTTGGAGAATAACACACCTTTCTCCCTACACTCTTCCTCTAGCGAAAGGACGCCCAAATCCCCCAGTTTTTCATACACATGCAATCAAGTTGGGAATTGATCACTCCTACCCCATCACATCGTTATCATACAAAATTCAAAATCGTCAATCATTCAACATCACAATCATCACTCTTGTTTAGTGCACTTCATCATGATCTCACGTCTCTCACTACGCTGCATGGATCAACACATTGATCCATGGTTCATTACCTATAAGTTCTCATTCGTCACGCTCTTCTACCACATCTGTATGTTCTTCTACAACATGGGATTCTCCAGATTTATCTCAAGTACGCATCTCTAACTACTTTATGTTACCGAGCTTTTGCTCACCAACATAAAGTGTGGGAAAATGTAGTCACAAAATCACGCACTTACTACTATTATTATATTGCCAAGTATGTTGTTTTATAGATGGATCTTGCATAAGAAAAGTATTCACTGATGATCCATTCCATAGTCCAGTTGTTTGTCTTGTTGGTCTTCATTGTTGTCTGTCTTGCACACTTGTCACTCACTCACACAGTTTCGATCAATTCTAAGGGATTCGTAGCTATCAGTACTCACTCAGTCATCGTCACTAGCCTTTGACTAGGGTGTCTAGATAGGGATTAGGGCACCTGGGGCACCCTTGTCCCGATTTCTAGCCCCCCTACTCCTTGACACACTTGGTTTTGTTTTAGACATTCGAGGTCGGTATTTTTGGTTTTCCTCTCATCTCCCTAGGTACTAGTCGACATGTCGGGTCATTAGTGTCAAAATTTGAGCAAGATATCCCTATATAAACACAACATACATACTACTTTATGGGAGGACTATTTCTACTAAGGGATAGCTATCTACATAGAGCAAGGGACTACATTTAGGCACTATTTTGCATCACACACTACATAGGAAGGGGAGTTCATTCTATTCCATCCACCATTTTACATTTTATCTAGCTACTGCCTGATATCTTTGCGTCATTGGCACTAGGGCAACCTAGGCACATTATTGCACACAAAAGAACACAAAACTACATTGGGTCTGAGATGTAGTGCAATAATCAATCATAAGTCCATCCATTTGGTAGTTGACGCGACAATCGACCCCTCACATGCGTCTCTATCTTTTCTTAGGGTTTAATGCTTTGTGTGGGTTTTGCGGGTGATTCTTCATTGCAAGTTTATGACAACATCAACGAACTAGGTGCGACATCAACGTGACCAAAGGCGAAGTACTACAAAGACCTAACGACAGCGTTCAAGATTAAATTCTTAGTTGCTCCACTGACAGGGTGCCCATATTTCGCACTGGGGCATCCTGGTGCCATCATCCTTCCCCATGTGCCCCGGTTTGGCCGATCCGCCTCCACTGCAATCTTTTGGGGTTCGTTGTGATGTTGTGTTCGTCGTTTCATCATTTGGTTCAGTCCCAGGATCCTCTGCGAGGTAAGTCCAATTCAGGTAAGTACCTTCTCCCTTTCATTTCTTTTCATTTAAAATATCAAATAAATTACTTAGCATTTGTATTTCAGTTTATTTCATTTATGGCATTGTTGTACTCTTAGATTCATTATAAAAACTCATATTTTATTGAATCAAGAGTGCCCAACACTTGCATGTTACACTACTAAAGCATGTTTTCCCCCTCCACGACCTTCACCTCAAATTGCCTCATGATATTTAAATGCTTCCATGAATAATTAAATCTGGTGGCCCATAGCTCGTCTACAATGATCCACCACTCAATCCACCATCCCGATCTCCCATACCCAATGATACTCATCTACCAACTTTGTAAAGGAGGTGATTGACAATGATCCACATCAACAATGATCTACCATCGCTTGTCTTCATCGCTTAGGGAAATAAAAGGGAATATCCATAAAACTTATCCATCACTTCCTCCACCTAGAACACATACTTGATAGAAATCTCAATTCCCACAAGAAAGAGCTTAAACTTGGAAGGTAAATGTTGTGATGCGTCTTCGCATTGGACAATAAAGTGAGAGGGCGGATCAACATCAACAACGTTGTCCACATATTGCCATTTTGGAATCCTTGCCACATCATCATCATCAACTCCTACTTCTTGTGCATTCTCGATAGTTAAACACACCTTGTGGCTAGTGTCATTCTTGGGTGGGTGAGTGCCTATCTTATTATGTCTCTCACAAATGGTATGGTAAAATCATTGAATGCTTGGCTTCACATCATCTATAAATCAAAATTTGAGACTTAATAAATGTTAGGAAAAAATCTTATTGCTCACATTTGTTATACCTGCCTAACCTCTCACGGGTTTTTATTTTGCTCTGTTATTGTTATGATCCTATTATTTAGGATCTTAGTTTGTTGTATTTTTGGCTATATAATAGCCAACTCTATGTATGCCAATATAGTGTGTTGAATATAATATTATTCCGTGTGATTTTGTTGTGCAAAGCTCTCCGGGTATCAGAGCAACCTAATCCTCCTCCCGTGATGAGTTGTCGAGTGTAGTCATGGGGAGCAAGTTGTTGTTTTCTCCCTGTAGATGACAGTATTTCAATGGAAAATAAAGTTTGTACGGTAAACAATTACTAGTTTCGTGTTTTCTTTTCTGTGTGAGAAATGCGCAACCAATAAGTTTAGACACAGTTTTTATAGCATCTCGCTTGATGGTAGAAGCTTTATATTTTGCATTCAGAACCTCTGCAACGTATACGATTGGAGGCCTGATATTCCAAACAAACTGCGAAGATTCACTCTGTCTTCAGGTGTGAACTGCAGAATAATGATTGGTCAGGATAGTGCCCCGATCTCTGAGCATAGCACATTCATACTACTACAGTGATACGTGCCTCTACATTCTACCAAATTATATACATTGAATCTGATCTTACATATTACCAGGCTAGGTCAAAGACACGTGCATACCATGTATATTTTTTCACCAAGCGCCTGATCTATTCCTTTGAAGGCAACATTATTGCACAAGTTTAGAATCAGACACTCTTCTTGCCATACACACTTATGCAAAAGAAAGGTCAGATAGCATTGGTATTATTGATAGTGGTCTTAGGGCTGAATTAAAGGTTGGGAGCGCCCTAGACAATGGTTTGAGTGGACGCCCTCCTCACAAATTTAATTAATATATTTTTTCTATAAAATATGTCTATATTCTTTTATTTTTAAATTTACATAGTGGTCATGATAAAATATATTAATAAATTATCATAGAAGGATGAAAATATTTTGTGGATGGAAAACATTCATCGTAGCGGATGCTCGAGAATGCAAAAAATTCAATATTTTATACAAGGCTTCTTACAAGTCGATATAGCCATATCAAGTAGGTGACAATAATTCTATCTTGAAATAAAACACCATTTCTTTGCAAAGAAACATAAATGTTTATGTAGCTCCCATGGTTTTGTGAAGAGTCGTATTTGGACCAGGCCTACGAATTCCTCCATAACAAAATAATATAATTTTTCCCCAAAAAATTAAGAATAGAAAATTAAATACTTTTTTCCTTCAATTATACTCACCTCTACTAGATACACCAGTGACATTATAAAAAATACATTAACCTTTTTCTAGAACAAACTACACACCTACATAATCTAGAGCTACATTAGAGAATGAGTAACAATACCAACAAAATCATACGTGCTTATAAATATGTGATATTTTATTTTACTTGCAAAAATATTACAAAACTTTTTTATGTGTATGCGTGAAATTTATGTTACTATACAATAATATCTATAAATGGGTTGATCAATATTAAATCTTCAAATAAATTATTTTAAAGTTAAGTTCTAAAATTAACCAACAAAAAGAAAATTTTTAGATTCAAGCGCCCCCTGACTGCTGGCGCCCTAGGCAACTGCCTAGTTTGCCTAAGGCTTAATCCCCTTTGAGTGGTCTTCAAATTTGATAGTTCGTTTAGTCTTTATGTTATCATTAACGTGTTGTGGCCGTCTTACATAAATTTGTGATCAAAATAAATTGTGTCACTAGGAGGTCGATGCGTATATTTAGTCTCGTGTAGTTTAATAGTATTTGTCAAGAGTCATGTTTTGAGTCAATAGGCATTATGTTATATATAAATGTTTAATTATTCATATGGAGGTGTTAATATGTTCTATGAGCCATTAAGTCCGAATTCATGTTTTGTCATTGTCACTTAGATATTTATTGTCAAAATTATTCATAAAAAGAATTATAAAAAGAATCATTGTTAGTGAAATGTCATTTTGTCATGCATTATTATAGTGTAAAAAGCATCTAAATATTGATGTGTTGTTATTTTTAACTTCGTCTAGATCGGTCATTGTAAAAGTGTAAAAATTGTAAAATTAAAAAAATAAAAATTGTCTCACTTTTCAATAATTGGACGCATTTTCACTTGTACTCGACGCCCATCTTGTGGGGATAAATTATAGATTGAGCATCATGATCACATTTCGTTGAGGTAACAACTTCATATTGGAGGAAGGAGGCATTAGAGGTTGGAGGTCGATCAACGACCTCTCGTTAGTCACAACGACAAGGCCACATGAAGGTTTGGTGACATGTGTGTTTTCTTCAAGTTGTGCATGGTGTGTTACGCAATGTTCTGTTTTCAATAAGTGGAAATTTCACATTGAGAGGGGGAACATGATCTAATTTTCCATTTCCATTTTTCAGTTTGTGTGTATGAACAACAAAATTCAACAATTTCCTATGTTATTCCCTGTAGTGAAATGTGATGAGGGCTAAAAATAGTACTTGGCACATCATGATGTGGTTGTAGGTAAACCACTTGAAAACCTTCATTTTTGGTTTGTGGTACTCCAATTGAAAACCACCATTTTTGGTTCGTGGTTAACCGTTTGAAAACCATACAACGGGTTTGTGATCATCTTGCAATAAAAATCACCTAATCATGAAAGCAGTGCAAGTACAAAGATAGATTTTCCCCATGTTCGCACTAAGGGGGAATATTAGGAAAAAATCTTATTGCCCACATTTGTTATGCTTACCTAACCTCTCACGAGTTTTTTTATTTTGATCGCTTATTGTTATGATCCTATTATTTAGGATTCTCGTTTGTTGTATTTTTGGATATATAATAGCCACTCTATGTATGCCAATATAGTGGGCTGAATATAATGTTAATGCGGTGATTTTGCTATGCAAAGCTATCTTATCCTTTTCAATAAACCATTGCATTTTGCCATATAGGAATATGAGAGTAAAAGATTCTATAATAATGATACAAATTATAAATCGGTCATGCCCCTACATTTTTGGTTTTATACATATACTTTTAACTTATAACACCAATTTTATTCAAGCAGCTTTCATGGACACGAAAAGTTAGAATAAAAACAATTTTCTTGTACTTTAACAAAAATATTGTCATCGTGAATACATGAAGAAATTGTAAACATAAACTATTTTAATTAGACCACTTTGATATATGTAAAAATATCTTCCCGAATTTTTCGCCTCTAAAAAATAAAAATATATAGAACCAAAGACAACCTATCAAAGTTATGCTAAAAATTTCAATCAATGAATAACATTTACTTACTTTCATATGGCTAACCATTGGGGATCAAAGTGTAATTGGATTGGATAATGTGTTTCAAGTCTTAATTAATAACATTTCAATTTTTTAGCAAAATTTATTAGTTAAGGTTTTAGGCCTAGGGCTTTCTGGTTTGGTTTTGTTTATCAAGATTTATATTAGCTAGTCTTTATTCGCATCATCTAGCATATCATAGATATTTTTTATTTGCATCCTTTTATCGATCATCATATATGTATCTTTATGATCAAATTGGGTTGACATTCATCCTAGGAAGTTATCACTTCTTGGGACTGACCTTATTAGGCAACCCACCATCTTATCTACTAATCATTTTCGTGTTTAGTTTCTCTTTGTTGTGCATGTTGTCAAACTCGTAGCGGAGAGGATATTTTGTGTGTGTATTTTCATCTCCATCACCATCTCATATTAGGAGATAACCTTAAACCCTCCCATAGTTTTTGAGTTTCTTGTTTTCTTATTTCCTTTTCATTAACTTGTAATAGGAGCGGGAAATATCGTCAAACATTTTGGCAATCCGGTGGAACCCACCCTTTCTCTTTTGTGAGTTCTTTATTTTTTTCATTTCATTTCGTATTTCATTTCATATTCCATTTCTTTCTTTCCACGAAACCCGCAGTGGGAGTTTAGCTTTCTTTCATGTGCGATGTATTTCTCGTTTGGATCAACAACGTGTTTACTTAAATTGAAAAAGGAAAATAGAATTATCCATGTATTCTTCATTTTGTCTTTATTTGATATTTTTACATCTCTCTCCCTTCTCTTGTTTGTGTGATCTCATCGAAGATAACATTTGGATTTTGATTTAAAAAGAACACCTTCATACTTGCTTGTTCACCTAGTCTAAGTAGGAGGTAATCATTACATCCACTTATTTCACACACATCCAAACTCACACATCAATTTACACATCTTAAACATCTTCTACCAGGTGGAACTATTGGGATTTCATCACCTAATAGGAAATATGCCGCGGTGTTTTGGTCGTGTTATAACTCTTTTTGACTATCAAGTATATCAACTAAACACCCGATACCCTTATGGTTGCGGTATGTGAAGTGTGAGGGTAGGCCCTTATATCAGGCCATGTATTGGTAGTCATCATAGATTTGTGCCTCACGTACCTTCGGGTATATCAAGGAATCCATCCAAAACATCCTGAAACCATCCTTAAATTTTCCATTTCTCAGTTCCCTCTCTCGATCCTTTCATTTTATTTTTAACACCTTTCTAATAAACAAGATAATTAACACTTTTCTACATGATTTGCTTGTCATAGTAATAACCAACATAAGTTTTTGTTGTTTGTTTCATGCCCATTCTCACTCGATCTCAAATCATAAAATGGAACAAAATACCTCATCCAACAACAATCTATCCTAACAAACATTCTCTCTTGCCATTGTTTCTTCCACTCCTTTGATTACTTCCTCTTTAGTCTCCCAACCTTTCGTTTCCATGACCCCTTCTAGTGAGCCCCCTATGGTCCAAAACCATTCCCAAGTTGAAACTAATCCATTCATCAACCATCATTCTATTCATTCTCAACCAACTACACCCTCATCTTCCGCATCCTTAGAGACTTTGGGCCTCCCATTATCCCTCGTGGATGCTTGGAGTTTCGAGTGCCTCCCTTTATGACTATCTTATCCGAAAGTCCACCATTCTTCCTATTGATGGAGCCCCTCATCAAAAAATCTACGCTTATCACTCTCAACCCGAGTCCACTCAAGTCCTCACCTCTAAACTCGTTATCTTCTTTCCTAGAGCCATGAACGAGGTTCTGCTATGGCCCAACATGAACATGGCTCCCACGAATATTCCACTATGATCCCCCGAGCTCATCAATCCACTCAATTGGTGGTTCCCATTCCACCCAACCTACCTCATATCAATGTCACCCCAAAAGATCCCATCCCAATTGCTTCTTCATCCACCGTTGTTGTCATTAGCACCCCAACCCAAAATCTACAAGAATCCCATCTACTTCCTCCACCAAACGAGCAACTGATAAAACTTCGGTTGCTATCCCTACATCCTAGGTCCATGTAAATTTCATCATATCGTAAACCCATCCTTTAAAATTGAATCAAACTCATCAACATTTTCTCCGAGTGCCTTCCACCACATGTTCCCTAATCAATCTACCCAAAACTCTTAGCCACCCCATACCTACATTCCAACTCATCCGATGAAAAAACAATCTAATATCATCATCTCTCAACAACAATAAACACAACCATATTCATCTAATTACATGTCCCTATCTCTCAACAACATCTTATCTCCCAACCTATTCAATCACAACCCTTCAACTATCTTCCCCTTATCAACCACCCCCACAAACACCTACTTATACTTAGCACTATCAATCTTATTCTCAAACCAATCCATCCACTTCTTACGATCCCCAACCTCATCCATCAAATTATCATCCTCAAACCTCCAATGACCCCATGAAAGCTTTGCTAAGGAGGTGGAAAACATAGAAGCCACCACCTTGGGTCTTGAAAGCACATTCACTTACGAAAATTTTTGTAATGATCCCATCAATCCTTTAGTCATCGTCAAACCTTATCCTCCACTTGGGAAATCCCTAAGTTTTCTAAATTCAATAGTAAGGAGGACCCTCAACAACACCTTCATGCCTTTAGGAATGCATGTTACCTCATTGCACATGATCAGGACCTCACACTCCACACTTTCCCCATGTTGTTGGATGGCCCCACTTTGGCTCGGGTACAATGGCATTCTAAAGAACTCCCTTTTTGTTCATATAACTTGCACAACTCTTTTTAGAGAATTTCTCCATTAATATTGCGCACAAAATCACCACATCGACCTTTATGCGACTAAGCAATTTGATGAAGAATCCATCACAAATTTTGTCGCTAGATGGCGTGGCATCATCAATCAGTTATCCTTATACCTTCCCCAAACTGATCTTATCAAGCTTTTCTCTCGATCATGTGTGAAGCATATCTCATCAACCCTTCAAATCCAATCTTTTAAACCTTGAAGAAGCCTTCACCATGGCTCACTGTTTGGAATTCCATACCCTTGAGAAAGCCCATGTCAAACTTCGATCCGCCTAACCAAAATTTGAATTCACCAAGTCCTCTAATCATAATGACAAATCTAAAAATGCATCCAATGACGTCATTGCTAAATCATATTTTACATCCACCTCTCATACCGAGCCTTCACAAAAGGCTTCACGACATACTCTAACTATCCTCCCCTAAGAGAATCATATAATTCTATCTTTGATAAAATTGTGGCTGCAAATCTCATCCAACTTCCTCCCATCCGCCTGTCGATGAAACAAGTCCTAAACCCACGTGGTACTATGAAGAACACTATTGCAAACACCCTCAAGTTCACGGTCATGATATCTGAAAAATTCCTCACCTTCAAAGACCTCGTCAATGCCTTATTGATTATGGGGACCTTCAATTAGATGATCCTAACGCCCCTCTTAACCAACCATTAGACGTCTTTAAGCAACCCTTCCCTAATCAATCACCAAATAAACAAGTTGATCACTCTACATCTCAAGCACCCAATGCTCATATGATCAATGCTCTTAGTCAAGATTCAACGTCATCACTTGTGTCGATCTCCCTTCATCCACTTGATTTTTAAAAAACAATTTTTTTGTAAAACCCTATATATTTTAGAGTCACATGCAATAGATAAAATACAAATCGACTCCAAGAAATAAGCTAGCTTAAAATTGAAACCTTGGGTGCAAGAGAGGGAATAGATGATTTAGTTGATTTTGCAATAAATCTTGAAGTGTGGTGGATTGGAAAACTAATGGAATGGAGGAGGAAACACATGAATCGTGTTAATAAAATTGTGCGACTGCGCCGTATATGCCTC
Source organism: Taxus wallichiana var. yunnanensis (assembly GCA_018340775.1). NCBI lineage: Eukaryota > Viridiplantae > Streptophyta > Pinopsida > Cupressales > Taxaceae > Taxus > Taxus wallichiana. The sequence goes on along the minus strand of CM031241.1, from coordinate 539,260,909 downwards.
GACCGGGGCATCCTGGACTAGGTCGAGGGTGCGTGTGGTGTTGGAGATTGTTTCTAGAATTCCGCGACTACGAAAAATCTCATAAACTAATTTTTCTTATGTTCCAAGATGATTGCTACCCTTCGTTTTTGTCACTAGATGATAGCTATATTCTCCTATGACCCATGCAAAGGGAAAGAGAACTTGCAAAACCCAAAAACACATCAAATCCTAGAAAGAAAAACATGCAAATGGGAAGTCGGATTGACCTCGAAGAACACCATTCTAAGTGAACTTATGATCGAGCACTTAACTACATTCAAACTCAATGTAGTTCGCATGCGTGTGTGTAAAAATCATGCCCTAGGAAGCTCTTGTGTAAGATTGATGCAGAGCCATGCATACATGCTTCAAATCACCCAAAATTTTTGCTTAGAAGTAACAAAAACAAATTTATCCTTCACTTTTCTCAAAAGCCAACACCTTACTAAAATTTGCTCATTATGCCAAAATGCATTAGAACATTTTACCATGAATGAAAATCACTTCAAACATGTTTAACATAACCAAATAAACTTGTTCCAACTATAGAATTAGTTTCAAAAAAACCTTCTATCATAATTTTCCTTTTTGACCTCTAAATGCCCTCATACTCGAAATTGTTGTTTTTCCGACAAAATTCCATCATTTTTCATATTTTCCCTTGACTAGTAAAATTTTTAGGCACCCATTTATCCCTTCTAGGTGCATACCAAAATTTAGGTCTGAACTCATCTCCTGTGAAAAGGTATCCTCGTTTTTTTTTTGTAATTTTGACTAGTTTCCCAATTATCCCTCCTATCCTATAAATCTTCAAACTAGAAACAATCTAAAACAACCATTCAAAAAGAATTATATTTTTGGATACTCTTTTTCTTGTTCTTTCTTTTCACCATTGGAATTTTCTCAACTCCTTTTCTACCTATCCCAATCACCAAACCCCGATTTTTAGGCTTATTGCACTAGCTTGAATTAGGGTTTCTTGCTTTAAGCCCTAAGGTTTTATTTCTTATCACTCTACCTACTTCACAAACATCTAAACTCCCTTAACACCCTTATTTAAGGCATTTCCACCATTTGGCTTCTTTATGCATGTTCTTGTTCTTAAGCACTTAGTTGTTCTTTTACCACTGCTTTTAGTCTTCTTTTCTTGATTTTACCTCAATCGTCTATACTCACCATCTTCCAATGTTTTTTTATCATCTCTAGAAATCTTCTCAATCGCTCATTTGGTTTCCTTTCATGATTCATTCATAAAGTGTCAACTTCTTATTCACAAGGTTTCTCAACTTGACTATACAAGACAATCATTCAAGCTCTCAATTTAACATTTTTTCAAGGACTCCCCACTCCTTTCATTAGTTTTATACTTTTTCAACTAATCTTATCAAGGCTCCAATTCTCTTTCTTGTATCCTAAACTTCTTTATATTCACCTTTTCCACACCATTTCATGGCTTAATTTGATTATGAGAGTAGTAAATTATGAGTTTCCCATTATCTTACCTTCAATTAAAAATAACTAGAAAATGATATCTCCAAACTGAGACATTACATTCACAATTCCTCCCCTCACTAACACTTAACATTTTCTTGATTCAATGTTTTTGAAATTTATTAAATAGTGTAAGAACAATCCATTGAATCCTATATCTCTTGCCCTATGGGAGAATGGGTACTACTCTCACCCAAGGGCTTGACTACCTAACTATATATATGGGCAATGGGTTTCCCTATCTATACTCCGATGAATAGAGTATCGGTTGAGACATACCATCCATTCTCTACACTGTATACATCTATAATTTTCTTCAAGACAAATCACATAACAAATTATATATACAAAACAAACACCACCCATCTCAAAATATAAAATATATGTGTTCAACATTTATTCCTTTCGCCCCACTCTTTTCTTCACAAATAGGAAAGCAAAAGACGTAATGGATTAAATTATAACAGTAACAAATAATAAAACAAACTCTAATTTGAAGGAAGATTCCATCCAAACAAATATATCTACTTGACACCTCAAGTCTTTGGCCTCACTATTGTTGCAACAATGTCTTCTCTATTCCCTCTTTTATGGTAAAACTTGTTCTCGATGGTTCCTTTCTTTCAATCAAAACATTCTTTGTCTTTCACAAAAATTAAAAAAGCGTGGCCAAGTGGAGGTTGAGGATCAAACTAAAAACAAGGAAATTACATGTTGAATTTAATATCATTCATCTAAGATAGTTTTAAAAATTTTAGTATATATTTGTTTTAAAAGGAAATAATATTTTTAGCAGTCAAATTATATTTTAAAAATAATTGTTATTTAAAATTTTGATATTATAAAATATATTATGTTGAAAAACTCGAACTCTTTAATCAATTATATATATTTTAGCAATTTTTCGCAATTTTTCTAGACTAAAAAATTGACTAAACTATGAATTTTAGAATAATTAGTTTTATATTAAATTTATATTTTTCTTTTTATTCTTTATAGATTTCATTGATTTTTGATTTGTGATTTTTCCTTTTTTTATATATAAATAAAGCCTAATAAATGATTGAATGAAAGGTACTTCAATTTTCAATTTTTGAAGCAATGTTGCCTTTAGAACTGTCTCCCTTCACTACCAATACTCTCAACTATTACAAGTTTATGATTGACTTTGGAATTCGGGCGTTTAAGTATTTGCGTAATCATGTACAATTTGTCAAAGGAGGCGAGAAAGTCCCATTTAGTGAGTAAAGCCTAAGTTTCCTAAATTCAAAGGGTAATTATCCTTCCAAATAATTGTTTCACAAATTAAATATTCTAGGGAAGAACAATTCCTTAAACTTGGAATAATGATTCATGTCAAACTGTTATTTGTTAAATGTAACATTTCAATATCAAAGCAATTTCTCAAACTTTGAGGAATATTTCTAGTAAAAAAATTCATTGAGCAAAAAGTAAACTTGTATTAGGCCACATTGATGGTATTTTACCCTCAATGCACTCTTAGACAAGTCAACTACTTTCACTTCAAAGTCCAACTTAACTAGTGTTCCAAAAAGAGAAACTTTCTAGATAATTACTAAATATTTACATATGGAAAAATATTCCATATCCAAGATGGAATCTCTCTCACAAGATTGTTGTTAATATACAAAGTAGACAAATAAAACAATGAACAATAAAAATAAAATAAAGAATATTGCAAATAAACAAAGTATTCCAAACTCAAATCAACACTTTTGTGCATATATATCTTCTTCCCTGTCAGAGCTTCACTCAATACAATCTATGTGTAAAAACACTTACAATTGCCTCCAATATATAGAGGTCTTTCATCTAACAATAGAACACAACTCTAAAAATAGAGCAATCTTAATAATATAGCTATCTGCTAAAAATAACACATGTTGTTGTGCATGCAAACAAATCCATTTATTTTATTTGCATTTATCCTAAAAATAGGGACATCTAATTAACACTAAAATATGCATGGAAAAACAAGTTGAGTTTTGCTTTTCCTAAAAATAGCAAAAGCATGTGGGGATAAATTATCTATTTCCAACACTCCCCCTTAATTTCGACCTTCAAAATTTTATGATTCTGGAGTTGAGTTTGTATTTCCAGATCTTCCATATTCAAAATCACAAAATCCCAAGCAACATCTTAAATATTCAAAAACTTCCTTTGAAAAATATTTTGTAAAGATATTAAGGCGATATACGGGTCTATAAAATTCAAGATTTTTTTTTGTTCACCATCTCCTCGATGGAATGATACCTTGTATCAATATGCTTGCTCCTCTTGTGAAAAACATGATTTTTGGACAATGTTATTGTTGAGTTTTTGTCACAAAAATTGACATGGCATCCTCTTGATTTTGCCTCAAATCTTTAAACACTCTTCTCATCCCATATGCTATAAGCCAACAGAGACCCAAAAACAGCGCCGCCCTCATCGTGTGTTTGTAAAAACCTATTATTATTATTATTATGCACACAACTTGGTATGTTGCTCTTGTTACTACTACCTCAAATATTTCAACACTCTTCTCATCCACATAATTTGAAATGTTGCTCTGTTATTTACATCGACATACTCTACTCGTTAAAGATAACGTGACAATGGGTTGCTTATTTGATGACCATGAAACCACTCATGTTTCAAAGTGAAAATTATAGCTGAACATGTTTTTCATGTCATTTATACTTTCAACATTGTCACATCTGTATAACCTATGAGCTTGAACTTATCTAAAGTTGAATACAAAATTCCATGATTCTTCGCTCCACACACATACCTCAAAATCCTTTTTCTAGCTTGCCAATGTGAATCTTTTGGATATTTCATGAACCTTGATATGAGACTCACACCATACATAATATCAGGCCTTGTGGCCGTCAAATACATGAGACTTCCAACTAACCTTTTGAACAATTTTGGATCCACAAATGATCTGTTGTCCTCTTTGCTTAACTTCAAACCTACTGCAACTGGTGTTGGTGTTGGCTTACAATTCAACATGTTAAATCTCTTCAAAACATCATTAGCATACTTTTCTTGTGAAATAAAAACTCCACCTTCTTATTGTTGAACTTCAATGCCAAAAAGTAATGCATAAGACCTAGATATGTCATCTCAAATTCTTTCTTCATGGCTGATTTGAATGAATCTGTAGATAGATTTCCATTAATGATTAAATCATCTACATATAAATAAACAATCAGAATCTTACCTTTCTCATTTATCTAGGTGTATAAGGTAGTCTCACCTATGCTCCTCCGAAACCAGTTTTAATCAAATAAGAATCAATTCTATTGTACTAAGTTCTAGGTGCTTCTTGAGACCATAGAGCACTTTTCTCAACTTATATACTTTTCTTTGATGAGCTTAAATTTCATAACCTTATGGCTGATTCACATAAAATTCCTCTTCAAGAAAACCATTCAAGAATGTTGATGTTACATCCATTTGATAAATAGACAATTTGTTTTGAGCTAATTGCTAAAACCATTTACTTGTGTCCAAATGTGCTACCTTGGTGCAAATGTTTCATTATAATAAACTCTATATTTCTACTTAAAACCTCTTAAAATCATCCTTGCTTTATGTTTCTATACTTTTCCATCAACATTGTATTTGGTCTTGTAGACCCACTTCAATCCTATCACATCCTTTCCTTTTGGAAGATCCACCAACTCCTATGTATGATTTTCTCTATAACATCTATATCATCATCCACGGCTTGAACCCAAACTTCTTTGTTTGTAGCCTCTTCAACATATAATGTATCTACAACTTGAGAAAACAATGTAAAACTGAAAAGAGTTAGTTGTATCAACATCATAAATCTCACTAAGACTCCTTGTTTTTCATTGCAAAGGGCTATTAGATGATGATTTTTTTGTGGTGAAGGAGTTTCTTATGGTGTTATTTGTGGTGTATCTTACATGGTTGAAGAGAACTGAAATCTTGGAGACCTCCTAGCTGTAAATGGAGGTGTAGCTTGTGCTACAACTTGTGGTGCATGTCCAATATTTGAAGAAGATACAATACCTTGTTTCTCTATAGTGTCATATGCCAAATCATCATGAGGAATAGTTGTTGCTACATTGACTATTTCTCTCAATACTTCCATCCCATGCCTCATTTTCAACAAATTGTACATCTCTGTTGATTATGAATTTTTTATAGTAACTGGATTAAACAACTTGTAAGATTTTGTATTATTTGAATATACAAAAAAATTTTTCTCCTTTGTTCTCTAACTTATTCCTTAGATCATCAGGCACATGTGCATATGCCACACAACCGAAGATTCTAAAATGAGAAACATTGTGTTTCTGTTAGTCCAAGCTTGTTGAGGAACCATGTTTTGAACATTTTTGTTGGACACCTGTTTAAAATGTAAACATAAGTTCTACATCGCTTCTACTCAATATTCATTTGAAAGATGCTTTGCCTTCATCATACTTCTCGTCATCTCCATGATGCTTTTATTCTTTCTCTCTGCCACATTGTTCTGCTATGGTGTATACTTGGTAGTAAATTACTTGTGTATACCATGACATTTGCAAAAAATTAGAAAAACATTGGAAACATACTCACCTCCTTTGTTTATCCTTATAACGTTGATGTAGAACCCACTTTACTTTTTCACTAAGGCCTTCAAATTTGCTGAAATATATGAAAAGTATCTCGATTTGTATTTCAAAAATTACACCCATGTATTCCTTATATAGTCATCAATGAATGACATAAAATATGAACAACCTCCAATAGAAGTTGTTTGCATAGGTCCACATAAATATGAGTGAACAATTTCAAGTGGTGCACTTGCTCTTGTTGTTTTTCCAATTCGAAAAGGATTCTTTGTGTTGCTTTCCCAAAATACAACCTTCAAAAACTCTCTCTACGGTTTCGAATAAAAGGAAAACATTTTACCATATTTTCTATGTAAGAAATTCAAAGCTCCAAAATTTAAATGACCAAAATTGAGATGCCATAACCATGATTCATCTTTTCAACCGAATGAAAAGTTGATTCAATTTCTCTAGCTATGGATTGATTTGTAGTATGAGATCTGGATGTGGCTAGTTTAATATTCAAAGGAAACATTCTATTGTTTTTCATCTTCACTTTATCAATCAATTGAGTACTTGGAGCTTTATCCATGATTACACATTCATTGTCTTTAATGTAAACTTTGTATCCTTTTTGTACTAATTAACCAATGCTCATAAGATTGTGCTTCAAACGTACGACATAATAAATATCATGCATAATCTTTTACTCTCCCTTTTTAGTTAGAATGTTGATTGTTACTTTTCCTTTCATAGACATTGTATTATTATTCCCAAGGGTAACATTTGTCTTTACTTGACTAATCCAAATTGGAAAACAAATCTAAGTTACGACATGCGATTATTGTAACTAGAATCTAAATACCATATATTAGAAGGACTCTCATGTGACAAATTACATTCAATAGGGATGATAAAGAATGTATTTGTTCGAAATATTTGTACATGCACAATAAATATGGGGCTTAGAGTAGAGCTCTAACCTAATTTTGATTCTACCTATTCTGATCATACTAATTTTTCCTACAATCATAAGCATAGTGCCCATATCTCTTGCAATAGTGACATTTTGCACATGTGACTTATCATGTCTCTTATGATTGTGCTCTTGACCATGTCCTCTTCCAATTAAGTTTGATGGACCACCGCCGCGTCCTCTAGATGAACTTCTACCTCTACCTCTAAGATTAAAGCTTCCTCTTCTTTTCCACGGATCCCTAATGCTTGTGATGAAAAATCTTGATCTATAACTTCACGTGATATATTCATCCTCTATTCATGATTTATTAGTGATGCATGCAAAACATCAATTGAAAACTGACTTAGATCCTTATTTTATTCAATAACAACTACCAAATGATCAAATTTTACAGGAAAATTCTAAGCAACCTTTCAATAGTCCTTAGTCTTCAATAGTTTCATGATGGGGTTTAATTTGTTGATTGTTACTTTTCCTTTCATAGACATTGTATTATTATTCCCAAGGGTAACATTTGTCTTTACTGACTAATCCAAATTGGAAAACAAATCTAAGTTACTCGACATGCGATTATTGTAACTAGAATCTAAATACCATATATTATAAGGACTCTCATGTGACAAATTACATTCAATAGGTGATAAAGAATGTGTTTGTTCAGAAATATTTGTACATGCAATAAATATGGGGCTTAGAGTAGAGCTCCTAACCTAATTTTGATTCTACCTATTCTGATCATACTAGTTTTTCCTACAATCATAAGCATAGTGCCCATATCTCTTAATAGTGACACTGCACATGTGACTTATCATGTCTCTTATGATTGTGCTCTTGACCATGTCCTCTTCAATTAAGTTTGATGGACCACCGCCGCGTCCTCTAGATGAACTTCTACCTCTACCTCTAGACTGAAGCTTCCTCTTCTTTTCCACGGATCCCCTAATACTTGTGATGAAAAATCTTGATCTATAACTTCATGTGATATATTCATCCTCTATTCATGATTTATTAGTGATGCATGCAAAACATCAATTGAAAAATCGACTTAGATCCTTATTTTATTCAATAACAACTACCAAAATGATCAAATTTTACAGAAAATTCTAAGCAACCTTTCAATAGTCCTTCCGTCTTCAATAGTTTCATGATGGGGTTTAATTTGATTGACTAAACCAACTACAAAAGTAAAGAATGATTCTACAAAATCTAAATCTTTCATCAACATATTTTCAAAATTCCTTCAAGCAATTGTAGTTTACGGTTTTTACTTTCTCCTTACCTTGATTCAACTTGGAGAGGGTACCATGTTGTTTTTTCTTTATTGACTATAGTCACTCTAGGTAAGATGCTTTCATGCACGACTTGATGAATATAGAAAAGAGATTTTGCGTATTTCTTTCTTAATTCCTTCAAAGTATCTTTCTCTGTCTGTGAGAGTGCATTATATGTTGCTACATCTATGGGCTTTGTGTACCCATTCTCTGCAATTTCCCACACCTCATGGGATCTAAATAGTGCCTTCATGGTTAATGACCAATACTTGTAATTATTTCTTATAAATTGTAGTGTCTGCCCGCAACGGATGTAGAAGCCATAAATTGTGAAATTATAAACACCTGCTAAAAAAAACGTTTGATACCAATATGTAGAAATTAGGAAAATAAAACAATGAACAATAGAAATAAAATAAAGGATATTGTAAATAAACAAAGTATTCTAAACTCAAATCAACACTTCTGTGCATATATATCTTCTTCCCTGTCAGAGCTTCAGTTCAATACAATCTCTATGTAAAACCAATTACAATTGCCTCCAATATATAGAGGTCTTTCATCTAACAATAGAACACACAAATCTAAAAATAGAGCAATCTTAATAATAGAACTATCAGCTAAAAAAAGTGCATGCTTTTGTGCTTCGTAAATAAAGATGTTTCTTTTATTTGTTTTTATCCTAAAAATACTGACATCTAAATAACACTAAAGTATGCATGGAAAAACAAGTTACTTTTTGCTTTTCCTAATAATAGAAAAATCATGTGGGGAGAAATTATCTATTTCCAACAATTAACCAATGTTAGGTTTGGAGGTTGAGGAATTGAGTTGAAATCCATGGCGGAATTTGGCTATTAATATTACATGATATCAATTCTAAAGAAAATAATTGAAATGGAGGAATCAAGGCGGAGCTAATATTCGTTTGATGGTTGGATAGTGATAGTAATTCTAATCTGGTAAGGTTGTGAAAAAGCTTATGAAATAGTCAAATGATGGTTAAAAGAGAGATTTAGACCAAGAAAGAAGGGGGCCACACCGAGGATGAAAATATTTCATTGAATGCATTGTCATTGGCATAGAGTTCCTTTAGGGAGGAAGGCATACCAAACATCAAGGAAGAACACCACTTAGATGGTTATTTGAAATATTCAAAGCATTGAGTGATGATACATTTCCCAAAGAATATTGGATGTTACTAATTAGTTTATTGTTATAAAGGAATATGTACTTTAGAAAAGACAGATCACCCAATGGTGGTGGAATGCTTCAATTAGTTGATTCTCAAGGTAAAAATATGTAAGAGAATTAAGGTTTCCAAGTCAAGATGGAAGACTTCCTTGAGTTAGCTAATCTAGCGTTAAGCTCGACTCAATACAGTAAGCATACAAATAGTAAGGAGTATTATACCACTCAACAAGATTTCAACTAAAGATAGATGTTGAAGATAAGAGAGTTTTCCCAAGGAAGGAATACCACCTCCTAATTGATTGTTAGAAACATACAACATGTTGAGCGATGAGAAATTTCCCAAATAACAAGGGATGTCACCACTCGTGGTTTTGAGGGTCTAGGGAATTAAGAAAAGAGAGACCACACAAAGAAGGTGGAATGCTTCCGAGATAGTTGATTGTGATAAAGTGAAAACTCAATAAGGGAATTAATGTTTCCAGACATGAAGATGGAAGACTTCCTTTGAGTCGGTTACATGTAAGATCAAGTTGAGTTAGTCGGTAAGTAGATAAATAATAGGGGGTATTGTCCCACTCAACCCAATGTAAACTAAAGAAAGACTTTGGAGATAAGAGAGGTTTCCCAAGAACGAATGCATATTACTTCCTAACGTAGAAGCAAAACTATCAAATGTACCATCAATACTAACCTCGACTATTTCTTTCCTAATTAAAAAAATGGTGCACAAATGTGGTTATTTGATCCGAATGTGGGAATGGACAACTTTGACAAAAATTCCAATGAAGAAATTCATTTTTATTAGAATCTTTGCTTTCGATCTGAATGTTTTCTGGTTTATTTATTTTGTCATATTCATTTATGATTACAAAGAATATGCTATTTTTTTGGATTAAATATCAAAGGATGTGGTTCAACCTTCTCTTCTTCTTCTAGTATGTTTGATTTAGATTGAATTGCAACTCGGTGGATAACACACTAACAATGGTGTTTAATGTGCTATAACAATCAAATTTACAATTAAAGAGAGGTAAACAAAACAAATTTTATTGCAAATCCAAATGAATACAAATTGGCAAACTCCATGTTTTATTACAACTCCAATTGAATACAAATTGGAAAACTCCATAAGAGAGATGTATGCCTAAAGATTTATCTTTTTATTCAAAACAAACTACTTTATAGCTATACAATAGAGAATATGAAAAATTGTACTAAAAAATAATATGAAGGGTTCCAGGTGGGAACCAAAATGTTACACGAGAGACCATTCTTTGAAAATATAGAAGTGGAAAAATTTGAAATATATCCTATTAAATTACATATTATTTTATTTAGTGTCCTTAATAAAACCGTCGCATCAACCCTATCTTGGCTTGCTTTGTGACTTGGAAGTCCCTGGTCTAGTGCAAAAACACCACTAGTGTGTTTCAAATAAACTAGGGACCATGGTTGATAATGGCTTTGTAGTGCTCAACATTGTTGAACTGAAATAGAAAGAAGCCCTTGGTGAGGTTTTACACTCCCTCGAGTTTGACACCATGGTGTTGCCAATGGTTGTGAACCCATTGTTTCAACAAGCTTTCAGGGGGACTTGGCCAACAAAGTATCCACAAGGGTAAAAGATTCAAGCTAGTTACAAGCTTTATCAAATTCTAGTAAATTAAGAACAACATCAGGTAAAGGAGTCTTAGAGTCAAGGTGATTACCTTGTCGAAGACCTTCAGGACGAACTTCCTCGCTTTCTTAGGAGCCATGGGAGCCAAGCGTTTCATCAACCAAACCTGCATCAATAGATGGAGGCAGTGAGAGGGAAACGATAATTATAGGCTTTATGTTGCCCAAAGGGAGGAGTAAATGGATGACTTAGTGAAATAACTATGCGAGAATATCAAAAATCCTACCAAAATGACGGTGTGACAATAGGCTAGTACGAGCAACAACAAGCATGGACCTAAACCCTAGGAGAGTCGTCACATCAAACCCTATCAAAGCAATTTCAATCAATTTGTCAAATGCAACATTTTAACATAACCCATATTAGAAAAATGTAGATCAAAAAATAAAAATTGGTGTTCATTCGAATGACCATTGACCCATTGGTGAAGTTGGTTGGATCACAAAGAGCCTACCAGGTTCAATTCTTTCGAGGCAAAGGCCCTGTGGATACCGTAATAAGGGATGAGGTCGGGATTGTGCCTAGGGCGAATTAGGCGGAATGGCAAACCTCTCGGTCCTTGGCCGCTTAACAAAAGAAATTTTTATACCTAGCCCAGTGGGGTATGGCGGTCTAAGACCTACCAGGTTTCAACCAAAAAAAAAATGATGTTCGCACAATTCATAGTAAAAATTAGAATAAATATCCGTAAAATAATATGTTCAATGAGTCCACTTAACTCAACACTTATTTTATGGATCAAAGAATTAATTAATGGGTGAATCAATAATTAACCTTTATTAATTGTATCAAATTTTATAGGACTTTAATATAATATTCCATCAAATTTAATACAATTTTAATCATTTTTCATTTGATAGCCGTTAGCCCCATTTTAGGAACAATTGTTTGTATTATTTAACCAAAAAGTTTAAGAATGCACGCTTCATTGAATTTATCTTCACATATAATGGAACCTTTTTGCTCCGAAGAACACTTAATATATGTGATATGAGGTATGACATTATATTGAAAATTTGTGATATATAAATCATTAAATATTTATTTCTTGTTGTGGTAGAAGAACGAAATGTAAGAAATCAATCTCAAGAAAACACTATAAGCATGCATAGCTTTTAGATTTGCACAACTTTTCACACTTCAAGAGGACAAATTACAGTGTGTACTCCTACACACTCCTCACAATGTGAGGTTGCGAAATGGAGGGAAGACAATCTTCAAAATAAAGTCAACACCTTCAAAGTATTTCTTCCTCCACCTCTCTACTATTGCAAGCAATGCAATCACCCCTCCCAACCCCACTCCATAAACCAATCCCACTGTGATTTCAAACCATGGAATTTCTCTACTTTTCTCTTCTTTATTATTAGAGAACAAATGAGGAGCAAATTCTGGCCAAGAGCAATTCTTTGGGAGTGGACAATTCCATAAATTGGGATTACCAGAGTATGATGATTCATCGAATGTGGTCATGTGCCCTCCTTGTGGTATGCTGCCTGATAAATTATTGTTGGACAAGTTTAAGACACCCAAAGAGTTTAGAGAATTGAGCTCCTCCGGTATTTTTCCAGAAAAATTGTTTGTAGAGAGGTCCAACGATTCCAGCTGAAGCATTTCACCAAGACTATGTGGAAGACTTCCACTCAGATGGTTTGTGGAGAGATTGAGAAACACTAACCCCTTCAACTTTCCAAAATCTGAAGGAACGCTGCCATTCAATTCATTGTGTGACAGATCTACAGATGTAAGGGTGGAAAGAATATATGGATAGTACCTTTCTATTGTCTTAACCATCAAATCTACTCCAGTGAAATAATAGTTTCCGAATGGCTCATTCTCATAGACATAATTACCAAAATACAATGTTTCAACCGGCGCTTCATCTAAGGACAACACAGAGGCTTGTCTGGTATTTGTAGCCATTGCTTGTAAAGATAAAATGCTGCGTGGAATAAAGCCTGATAAATGGTTGAATGAGAGGTCCAAGATCTGGAGGTACTTCAAGTCTTCAATTTCTGAAGGAATGTTGCCTCGGAAACCATTTCCCTTCATGATCAGCACTCTCAGCTCTGACAAGTTTCCAATTGACTTTGGAATTTGGCCCTGAAATGAATTATGCCCAATATCAAGTATTTTCAATCCTGTACAATTTGCTATATGAGGCGGGAAAGTCCCACTGAGGTTATTATTATGAATGACTAGTGAGTAAAGACTGATCGTCCCAAGTTCAAAGGGTAAAGATCCTTCAAAATCATTGTTTCCCAAATTCAGTATTAAAAGGGAAGAACAATTACCTAAACTCGGAGGGACGGATCCTGTCAAACTGTTATTTCCTAGATTTAACAAGAAAAGATGAGAAGAATTTCCCAAACTTGGAGGAATATTTCCAGTCAACAAATTGTCATTGAGCAGAAGTACTTCTATTGTAGGCCACATTGATGGTATTTCCCCCCTAAGTGCATTCTTAGACAAGTCCACTACTCTCACTTCAGGCCAACCTGAACTAGTCTTTCGAAAAGAAAAACATTCTAGATAATTTGCTGAAAAATTTACAGTATCTAAGGACGAAATATCCCAAAGCCAAGATGGAATCTCTCCGATAAGATTGTTGTTAACCAATGTTAAGATTTCTAGTCGGAGGGATTGAGTGGATATCCATGGTGGAATTTGGCCATTAATATTACATGATATCAAATCTAAAACCCTTAATTGGAATGGAGGAATCCAAGCTGGGCTAATACTCAATACACAGTTGGATAATGACAAGTATGATAATCCGGTAAGGTTGTGAAAAACGCTTCTGAAATTGTCAAATCATGCTGTAAAGAGAGACGTAGTCCTGACAAAGAAGGGGGCAATATTACCGAGGATGAAAAGCTTTCATTGAATGCATTGTCGTTGGCATAGAGCATCTCTAGGGAGGATAGCATACCAAACGTTGAGGGAAGAGCACCACTTAGATGGTTATACGAAAAATCCAATTGCTGGAGTGAGGAGAGATTGCCCAAGGAATATGGGATTTTACCATCTAATTGATTGTGAGAAATATCCAACACACTGAGCGATGAAAGATTCCCCAAAGAACATGGTATGTTACCGCTTAGTTTATTGGTGGAAAGGACTAGGTATTTTAGAAAAGAGAGACTGCCCAAAGAAGGTGGAATGCTTCCAGTTAGTTGATTGTCATGGAAGGAAAGATAGGTAAGAGAATTTAGGTTTCCCAGACAGTAGGGCAGATTTCCACTGATTTGGTTACGATCAAGATCAAGATAAGTCAGTCTGGTAAGCAGACAAATAGCATAGGGTATTATCCCACTCAACCCAATTCCAAATAGAGACAGACTTTCAAGATAAGAGAGGTTTCCCAAGCAGGAAGGAAGAGTACCTCTTAATGTTGAAGAATCAGAAACAGAATCATAATCATAATCAGAATCATTAATATTAATCTCAACTACATGTTTGCGCTTATTGCATACAATTCCGTACCAGTTGCAACAGTCGGATCCATTCCTCCACGAACTGAGAAGACCATTGGATTGATTTGTGGTGGCTTTGAAGGAAAGAAGAGATTCAGATTCGTGTTCAGGACATGTGAGACAGAGGCTTAGATTAAAAAAGAGAATAACAGACACTGCAATAATAAACAGGGCTCGAGTAGTAAACACACCCATATTATTGGGACACTGCAATAATAAACAGGGCTCCAGTAGCTGATGATTATATTGATTGTGGTATGTGGAGTGTATATATAGGGTGAATTGAGAGGGAACATTGCTGGAAATGAGAACAGAAAAAATTCGAAGCCGTGTTCACACTAAAACGTGTGTTTGAAGTTGCATTTATTTTTGGACTCATAAGCATGGAAATTTCGTCGGTGTTTTCGGACAATGACTTTTCCTCAGTCAATTTCCACAAGTTATGAGTGTACTTTGATTTTTTTTTTTTTTTTGTTTCCAATTGAAAGGGAAAATATGCCCTTGATTATAAGGTATTATTAAACCCCAACCCGTGACAAACACAAAAGATATTAATATTCTTAGACCAGCGTTTTAATAATGGTGTGGAGGGGCACAATTATGGCAATCCATAGTTTTTCACTTAGCGTTAGTTATTCTTACTTTATATTTCAATGGTGTATTTAATTCATAGATTTGAAAATACTTTTGTTTGTTAGAATCTATTAAATTCCTACCTCACTTCCTACTATATACATTTATTCTTCACTTTTAATGATTTATATTCATAAGATATTTGCATATTAATCCTTTTTAAAGTGTATGCATGAAGGATTCACCGAAAAGGGGCCTTGGCATCGGTCGTAACACGTTATGAGAGATCGTCCTAATACTTTTTCGCCTTCTACTATTACCTGTACCAACACTTAATAGCTCAATACTACCTTCTTACAAAACCTTCATATCACTTTCCAATAACCCTTCATATCACCTTCTCATATGTGTTATCTATCTTGCATCACTCTTACTTCTCTCCCCTTACCTTTTTCTTTTGTTGGACCGATTACAACTAACGCGTCATCGATTAAGGTCGATGATGTTTGATAGATGAACTTATCCAACTATCATCATTGGCCATGGATAATGACACTAATTAAATTTCAAAGCTACAACTATATATCAAGTTCCCTATTTATAAACAATATTTTTGTCAATTCTCACATATATCATCAAATAGTCTACTTTGGTCATACTCACAAATTTACAATTAAAAGGAAGAGGTTTAAGGGTTTAATTGAGGTTACACTTGGAGGTCATCATATAAGCGTTAGGTTAATATAATAGTAAAAATAGGAATTGATCCTATGAGGTATACCTTAGTCTTTATCACCCCTATCTTTGGTCTATTTAGGTCTTCTTCCTATCCCTATCACAATTCACTAACAACAATCTTTCTAATGTTCTACAATTAAGGAGGCATGTTAATTAATGTATTTATGATAGCATCCACTTAAGGTATGTATCTCTCTCCCTAAAACCTTTCTTTTGTTTGGTTTGATTATTGTTATTCATCAATAATCAATTTGGTTTATGCCGTTGTCCCAACTGTTATCTTTAAAAAAAAAAAGTGTAATAATTAGCATAAGAGAGAATTAATCTATTAATGCTTGAATTGATATTCGACATGTGAATATTTTATAATTTGATATATTTTTCTCTTTTATTTTAAATTTATATGATCAATTCCTTGTCCTATATGCACCAATGCACTTGTTTATTTATAGAGGTGTTGAATTTACAAAACAAGTGTTAAATCCAAATTTGCATCGTATTCACACGTAAGATAAAAACAATAGGTAGGAAATGATACAAATGGACATAAAAGTAAGTGAAATCATGTTTCCATTCAAAATTCCTTAACAAGGAAGACCATTTTTGTAGAGACGTGAAAAAAGTACATAAGTACATTTATAGCAAAATCTTATGACTATCGTCGAGTAATATAGTAATCTAGAAATGGGGGATGAAAGGAGTTGTGATGGCTCAGGAGATAACGGTAATAGAAATTTGGAGCGAAGTGGTGAAAAATGGAAGAGAGTTTGGGTCGTAACCCTCACGGTTCTCCTTTCAAGCCATGCGTAGCATGAGAATGATGGCCACGGCAGACCACAATCAAGGTTTGGAACAACATCAACATCAACAGGAAGGACGTGGCTACCATCACCACGTTCAATACCTTGAGAAAGGAAGCTAGGGTGGCCTTCATTGAAGATCTGAAGGCCAGAGTGGAGCAGAGATCATCTTGCCATAGCCGTCTCCCAGACCTAGTGCATCAGAAACCTCTTCCAGATCAGTTTGGTGGCTCGGGTGAGGGTGTTTCTAGTGGAAGTCAGGTAGATCACTGTAGAAAGGGTAGTGGGTGGCCTCATTCCAAAAATGCCGCCCCAAAATTTGATTCTTTCAAGGATGCAGTTCAACAATCTTCCCTATCCGAGTGGCCCCCATGCTTACGTTGTGGATCTAGCCGAGGAGATGCCGATGCTAAGCCTGGACAACCCCACGATAAATGACCATCTGAAATCCTTGTCACATATGGAAATTATTGGTAGATTTAATGGAATGTGGTTCAAGCTACCTCCGCCTTATCTCAGTGGGTTTCAAAAACTGGACCAAAAGCGTGAAATATCCTTACTGTTCTAATGGATTTTTTTGTTGTCCAGTTTCAAGAGGTGGAGGAATATCATAAATGTATTTCGGATGGTCCATGGTTTTGGGGCAATGCAGGATTGTTCCTCACTCCTTGGTTCCCTGAATTCGATCCAAACACCCTTTTCGTTACCAAAATGCCTGTATGGGTTCGGCTTCCGAATCTTCCATTACACTTTTGGTATGCCCTAGAAGATATTGGTAATGCACTTGGTAGATTTTTAAAGTCGATCACTCCAGCCTGCATCGGGGATCCGAACTTTTCTAGATTATGTGTTGAAATTGACCTAAGTAAGGGTCCCAGATAAGATTATTTTGAAAGTGGGGAACCTACACATGTTCAATATTTAGATTATGAGAACACATCCTTTCAAAGGTCATATATGGAAGACCTCGGGTCACTGGGTGGTAGTTTCTGATAGGAAAAAGAATAGTGATAAAAGGAAAAATAACTCGTCATCCGAAGTGACTGGAATAGTCCTTCCTAGCGCAAGATTGAGTGGTTGTAGCTAAGATTGATCAAGGAATAATTTGACAACTAGAATCGAAAGAAAGAACAAAACAACAAGATAAAAAGAAGGCAACAATTGGAGTGAAGCGAGGTCACGTATCCAATAATTACGATAAATCGACTCGATCAGGATCTCAACCCCAATAATTGTTCGGACCCCAACAATATGAAAATAATGGTAGTTTTAGAACCGGGTCGATGGCAAGAGGTCAAGAAGAAAAAAGGAAAAAAGGGGTGATATGCGAACCTCCTCGGCTACTACTCTTTGCATGAAGAGCGATAGTAATTTGGAGCCTCTTTTTTCCTTCTAGTTTATTTTTTTGCGTATTGGGAATTGTTTGTTTTCTATCTTCTGTTGCATGTATTCCGATTCATAGCTCCGGTCAAAAGTGTTTACCTTATGAAAAAAATCTAGAAATAGGGATAGAGAAAATTAGAAAATAGAAAAAAAGATGGATATCATAAACAAAATGAAGAATACGAGTACAAATAGGGACAATAAGAGAACAAAATGATAAGGGACACAAATGAGAGTTGAAAAGAAAAGAAAGTAAAAGGATAATGTCACAAGAGGAACGCATGAAATGAAATATTAGCTCGAATGAATAAACTTTTTAATACACCACAAATAAGCAATTATCCATCCTCGTATCAATATTATGTCTACAAAACAATAAACTAGGTAACATGTGAATTATATTAAAATCCACATTAATTTTTAAAATAAATTATTTTAAAAATTTATAATTATGAGAAGCAATGTTACATAAGATTATTATTATTATTGGAGAATAAACCAATACTTGATTGAAGGTGGATTTTAGTACTATTAACTATCATCTTCACCATGAATTATGATTAATGTTTCTATTTTTACATATAATTTTATTTTTATGAGATCTTAGCAATTAGTTTATTCTTATTATTATCTTATTAAGATAGTTTTCTTAATTACATCTATCGAAAAATGCATAGAGATATCAATGCCACGATCCTTATGGTGGGTTTTCACCGTAACATAATTATTTTATTACTTTTTTCACAATATTCTTAGTGAATAGTGAAAAGTGACGTCTATCTAATAAATGGTTCCAATCTAACCATACTAATGAATAAGAGTAAAAATATTTCATACAAAAATACTCATCCAAACTCAATGGTATTCCAGAGATATCATAGTTTCTTGCTTGAATCTTCCAAAAAAAGAGAAAATCTTCTTACTAACAATTAAATGAACACCCAATTTAAAATCAAAATTTAAAGTGATTATATTCACATATATTACATCCCACCATGCCCATGTCCATCAGTAGAACATCCTAAACATATATTTTTGGTTTTCAATAATAAAAATATACAACCACATAAGCACTTTGATAGACCAATATACTAGCAATCGCACACGAGTAGTCCGATGTGAATGCCGAAAGGGGGAGCAAGGGAGACTATGCCAAGAAATGGAGTGAAAGAAATGCAATAAAAAACAGGAGAAAAAATAGAGCAAAGAAAATAGAGAACTCAATCGAATAATATATTAAGTAAGATGCGAAGAGCAATATATACAAAGACCTATGCAAAATGGCCAATTGTGATGAAGTTCATATTTTAAGTAGATCAATGAAAGATAGAGGAATTAAAAAGTTACCGTGCATAAAGATTACTACATCTTATCTAAACAATAAGTTCATTCCAAACACAACAACGTTGTTGATTTTTTATATTAAAGATGACACTTTATGGTTTGGTAGATGTATAGGTTTTAAGCAGTAATGTACAATGGTCAATCCCTGCTAATGAAGAAGAAGACCCAAGTGCAAAGATATTTTGTTGCAAATTACTTTTAATGTAGTTGTCTTCCTATTTGATTCGCAATATCTATATTTTTGAATGTATAAAATCTATGGACAATTATGTTAGTAGTTGTAAATATTGTCTTTCTTTACACACTTATAAAATTCTTCAACAATTCTTGAATGTGTTTTGGACTTATTTGCGTGCATGTATAAAACTAAAATGTTTGGTTTTATTTAAGGGTATTTAGTTTTTTAGACTTATATCTGGTTGGATGCGTATCACTTATGTTTCAATGCTTCAAATTGGAAATGGATTCATTGACTTGCTCTACCATCTTGACGATGTGTATTTTAATGGTTACCAATAAAAGACTAATGAGCTCCATCTTGTAGTTTGAGATAAGGCACTACCTATTTGTCCTATGTGTGCAAATTTACAAATCTTGGTTCAATCTCTAAAGCTGCCCACAAAGAGGGTTCAATTTTTGTGTTTAAGGCATGCATTTCCACTTGCAGGAAATGAGCATTTAACTTTTGATTTGAATTGAATTCTCAAATTTTGAACTCGTTGCTCATAAACCGGACCTCCTGCACTCAAAAAGCGAATAAGGATTAATCATTATACTACCTCATAGAATTTGATTTTTAACAACAATTCTTGCAAGGTTACGAATCATTGATTTATACATCGAAAAAGTGGTCATAAGGATTAATTGTTATACTACCCCATAGAATCTTATTTTGTGAGTTTATTTTGACAATATCTTTTAAAATTTGTCTCTCTTCAACAACACTGAAAATTAGAATTTGTAAATATTAGTATGTTGTTTTTTGCCTCTCTAACAAAACTAGTGTAATTTTCATATCAGGAATACATGCGAAGTTGGAGAAGTTTTCTTGGGATATGAGAGACATGACGTTTTCTAGATTAAAAATGTGTATTGAATGATATGGAAAAAAAAGAAAAAGAAATATTGTTTTGTAAACATTGTGTGAGGTTGATAATTGTGAGTCATTAAGACCCTTTCAATATGTGTTGACTCCCATAGTACAACCAAGTGTATCTCTAAAATAATTGCAATTGATGTGAGGAATGCAAATTGTTGGTAAGTTTGTATAGAAAAGAATTAGTTATAAGTTTATTGGCTGGCATAAACTGCCTTATAACCAACGAGGAGCAAGATTAGATCAATAGATCTTTTAGTGTTGTTCCCTATCAACCATTCACATGTACTTTAAATATTAATTATAATTCTTCTTAGAAATAGAAAAGAAATATATCATATTAAATTTGTATGAATGTTAATAATATACAAAACTCTTAGATGAAAGTATATAGATTAAATAACTATTATTTTTGTTAAATATTGACAAGAAAGGGAAAAATAGGTTGTTTAAAATTTTGACTTGACTGGGGTAGAAAATTATGAATAACAATTTGACTTAGCTTGATTTTCCATCGTGTAGTAAACTGTATTTACAATAAATTGTTAATATTATTTTTAATTTTTAAAAGAAAAATGTGTGAATTTTATTTCTATTATTATTGTTAAATATAACATTCACCAATACTTTCAAATTATGTGTCTGTCAAATTAAAATCTGTTGAAGTTTTTATCATATAAATTTCTAAATTTTCAGCCAATTCTTGTCTACTGCCAAGTTGCCAACAAATTTTTATACCCATAATATACGGTTAAAATCACAAAAAAAAACAGCCAGTGCTAAATTATTCACTAATAATAGTATTGGTGTGGGAGAAAATTTTTAGTCCGTCAAAAAAATTATAATTGAATTGACTTGACTTGACTTGACTTGACTTGGTTTAAAGACAAAAATTGAATAAAAGCGTGTGGATTTTACTCAGACTGTAATTGACTTGACTTGATCGGTGAATTACAACGCGTTCTCTCCTTTCTGTTTTCACTGATCGACAGACGTGATTGTTATTCGCTGTTCAATTTCACCGTAATAATGGAGACAGACACTCACCACTCAAGTCTCAATAGACTTTGTTTTCCCACCAGAAAAGAAATCATAAGAAAAAGACACTGCAATTGCGTTCCACCTTCCTTTTTCTAGATAATCTTTCACATATATCTAAGCAATGTTGAAGTATTGGGAATTAAATTTGACGTCCTTTTAGACCATTTTTGTGATATTAAACGTAAAATACTCGTAAATATCTGATATAACCGTCATACGCAAGTTGTGTATTTAAAACGTGACTGCCAAATTTTATATAGATTTATATATAAAGTATTAAAATATATGTTAATATACATTAAAAATAATATAATAAATATAGAATACTTAGTTAAAGTAACATTATTTTATGTTTTTGAAAGGTAGTACGGTCACAAAAATCCTTTGACAAGTATAGGTGGACGTCAAATTTAACCCCGATTGTGTCGCTTAAATATTGACCATCCAATTAAATATTAAGTATTTATTTATTTATCTTCATTTCCAAGTATGTTTTAAATTTTATATCTGTGTAGATGTATTTTTAAAATTCTAAATTATTTAGAAATTTTTATATGAAAGTTACATGTTTTTACCGATAAAGATATTTCAACTATGGTTATTATTTTACTATTGAACCGTAACGCCCTGATTTTTGTAAGTTATCATGGTGATTATTTTCATAATGTTGTAACTACTGAAATGAAGGCAAACATGTTAAGATATATATTTTGATCTTAAGGGAATGTGTTGCTAATCTGGATTCTTGCATACTGTAATTTATTTGCATGGGACAATAGTTATTGTTACTTGTGTGTTTGCTGATGTGACGACAAATTGTCGTATGCTTGCGAACTCTAATCGATTGAATGACAAAGACACCTTGAATCAATTCCATTGATCCAAAGTATCGTGGCCTTCTTTACGATCGCTTTGTCGATTTACTCTTAAACCGAATCAAGGTTGATATAAATGTGCAAAGACACGATTTCAGTATCAACACCGGGGATACGTAGATGCAATGACAAAGGTTCGATTCTCGAACCATGCACTGTCGTAACGTGAGACCCCGTAAGGCGAGAAATGCCTGGATGCGGGTGGCTCTGGCATGTGAAACAAAGGACGAAACGTCCTGCACAACATTGAAATGGACGTCAGTCGGGAAGACTTGACTGGAAGTTGATTAATTAAGTGTTAGGTGTTAAGGGGAAATTAGATCCTAATCTAATCCTAAGTTCTACCTTACATCCTAAACTACTATCCTAAGTGGATTTTTAAATTCTAAAATGATGAAAATAGACCTAAGTTCTATTAACCTAAAGACTAGGCTATGACCTAGGTTTGAACACTATTATGAATCCTAAACTAATCCTAACCTAGAAGGGGACGCACAGACCCATGGGAAAGGATAAGGATGAAAAGGAATTTAATGGCATTAATGTGAGTCCTTGCGTGGACAGCGCCAAGTTTGGTGGGAATAGGGAAAAGCTAGAGGTATCTAGTTAGTTATGGACTAAACTTGGTTTTGCATGCAAAATTTGAAATTGGGAGTTCGCCAACCCAAGTCGGCGGTGGCGTGAGGAAAATAGGAAAAGGCAGAGCCTTTAATGCATTTAATTTTTGGTCTTCGTGACCCATTTCGCCGCCTGGAAAGAGTATGGAGGAGTTTTGATTGTTCATTGTGTTGTTCGGATTTTTGAGAAGTTGCTCTGCATTTGGTTTTTGCTTGGTTCAGTCGAACCAGTTGTGTTTGGTTGATTATCAACTGCTTTCTTTGAAAATTTTAAGGCTATGTTTTCGAGCTCAGTAAAGGAAGGTGATTTTTGGGAAGCTGTGCTTGTCGCCGTGGAAGGAAACACCTTCTGTAGACGCGGTTTTCTTCGAGCATTCGAGGAAGAATACCAGGCATGTTAAGCCCTTCTCTTTAAAACACTTGCTTTACTTAAGCATCTCATTAAAACAACCCTGCTCTTCTTCTTCTGAACGGGTTTTGGGTTTATTCGATTTTGCTGTCATTGTGGAAATGAATTGGGTAGAATCGTTTTCTTGCTGTTGTGATTTGATCTGTCTTTGCATAAATTTGAGTTGGAAATACGAACTTGCCGTGGTGTTGGTTGTTTCGTGATTGGGAATTCAAATGGGTATTTCTCTGTTAATGTTATATAAGAACCGTATGCAAAGTATGAGTTGTTTTCATTGTTGTGCAATTGTTCTTTTGCTATATGAACTTGAGTGATAGTAAAGCCGCATGCAATTTTGTGTGAGTAGTTTGACGTTGTTTCTATCTTGAAATTTTTAAAAGGAAATAAGACCCTTTTTCCTTCTGCTGTTTTGGGTTTAGAAGGAAATAGCATTTGGGTTTTATTTGAGCATATGAACTCGATTTGAAGGAAGTAATAGTAATATTTTTATTGCTGTGCTTTTTCTTTTGTATAAGAATGAACGAATACGTTTTGGGTATTCGTGAAAGTAGGAGAAGGTGATTGTTTTTTCTTGAACTTATAAATGATTATGTTTTCCTCTTCTTTATGATGGAAAGTTGATTCTATTGCGTTTGTGGTTGTGGTTTGAACTTGATTCAAATTGTGTTCGTGAATACGAACTAGGCTTGGGATTTCTGTGCAAATAAATGGAAAAACATGGGAATTTGGTTTTGTTTGGGTCTGTCTTGACTGTACCTTGTTGTGCATCTGATATCCTATGCGGGTTTTCATTAATAAGGGTATTGTTATATGAAAATTGCATTTTGGGTTCTGCACATCATTGTGAATAGAAAAATGGATTTCGGGTAGAAATGTTTGTTGTTGCGAGTGAAACTCGAATTGGGTATTCATTGCTTATGGTATGCTGATTTGAAACTGTACAGTATGCGAGTTTGATTTTCAATGTTGAACGATTATTCGTTATCATTATGAGTTGAGCTGTCTTGCTAAGATAAACACGAATTGGGTGTTTTTATCTCATTTTGAAGAAGATGATTGTTTCTTTTTTGAAATTATAGGAAATGAATTCTTTTCTTCTGCATTTTTTGATTTGATAGAGAGCAGAATTGGGTTTATTGAAATTTATAAGTTCAGCTTGATAGAGATGACAATATTGGCATTTAGATGGTTTCGAGAGTCTTTGTTTTTTTCTGTACAAACGGAATATTGAAATGTTTCGTATGATTCTGATTTTGCAGATCATTTATAAAGAAATGAAATCAACCTAATTAGTAGTTCTTGTTGAGTTTGAAGAAAATGGTTGTTTTCTTATTAAAATAGTTAAAGGAATGAATTCTTCTCTTCTTCTTTGTTTGGAGTTTTGGAAATAGCAATATTAGAGCTTTCTTGTGCATTATGAATTGGTCTTCTTTGTAGGTAACAAAGAATGTGCTAATTGTTATGATGAACTGTATGCGTTCATGGATTTAGATGGTCATATGAATAAGTGATTACGTGGTGTATAAGCTGTTTATTTGGTTAAAAATACAGTGAAAGAAGTATGGAATCTTCTAGTACAGCAAGTACATAGTATGCATCTTTATACCGCTTGTTCTATGATAATACGATATTTTACTAACCTTGTTTATGGCATTCGTTATGAGCTTGAATTAAATGAAGTGTTGTTAAGTATGGTAAGTTCTTCCTTGTTTTCATTTAAAGCTGATTATGAACGGAACTATTTCTTCTTTGTTGGAAAGTGAATTCGAATGAATTTTGTAAGTTTCACTCGAATCTGTTATCTTGAATTGTGTCTCGTTTGGATTCAAGTTTTTAGGACATGATCATGAGGAAAGAAAAGGAATGTGGATGGATAACTTGGAATAATGATTATTTCTTATCTCATACGATTAGAAATCTATAATCGTTTAGGAACGAATTTTGTATTGCTTGGGTTTAAGCATCTATATTTATTGTTGTTTGCTTTTCTCATCTGTACTTGATTGCTTGAAATCAAAGGAGATGCATGAACTGAAAGGAAAGTAATTGGTTTACATTTCAGTTAGTTTTACCCTTTGCATTTATTACTAATGAAAGGAATGGAAAGGATAACAGTTATGTTATAACAGCAGTATGCTACTTGTATTCCTAGTTCTTACAAATGTTGTAATCTGGAACTGTTGAAGGAAATTGCATCTTGTAATGGTTATGTGGGAAATAGGACAGCAATTCTTTGGCTGATTGGGATGGTATTTAGATGGTTCAGTTGTTATGTTGTCCATTCTTTTGATGCTTAATTCTTGATTGATGTTCATACTGTCGTTTCATAAAAGCAGGGTTCTTTTATTGAGACAGTTAATTTGAAGCACCTCATTTTAATGACAAGTGCTTAATATGCTCTGGGTTCATTGGCCCGACCCATGAAGCTCAAGTAAGTTTGCAGATGGAAATTGATTAGAACGAAGACATGGTTGTTTTCTGATGCTTCTTTTGATTATTTGAAGATGAATTGTATTTGTTAGTTATTATTCCTCTACGAGGAATTGTGAAAAGAAGAAAGTACATTCTTCTATCTATGAGTTGTAATGATGTTTTATATAAACAAAGTCCAGTCAGTTGGATTGGCAAATGTATGGATTATGAAATGGATTGATGAATACAAATACAAGTGTGATATTTTAATAACTATATCAGTTTGATATTGTTATTAAATTGGAAATATAATGTTATTTCTTGATTGGAATTATTCAATTGTCCTGGATGGATTTAAAAAGAATTGACATCGTTTCTTACCTAAATGCAACTTTTAAGTTGAAATGTGCAATTAGTTCATACTTTGGGTTAAGATGAATTTTTAATTGACATTAAAAGGATTAGAGGAACATGATTCCATAAGCGATAGGTATTCGAAGGATTAGCTTGGAAGCTAAGGAATATCAATTAACTTAGGGAGCAGCCGAACTTCATTTTCGGACTCAAGTTAATAGCCTCGTATGTTAAATTCGAAAGAAAGGATATGGGATAAATATATCCAGGCTAGTAGACCTTAACTATGTAAGGTTAAGGAGAATAAATGAATACATTTATTGAGAATTAGACCTTGTTTAAATGACGTCTAATAAGCTAGAGTTCGAATTTGGTTACGTTGTGAAAAACTTGGTTAAGTTTAATAGGTTAAACTTATTACGTCTATCGGTAATGGGTTGCTAAATCCAATGATTAAGAAAAGAACCAAGTAGAGAAAATGCAACCCTTCGGTACGAAGGAGAAGATGCATAATAAGCTAGAAGACGGATTTAGTCTCTCTTAGCTCATCAACCGTAACAAGAAACGAGGATAAAGGATCAACATGATTGCTGAAAGTTAATCTTAAATGTTAAAATCATAACCTAATCAATTGAGCTGGATGTGTACTCGATGAGAGGATTCCGTGTAGGACGTTGACATACGCCGGCTACAAGACGGTGTCTTCATGAAGGCGAGGCCTTCATGATGACACAATGTTATAGCTGACATATTACAATGCCCTCCCGAATTAAATCATCGAGATTACATAAGCTGAATATTAAGTTCTTGGCTGGGGATAGGAGTATGATCACGTATACGGAGTGACTCTGGAGGACTTAAGATAACTAGACACACGGTGTCGTCTGGGGATGACACCGTATGTCTGCGTATGTTTAGTTACCATGAGTGCCTTCCTATACTCGTTCATATTGCTAGTAGGAGTTAGAATTTGACCTTAATTTGGAAGGACTGGTAGGAACCAGGAAAGACCATTCTAGATAACAGGTGAAGTGAGGTGAAGGACGTATTCCATTGGTGTGTATCACATCTAGGAATATGATCATGCAAAGCATGTGAAAATCTTTGGCCAAAGTATCGCAAGTGCTGGTTGCGTTGTCCTAATCACCTAATTTAAGATGCAGGATGTCAGATGAATATCAGTAACAAATATTCAGATAGGCTTCTTAAATGGATCACTTCGATAACTGGAAACGGTAAAGAGAACCTTGTATATATAATATACTATGCATGAATGAACATGAAGGATCGGTAGTTGCCGAGTCATGAAATGAGAGATCGTTGAAACTCCGAGCCATGAAAATGGGAGATCGGCAGTTCTTCGAGTCATTTACAGCAGCATATAGAATCTGTTATATGATTGAATGGCACTGAATGTGTGTTCCATATTGCAAATATGTGAACAGAGAACATTAGTTTTTAAAGAAAATTGTGTGTTCCAAACTGCATTGTTTGGGCAGAGAACAATTATTGAAACTTGAACGTGTGTTTGAATTATATAATTCATAACAAAGAACGTTATATATAATTTTTTTTTCCCTTGTTCTAGTATCTTAAAATGGGGATGTTACATCTTGGTATCGAGTGGAGGTTGCAGCTCTTGGACCTAATGAGTCCACAATATTAATAAGGTTTACATTTTCTTATTGAACAGAAAATGGTCAGAACAAGAGGGAATGCTGCGAACAACCCGTTACTGGGTGGAGAAGCAGCTACTGCTCAAAAGCTGGATGAAATCCTTGCTGCCCTACTAGATACGAGAGATCGTTTGACATTGCGAACAAACGGTCAATGGGCAATGAAGAGGAGGAAGAAGAAGCTGATATAAATGATCAGCCACCTCCTGTGGACAACATCAATGGAGGGAATCCAGTGTTGATAATAATAATGTAATTGCTCCTAATCATCCTGAAAATAAAAGGGCAAGATTAGCAGCTGAACTTACAAATGACATAAAGAGAATAAGTCCTCCAAAGTTTGATGGAACAACCCTTGGGAAGGAAGGCGAGAATTGGTTCGATGAAATGGAGAAATACTTTGCAATAAGAAACTTCTCCGAAGAGACCAAAGCGATATGGGGAGCATATCAGCTTTCTCATGAAGCATCATCATGGTGGGACAACCGTAAGGTTGAGTTGAATATTGTCAAACTAGGCATAACTTGGGATCGATTTAAGGGTTACTTTAGGCAACGATGGCTGCCTCAACTCTATTTTGATAGAAAATGACTTAATTTCAGAACTCGGTCGCAAGGAAGGTGTCGGTGACGAGAATACTAGGAAGGGTTTACTAAACTCCTTAAGTATGTGCCGCAGATCAAGCCAGTGACGAGAAGTTGAATACGGAAATTCATAATGGGACTGAATCCCATCATTGGTGGCGAAGTGGATGTCCACGGCCCAACCACCATGGAGGAGTTGTCGAAAAGGCCATCCGACAGAATAAAAATTGAGAGCAATATCTCGATCATAGGGAAGAGGTAAGGAAGAAGATTCCTAATTCTTCTTCATCTCTTGCACCTAAAAGGGGACCTTGGAAAAGGTTTGGCATGAAAAACAAAATTGTTGTGGATAAAAACAAGAAATCATGATGAACAAACCTCGTAAATAGTGTGTGGAACAACTTCACAAAAGTTAGTGGTAATGGACAGAAGTCCCATGGGGGCTAGAATGATAACTTCAAAGCTGGTAACAAATTTGAGCCTAGAAAAGGGCCAGTTGGAGGATGCTTCAACTGTGGAA
This sequence comes from Taxus wallichiana var. yunnanensis, assembly GCA_018340775.1. Taxonomy (NCBI): domain Eukaryota; kingdom Viridiplantae; phylum Streptophyta; class Pinopsida; order Cupressales; family Taxaceae; genus Taxus; species Taxus wallichiana. The sequence goes on along the minus strand of CM031241.1, from coordinate 539,231,800 downwards.
AGGACCACTATGCGAATCATTGTCCTCTGAAGAAGGATGATCGCGGTCAGCAGCATAGGATACACGCTGCAGTGGCTAACTGACAAGCTGAAAAGCAAGTTACACCTATAGAAGTTCCGGGTAAGTTATTCGGTACACCTGTAGTCATACTTTTTGATACTGGAGCTACTGAATGCTTTATTTCTGCTAAACTTGCAATGAAATTAAAAAGAAAGGCTGAACGAATGGATAAAACATGGACAGTGCATTATGGGAATAATGCTGTCCATACAGTCAAAATGTGCCTTTTTGGGGCAATTCTTGACTTGCCTAGTTTCTCCATGAAGTTGACCTGTATGTTACTCCTTTAGGATCATATGATATCATTATTGGAGTTAAGCGGTTGGCTGAACATAAGGCAAAGGTCGATCAGTTACGTAAAAACAAATTTGTTGTTTTGATGACTGTAGAAAGCAAAGTGAGTCATTCAAGGTGTAAACGTGAAGTTGCAGTTAGAAACCGACTAATATGCAACTAAAAAGGGCTAAAAATAGAGGTTGCACCTTGTATGTAGTAAAAATGACAGAAAATGCAGAGGAAGATAATGATTTCATGGAAAGATATCCATTGTTAAGGGGTTTTAGTGATGTGTTTCCGGAGGAATTGCCAGGTCTTCCACCCAAACGAGAGTTTGACTTTGCAATAGAAATCAAGCCAGGAACTGAACCCATATCTAAGGCACCTTATAGAATGACCACCATCGAGTTGGTAGAGCTAAAGGCTCAGTTACAAGAACTTTTGACTAAGGGGCTGATAAGACCGAGCGTCTCACCTTGGGGAGCGCCGGTAATTTTTGTAAAGAAAAAGGATGGCACTTTGAGGCTGTGCATTGATTACAGAATGCTGAACAAGGCAACTATTAAAAATCGATACCCACTTCCTAGGATTGATGATCTATTCGATCAGATGCGAGGAGCATCAGTCTATTCAAAAATAGATCTTCGATCTGGGTATCATCAGCTGAGAATAAAGGAAGAAGATATTCATAAAACAACTTTTAGAACAAGGTATGGGCATTATGAGTTCACGGTGTTACCTTTTGGGTTGACCAATGCACCTGCCGCCTTCATGAATCTGATGAACAATATTTTTCAAGAATACTTAGACAAGTTTGTGCTTGTATTCTTAGACGACATTCTTATATACTCTAAAAATGTCGAAGAGCACCAAGAACACCTAAGGATAGTGTTGGAAATTTTAAGAAAGAGGAATTTGTATGGTAAAATTTCAAAATGTTCCTTTTATGATGTAGAGGTGCATTATTTGGGACACGTTATAAGAAAGAATGGAATAGTATTGACCCTTCAAAGATTACAGCTATAATCGAGTGGCTCGCGCGCTAAGAACGTGCGCACGAAGTGAGGAGCTTCATGGGCTTGGTTGGATATTATCGAAAGTTCGTTAAGGACTTTTCAAAAATTGCTGCCCAATCACTTAGCTGAAAAGAAGGATAAGAAATTTATGCGGATGGACAAGTGTGAATCTGCCTTTAAAAATTTAAAGGAACCGTTAACTATAACACCTATTCGATGCACTGATCCAAATGGAAATTTTATGGTTGTAACGGATGCTTCGAGGAGGGCCTTGGAGGTATTCATTACAGAATAACCATGTCATAGCTTATGAAAGAAAGCTTAAGTTACATGAACAGAATTATGCTCCACACGACCTAGAACTCATTGCCATTGTTCATGCACTTCAAATGTGGAGGCATTACCTTTTAGGCAAGCCTTTTGAGTTAAAAATAGACCATCTGGGGCTGAAGTATATTTTTACTCAGCCAAATTTGAATGCAAGGCAGTGAAGATGGTTAGAATTTCTGTCTCAGTATGATTTTGATATAAGCTACATCAAAGGAAAGGAAAATAGAGTGGTAGATGCTCTGAGTCGAAGGAAGCATATCTCTGCTCTTATAACGTTAAGAACTCAGTTTAAGGATGAGGTGAAAGATGCCTTGGAATTAGATCCTTATTTCCAGCAAGTCAAAACAACACTTGCTGCAGATCCAAAGGATGTCAGGTATAAACGATTCCATGTTGACAATGAAGGAATTCTGAGGTTTGAAAATAGGGTATATATACCTTTGGCGAATGACTTAAGAGGGAAATTGTTAACTGAATTTCATAATTCACCTTTTTCTGGACACCCTGGCATTATGAAAATGCTTGCTGATCTTAAGCAGCAATACTTCTGGAAGGGAATGAAAAAGGATGTGGTGGAATTTGTAACACACTGCTTGGAATGTCAGCATGTTAAGGCGGAACATATGCATCCCATTGGATTATTGTATCCCCATAGCATTCCGCAGTACAAATGGCAAGTGATAACGATGGATTTCGTTCAAGGATTGCCTATGTCAAGAAATAAGCATGATATCATCTTGCTTGTAGTTGACAAATTGACCAAAGTGGCACACCTCATTGCTTTGGTAATTTGAAAGACGATGTACCAAAGAAAAGTTAAGAAGATTTGTACATGAAATCTTGATTACATGGAATACCGAGAATTAATCATATCAGATAGAGATCCGAGGATGACATCAAGGTTTTGGCAAACGCTTAATGCGGCCTTGGGAACTAAATTAAACTTTAGTTCTGCATATCATCCGGAGACGGATGGACAGACTGAGAGAGTTAATCAGGTTTTAGAGGACATGTTAAGGATGTATTGCATGGACCAGTAGTATAAATGGGAGGAATACCTTCCGCTGGTAGAATTTGCCTACAATAATACATACCATGCCTCTTTAAAAATGGCGCCCTTTGAAGCATTGTATGGAAGAAAATGCAGAACCCCTGTCAGCTGGGACAGCGTTGAGGACAGAGAGGTAATTGGGCCAGAAATCCTTATGGAAATGGAACAACAAATCAAAATGATTAGGGAACATCTAAAGGAGGCTGCCAATAGGCAAAAGAGTTATATAGACTTAAAGTGGGTTGATAGGAATTATAAACTGGGAGAGAAGGTCTTTCATGAGTGAAGTCGAAAAAAGAGCTCGATAACTTTTGGCAAGGTTGCAAGTTGTTGCCACAATACGTGGACCTTTTGAAATTGTTTAAATAATCAACCCTGTAGCTTATCGTCTAGCATTACCTCTGCTTTGTCTCAAATGCATGATGTTTTTCATATTTCTTTGCTTAAGAAATACGTGACATATTCATCACATGTGTTGAATTGGAATTTCTTGTAGGTCAAGACCGGGAATAATCGTGGTTAAGCCCATTCGAGTCTTTGGGAACTCGTTAGTTGCACTTAAGAAATCATGAAGTTAATCAATGTAAGGTCCAGTGGGACCAGTTCAGCGAAGAAAGTGCAACTTGGGAAAATCTCGAAGAAATGAGATCTGCTTTTCCATACTTGTTTGATCGAATTTGAAATTCGAAAAACTGATAATTCTACCAAATTTAGACAATTATTAGTCTATTGTACAGTTGTCTTAAAACACTGTTTTTAAGAGTGAATCTGTTTTTGGTATGAACTTATAAATGGAAGGACAATAACTGAACTTTGTCCTAGAAACTCCTTGATTTGGTTAATTTGATCATCGGGACGATGATTCTTTAAGGAGGGAGGAATGTAACGCCCTGATTTTTGTAAGTTATCATGGTGATTATTTTTCATAATGTTGTAACTGCTGAAATGAAGGCAAACATGTTAAGATATATATTTTGATCTTAAGGGAATGTGTTGCTAATCTGGATTCTTGCATACTGTAATTTATTTGCATGGGACAACAGTTATTATTGCTTGTATGTTTGCTGATGTGACGACAAATTGTCGTATGCTTGCTGAACTCTATTCGCTGATTGACAACACACCTTGAATCAATTCCATTGATCCAAAGTATGTTGTGGCCTTCTTGTGATCGCTTTGTCGATTTACTCTTGAACTGAACTGAAGGTTGATATAAATGTGCAAAGACTTTGATTTTAGGTATGAACAATGGCACGTAGATGCCAACGACAAAGGTTCGATTCTCGAACCATGCACTGTCGTAACGTGAGACCTCGTAAGGCGGGAAATGCCTGGATACGGGTGGCTCTGGCATGTGAAACGAAGGACGAAACGTCCTGCACAACATTGAATTGGATGTCAGTCGGGAAGACTTGACTGGAAGTTGATTAATTAGTGTTAGGTGTTAGAGGGAATTAGATCCTAATCTAATCCTAAGTTCTACCTTACATCCTAAACTACTATCCTAAGTGGATTTTTAAATTCTAAAATGATGAAAATAGACCTAAGTTCTATTAACCTAAAGACTAGGCTATGACCTAGGTCGAACACTAATATGAATCCTAAACTAATCCTAACCTAGAAGGGGATGCACAGACCCATTGGGGGAAAGGATAAGGATGAAAGGGAATTTAATGGCATTAATGTGAGTCCTTGTGTGGACAGCGCCAAGTTTGGCGGGAACAGGAAAAGCTAGAGGTATCTAGTTGGTTATGAACTAAACTTGGTTTTGCATGCAAAATTTGAATTTGGGAGTTCGCCAACCCAAGTCGGCGGTGGCGTGAGAAAATAGGAAAAGGCAGAGCCTTTAATGCATTTAATTTTTTTGGTCTTCGTGACCAGCCCGCCTTGGAAAGAGTATGGAGGAATTTTGATTGTTTATTGTGTTGTTCGGATTTTTGAGAAGTTGCTCTGCATTTGGTTTTTGCTTGGTTCAGTCGAACCAGTTGTGTTTGGTTATTATCACTGTTTCTTTGGAAATTTGAAGGCTGTTTTCGAGCCTGTAGAGGAAGGTGATTTTTGGGAAGCTCGTTGCTGTCGCCGTGGAAGGAAACACCTTCTGTAGATGTGGTTTTCTTCGAGCATTCGAGGAAGAATACCAGCATGTTAAGCCCTTCTCTTTAAAACACTTGCTTTATTTAAGCGTCTCATTAAAACAACCCTGCTCTTCTTCTTCTGAACGGGTTTTGGGTTTATTCGATTTTGCTGTCATTGTGGAAATGAATTGGGTAGAATCGTTTTCTTGCTGTTGTGATTTGATCTGTCTTTGCATAAATTTGAGTTGGAAATACGAACTTGCTGTGTTGGTTTGTTTGACAGTATTGGGAATTCGAAATGGGTATTTCTCTGTTAATGTTATATAAGAACTGTACAGGTAGTATGAGTTGTTTTCATTGTTGTGTGATCTATATGAACTTGAGTGATAAACCGCATACAGTGTGTGTGAGTAGTTTGACGTTGTTTCTATCTGAAATTTTTAAAAGGAAACAAGATCCTTTTTCCTTCTGCTGTTTTGGATTTAGAAGGAAATAGCATTTGGGTTTTATTTGAGCATATGAACTCGATTTGAAGGAAGTAATAGTAATATTTTTATTTTGTTTTTCTTTTGTATAAATGGAAACGAATACGCGTTTTGGGTATTCGTAGAAAGTAGGAGAAGGTAATTGTTTTTTTCCGAACTTATAAATGATTATGTTTTCCTCTTCTTTGTGATGGAAAGTTGATTCCATTGCGTTTTGTGGTTGCGGTTTGACCTTCTGATTCAAACTGTTTTCGTGAATACGAACTTGGCTTGGGATTTCTGTGCAAATAAATGGAAAAACATGGGAATTTGGTTTCTTTGTTGGGTCTGTCTTGATTGTACCTTGTTGTGCATCTGATATCCTATGTGGGTTTTCATTAATAAGGGTATTGTTGTATGAAAATTGCATTTTGGGTTCTGCACATCATTGTGAATAGAAAAATGGATTTCGGGTAGAAACGTTTGTTGGCAAGGAATTCAAATTGGGTATTCATTGCTTATGGTATATTGAATTGAAACAGTTCAGGCTATGTGAGTTTGCTATTCAATGTTGAACGATTGTTCAGTTGTCATTATGAGTTGAGCTGTCCTGCTAAGATAAACACGAATTGGGTGTTTTTATCTCATTTTGAAGAAGATGATTGTTTCTTACTGAAATTATAGGGAAATGAATTCTTATTCTTTCTGCTGTTTTTGATTTGATAGAAACAGTAATTGGGTTTAATGAACTTTATAAGTTCAGCTTGATAGAGATGACAGTGGCATTTAGATGGTTTCTGAGTGCTGTGTTTTTCTGTACAAACGGAATATTGAAATGTTTCGTATGATTCTGATTTTGCACAGTCATTTATAAAGAAATGAAATCGACCTGAGTAGTTCTTGTTGAGTTTGAAGAAAATGGTTATTTTATTATTAAAATAGTTAAAGGAATGAATTCTTCTCTTCTTGCTGTTTGGAGTTCTCGGAAATAGCAATATTAGAGCTTTACTCATGTGCATTATGAATTGGTCTTCTTTGTAGGTAACAACAATGTGCTAATTGATATGATGAACTGTATGCGTTCATGGATTTAAATGGTCATATGAATAAGTGATTACGTGATTGTATAACTGTTTATTTGGTTAAAAATACAGTGAAAGAAGTATGAAATATTCTAAGCACAACAAGTACATAGTATGCATCTTTATATTGCTTGTTCTATGATAATATGATATTTTACTAACTGTTTATGGCATTTGTATGAGCTTTGAATTAAATGAAGTGTTGTTAAGGACGGTAAGTTATTCCTTGTTTTCATTTAAAGCTGATTATGAACGGAACTATTTCTTCTTTGTTGGAAAGTGAATTCGAATGGATTTTGTAAGTTTCACTCGAAGCTGTTATCTTGAATTGTGTCTCGTTTGGATTCAAGTTTTTAGGATAGTCATGAGGAAAGAAAAGGAATGTGGATGGATAACTTGGAATAATGATTATTTCTTATCTCATACGGTTAGAAATCAGTAATCGTCTAGGAACGAATTTTGTATTGCTTAGGATTAAGCATTTACATTTATTGCTGTTTGCTTTTTCTCATATGTACTTGATTGCTTGAAATCAAAGGAGATGCATGAACTGAAAGGAAAGTAATTGGTTTACATTTCAGTTAGTTTTACCCTTTTGCATTTATTACTAATGAAAGGAATGGAAAGGATAACTGTTATGTTATAACAACAGTATGATTACTTGTATTCCTAGTTCTTACAAATGTTGTAATCTGGAACTTTTGAAGGAAATTGCTTCTTGTAATGGTTATGTGGGAAATAGGACAACAATTCTTTGGCTGATTGGGATGGTATTTAGATGGTTCAGTTGTTATGCTGTCCATTCTTTTGATGCTTAATTCTTGATTGATGTTCAAATTGTGGCGTTTCAAAAGCATGGTTCTTTTATTGAGATAGTTAATTTGAAGCACCTCATTTTAATGACAAGTGCTTAATATGCTTAGTTCATTTAACTGACCCATGCAAGTAAGTTTGCAAATGGAACTTGATTAAAAAGAAGACATGGTTATTTTCTGATGCTTCTTTTGATTTCTTGAGGATGATTTGTATTTGATAGTTATTATTCCTCTACGAGGAATTGTGAAAAGAAGAAAGTACATTCTTCTATCTATGAGTTGTAATGATGTTTTATATAAACAAAGTCCAATCAGTTGGATTGGCAAATGTATAGATTATGAAATGGATTGATGAATACAAATACAAGTGTGATATTTTAATAACTATATCAGTTTGATATTGTTATTAAATTGGAAATATAATGTTATTTCTTGATTGGAATTATTCAATTGTCCTTGGATGGATTTAAAAAGAATTGACATCATTTCTTACCTAAATGCAACTTTTAAGTTGAAATGTGCAATTAGTTCATACTTTGGGTTAAGATGAATTTTTAATTGACATTAAAAGGATTAGGAGGAACATGATTCCATAAGCGATAGGTATTTAGATTAGCTTGGAAGCTAAGGAATATCAATTAACTTGGGAGCAGCCGAACTTCATTTTCGGACTCCGTTAATAGCCTCGTATGTTAAATTCAGAAAGAAAGGATATGGGATAAATATATCCAGGGCTAGTAGACCTTAACTATGTAAGGTTAAGGATAATAAATGAATACATTTATTGAGAATTAGATCTCGTTTAAATGACGTCTAATAAGCTAGAGTTCTGAATTTGGTTACAGTTGTGAAAAACTTGGTTAAGTTTAATAGGTTAAACTAATTACGTCTGTCGGTAATGGGTTGCTAAATCCAATGATTAAGAAAAGAACCAAGTAGAGAAATGCAAACCTTGATGCATTATGAAGGAGAAGATGCATAATAAGCTAGAAGACGGATTTAGTCTCTCTTAGCTCATACAACCGTAACAAGAACGAGGATAAAGGATCAACATGATTGCTGAAAGTTAATCTTAAATGTTAAAATCATAACCTAATCAATTGAGTGGATGTGTACTCGATGAGAGGATTTCATAGGACGTTGACATACGCCGGCCTACAAAGACGGTGTCTTCATGAAGGCGAGGCCTTCATGATGACACAATGTTATAGATGACATATTACAATGCCCTCCCGAATTAAATCATCGAGATTACATAAGCTGAATATTAAGTTCTTGGCTTGGGATAGGAGTATGATCACGTATACGGAGTGACTCCGGAGGACTGAAGATAACCAGACACATGGAGTCGTCTTGGGAAGACACCGTATGTTTGCGTATGTTTAGTTACCATGAGTGCCTTCCTATATTCGTTCATATTGCTAGTAGGAGATTGAATTTGACCTTAATTTGGAAGGACTGGTAGGAACCAGAAAGACCATTCTAGATAACAGGTGAAGTGAGGTGAAGGACGTATTCCATTGGTGTGTATCACATCCAGGAATATGATCATGCAAAGCATGTGAAAATCTTTGGCCAAAGTATCGCAAGTGCTGGTTGCGTTGTCCTAATCACTTAATTTAAGATGCAGGATGTCAGATGAATATCAGTAACAGATATTCAGATAGGCTTCTTAAATGGATCACTTCGATAACCGGAAACGGTTAAGAGAACTTGTATATATAATATACTATGCATGAATGAACATGAAGGATCGGTAGTTGCCGAGTCATGAAATGAGAGATCGTTGAAACTCCGAGCCATGAAAATGGGAGATCGGTAGTTCTTCGAGTCATTTACAGCAGCATATAGAATCTGTTATAAGATTGAATGGCATTGAATGTGTGTTCCATATTGTAAATATGTGAACAGAGAACATTAGTTTTAAAAGAAAATTGTGTGTTCCAAACTGCATTGTTTGGGCAGAGAACAATGATTGAAACTTGAACGTGTGTTTGAATTATATAATTCATAATAAAGAACGTTATATATATAATTTTTTTTTCCCTTGATCTAAGTATCTTAAAATGGGGATGTTACATGAACTCGCCCTTTATATTAATTAAAATAAAAGAGAGTTACAAGAGCAGGTGACCATGCAAGCCTCACTGTCCCACAAAAATGCCACGTAGGCAACACAAAACGCCTAGAGGGTAAATAGAAAGAGCCACAAGGGCAAGCATGAGAATTACATAAAATCAAATAGCACTAAGCACAAGTCATCGCTCCGGGAGGAGGAGGAGGATCATTTCAAGGAGGGATGAAATCTCCACTCGAATCGTTCAAAGGAGGCTTAACCTATCAACCATCCTAATTTGGCATTTACATCTGCAAAGGCACAATAATTCCCCAAACAAGGGACAGAGAGCAAGAAAGTGTCTAAACTCCAGTGCAGAGGAGAGGGCTGCCATGAAGATCTTGCCATGACCTCCCCCTCGAGAGGAGGAATCCAACCTAGCCTAGAAGAGGACAAAGCGAAAGGTGACTCCGGGGAGAGGTAGAGTGATGGGTCAGTAAGAGCAACTTCAGGACGCGGTCCCCTGTAGAGGTGGCCGACAAGGCAACAATGGCTGAGGTGGCGGTGGCCAAGGGCCGAGAGGGACCCGACTCATCATGCACGAGCACTCCCTAATGTGTGAGTAATTCCTACAAATGATCAAATTCTAGAGCAACTTTTTCACTTAAGCTTGAATCTATATAAGCGCACAATAGAAAAAATAACCACTTTGTCATTAGTGGAGAATAAAGCAACATATTGATCATTCTGTAATATCATAGAATTTCAAGCTTTCCAAATATGAAAGAGAATACAAGCTCTAAAAAATTGCCACAAAGTATCAATATAATTAGGCTTAGGATTGAAATCACTTAAAAAAATCTAGACACTAATGAAAGAATTTAAGGTGGTAGGGTTGAAATGACGTATGAATCGAAGACCGCACGACTGAGCACAAGGACAAGACCAAAACAAACACTTAAAAGATTCAGTCTAGACTAGAAAGGGCATTTGGGATTGGGAATTCTAAGGTGACTTAGACACTCGCCAACAGGAAGGCTCTAATAAATAAGGCACCAAAGAAAATGGTTAATGTTATCTAAATTCCACGCCCTCTAAAATTAGATAACAAGCATATTCCTGCTAAATTGACCAAGTAAGCTTTAAGGTTCTTGCAGATTCGAATCCCACCACTGTGGGTCGAGACTTGGCAACACGGAAGGAAGACTTAGCCGAATCAATGATTAAAACTAATCCGGGACAAGCCAACTCAAAGGACAACAACAATATCGCGGAAAGTGCCAAGTGTCAGCTTTGACGCGAGTTCTAGAAAGCAAAAGGAGTGAAGGCCTCAAAACCCCGTGGGACTTACATGTGGAGTCAACTATAAGTGACCCATCCAAGGCTAAAGTATTCGTAGTAATATGTGGCTGGTTCTTTACTTACTCAAAGGAAAGCGACCATATCGCAAATGATGCCAAGTGTCAGCCCGACGCGCTTCCAAGAGCTACAATGGGAACATAGACCCTAGAGAAGTGCTTGGCCTCCACATGGATCTTGCAATAAATCAGCTCCGAGTTCGAAGCAGGTTGTAAAAGATTGGTGATAAGCTAAATACCACGTATGGGAAATTATGAAGCCTATCTAAAATTTTTAAATGCTCAGATATTTTAAAATGATCAAAGACAAAGGGTCATTCGGCTGGTCTTTTCAATGATGAAGTTAATATATAGTTCTATGCGAAGAGTGTGAACTTGTGAATACTTAATTTGTTCACCGCATTCAAAAGGTCATTTTAATAGAATGACAAAAATAGGCACTGCTTGAATCATGAGCCTAGGACCCAATGCATAAGCGATTAAAAGATCCAAATATGTAATAAAGATTTGAAAGAATAAGTCCACTCCAAGGGAGTCGATTGCAAGATAGTTAAGAGATGTATTAAATGAGTATGGCTTTCACCCCTTAAAAAGAAAATCATAGGGAAGTGTGAGACAAATCTACTGTCACTTCACACCATTTACCATAATGAACAAGCAATTGGGAAATAGTTAAAAATGATCCTCTTATCTTATTCCCATCATATATGTGTAAAGGAAAAGGTTTAAAAAAAAAAGAGTTAGCGAATTCCTTTTTACGTCTCGATTCCTCTTCTATAAAAGGCATGGGCCTGGAGCTTTGGCCTTCTTTATGAGCTTTGTAATAACACTTTTACCTCTTATCTATTGTAATATTGTGCACATATTTTGAGTAATATAATATGCCCTGTGGTGCAATTTGTCCATCCTTTGCGTAATCTGTATTTTCTTTGATAGCCTTTATTTCGACGTGGGTATACTATGCATGTTTATATGTTATTACTATCTTCAGAAGTTGTGCTTAAGTAGTTCGAAGTAGTGTTACTGTGAATCTTCTTTGGCTGTGGTGCATCTTGTCCACCCTTTTCATTGTTCACCTTTTCCCTATTTCAGGTAGTTGCGCTTTGGGTTAACTCCTTCACTTTTCAGCATATTGCTCCCATTAAGTTTTATGTTTTGTTTCATTTTCTCTGACCCTCATCTCATACTACGAGAAGAGCCAGCTTCTTTAAAATCTGGAGGTCACCTTAGGGCACACATCCCACTAACCTAAGGTTTCCTACGACTTGGGACGACTCACCCACAAGGATAATCGTCACGATTTTCAACAATGGAAAATTGTTCGTATTATGGATTTTCATGTTGTTCTACACTTTTTTCGTATGTGTATATTTTTAATAAGGACCGATGACATAGATCACTGACAAAATGATGATACAGAGGCTATTTTACTATACTAGATGAAATCTTGTTCGTTTCTCTCTGTCTTCATTTTCTTGTATATCATTATCCTATCAACATTATTCTTCCGATCTAATTTGGGTATCCTTCCCCTCTCCATTCCTCTCTCCATTTCCTTCATATTTTTGATCATCTATGACCACTTTCATAACCCCATCGACACTCGAGGGAGAATCTTTCACCCCACTAATTTTTCTTCCATCTCTTCAAAATTTGCGTGTTTATACTTGTCTATTATCTTTTAAGTGGCGTCACTTACGCCACCCCAAAGAGGGTCAAATGTAGACACCTATAATTTGGATCGAGAAATTTAAATACTTAAATTGTGCTAATTATACCCTTTCCTGCAAATTGATGACATATCGTCAATTTCACACATGTTCTCTTGTATCACTTTGTTAATTAGTTACATTATGCTAATTAGTTAACCCTTATATCGCTCAAAACGCCAATTAATGACCTTCCGTTAATCGGTCCCTTTTCTATTTAAATTAATTAATTAATCTTAATTAATTAATTTCCTCTTCTATTAAATCAATAAATTGTCATTTATTTGATTCAATTCCCCTCATAGCCTAGATCATACTAATGTTGTTCTAAAACGCTTCCATAAGCCTACACATCCCTATTAATTAATCACTTTGATTTAATTAATACACCCCCTTAATTCCCATGAGTCACCAAAAGACAAATTGAACTTTCCTAAAGCAAACTCAACCACTCTAAACCATGCTTATCCTTAACTAACCTAGTTTTGCTATTATCCCACATACAATAGGATACAAATCTCCTTCAACCTAAGGGGTTATGTAAAGAACCCTCCTCCTACATTTCTCGCTTACACCTTTGCATGCATATAACATAAAGTATAGGCATTTTCATCTTTGATCATCTTCCATTAGTGTTGAGCTAGGTATCTTCATCTTGCATTTCAACCATCCAAGATTTTGAGTCATATGGAGAGAATCAAAATGGTCTTATAGCCATGTCTTGATGAGTCCCCATTATCAAACCCTTCAAGATCAAGCAATCAAATTTTATTTTCATGGATCTATCTAGGTTCATTTGTAGTTTAATCTAAAGAGTAGAGGTTAAATGCTTAACATATTAGTTTGATTTTCTTTCAAAGTTATAATGCATAATGTTGGTAGTTAGTCTCTTTAAGATCTTAACATGATGATATTTATGTAGTTAACCTTGTTTTGAAGCTATTAAGGTGTTAATGTCAATTCTCTTATCTTAGCATAGTTAACTAATACATTGATACACTTTATGATATTCTTCTTAATATATGTTCTTCATCTTGAGATGTTCGAGTGTGATATACTACCATTTCATCAACATGTTGTCTTAGTTTTTCTTCCAATTCTTCAACTTGTAATTTCGCCTTGCGTTTAGCACGTCTTTCTCTTTCAATCTCATTTTGACGTTTCCTTTCTTCCTTTGTCATTTGTTCATGTTGTTGTCTTCGATCTTTGTTGAGCATATTCTCTTTGTTATTTGTTCATTTTCAAAATTCAAACATGGGTGATACATACCTAAATATTAATTTTTTTATAAATATTGGTAAGTTTCCCATTATAAACAATTTCAAATCCTTAATAAATAGTAAAATTAGGTATTTGTAACTATTATTAATTAAATATTAAGTATATCAACATTAAATAATGTTGCATATATTATATTCATTATATTTAAGATATATATTTCACTATAGGTATTATAGACATATATAATATATTTCAATATAGAAAAAATAAAAGAATTATTGTGCCTTTCACGAGATGCGAGATGCTTTAGATCGGGATGGCTAACAAGTTGACCCTCCTTTGGCTCACCCGAGTGGAGCTTTCATCCCTCCTTAGGATGATCCTCCTCCTCTAGAGCGGTGACTTGTGCTTAGTGCTCTATGGTTTTATGTAATTCTTGTGCTTGCCCTTGTGGTGCTTTTTATTTTCCCTTTGGGTGTTTTGTGCTTTGCATACGTGGCATTTTTGTGGGACCATGAGTCTTAGGTGCCGCCTCGCTCAGTAACTCTCTTTTATTTTAATTAATATAAAGGGAAGTTCCAATAGTAAAAACCAATATAAAATTACTTACATATTTTTAAAAAATAATATTAATTATATCAACATAGGTAATAAAATCAAACAATAACAAAGTTTTCATACAATATATAATATATTAAATCATAAAATTACATCAAATAATTAATTAAAATTATAAAATATAAAGTATTTATATAAATAATTCATTTACAAAATATTCAATATCATTATCGACACATATTATATTAAATATTAAATATAATAAATAGTAAAAGAAATTAACATAAACATTAATTTTGTTACACCATTTAATTTTGAAAATAAAAACCTTTTCACTTGACACATAATATATAAAACATTTAATGTAATAAATACAAACAATATATATAATAAATAGTGTAAAGCAATTACCACACTTAATTTTGAAAATAATATTTACCACATTTAATTTTGAAAATAAAAACGTTTTCAAATGACACATAATATATAAAACATTTAATGTAATAAATAGTAATAAAAAAATGCATTTAATTTGTTTTTATGAATTAGATCTTATATTAAATTAACATGTAAGATGATACAAGATAATTAAAAAAGAGCGCGCATTATTAGAGCATGCCCCAAAGCCACAAACAAACTAGGCCAGGCCTAGGAAAAGTCAACTATATCATAACAAAAATACATGAAAACTAAAATTATGTTGTTGCTTGCAGAAAAATTGACCAGCAGAGAGCGGGTCATGATCATCGGCCACCATATCGAAGAAGGTACTTTCCACGTGCCGGGAACCTCCCACCCAGAGCCAACTTTGCCTTCTTCTTCATTTTCTTCCGTAGCATCGCGAGTGGGCGAGATGGCTAAAGCCATTCTAGGAAACTTATCATGTGGAGGTGGGAGGCTCCACCCATCATGGGTGTACAATTTGGTGGCGGTGATGAGCCCCAATTAAGGCGATGAGATGGTGGAGGGGATCCATTACCTAATGACAAGCTGGGGGAGGAGGAGAGAAGCTCCTCCATAGCGGCTGACTGTGTGTGGGGATTGGTGAGCTTTGACCGAAAGAGCGGCTTGGGAATGACTTTGATGACTACCTTGGGGACAACTGTCGTGGGGTGAAGAGCGTCGAGAAGGAAAAGGTGTCTCCTAAGCCACATTGCAAGGGGCATCACCCTAGTGGAAAAGAAGTTTCGAAGGTGCTCCACCTCAAGGGCCACCTTATTCACTTGTACTTGAATCTACAGTAGCACATTGGAGATAACCATCGACTTATTATAAATAGAGAAATGTTGATCAAATTCAACATTAGAAAATAAACAAGAATTCCTTTCTTTCCAAAGCCAAAAAAATCTCCCCTTTGAAATTATGTGAAATTTGGGAAAACATATTGGGCATTCGGAGTTATCGCCTTTATAAGATTATGGTGCCATGTGAAACATTCTATCCTTAAAAGAAGAAAGAAAGAATGAATCCAAGTTCAATCCTTTTGAGATTTACTATAGAACTAGAAAAAGAAGGAAAAAGTTTCCAAGTGTCCACAAAAGGGATATTTTGGAGCCGAAGCACAAAGATGGACTAGTCGGGATCCAATTAGAAGGCCTTGGTGGACAACGCACCATGAAAAGTGAGCAATTTTGGCTTCACACAAACAAACCAAAGCCGAGTGTTGAATCTCCTTCTCCATGTGGAAGGAGAAGAATGTAACCCCACTATTTGTTGAGTTTTTCAATCATGGGAAGATGAGGAGATAACCAAGCATAACATTTACTAGCAAAGTGTAAGTCCGAAGGGGGTATCCATGAACCATTTCCAAGTATTCCACCATGGATGGGAGGAAAGCACAAAAATTTTGTGACTCCTATGATCAAGAACAAAAGAGATAATGTTAGTGATACTTGGCTTGTTGATGTGAGGAGCGATTGAATTGAGATTTGAGATCATTCCAAGGATACCAAGCTTAGATGCTCATGAAAAACATGTCTTGAATGGAGAAAATTCCACATCATAAAATCTTAAGTGTAGGAATCCAGGGGACCTTTCGCAAGCCACGATCCGAAATTGGATGGTGGTGACCACCACAAGGAGTGATGATTAATAGAGAGGCCATTGTGAAATCCATTTCCCTTCCATTGAATCCGTGGTTTGATTTTATCCCATGCTTTCCAAATAATTATGAGGAAAAAGGTTCGACCAATTTTGCGGGAACCTAAGCAATGACAAGATTGGGAAAACTTAAACCCTTAGGACTGTGACGGCCATAGGGGGAACCCTCCTCAATGCCATGTCACAATAACACTTTCTAGGATTCTTTTCCTTTGATGCTACAAATTATCCATTTGGCATAAAGGGCCTTTCCTTGATGTGAAATATAAATAAGGTCCATTCCTCCAGATTTCTGGGAAGACAATATATCTCCCATGTAACTTTGTGAAATCCTTTCATAGAGGAAGCATTGGAGCAAAGAAAATATTTGAGAATCTTTTCCACTTTCAAACATATTTAATTTCAAAAATAAAAACCTATACAAATATCAAATGTATTTATCATCAGTGATTTGGGAACCCTAAAGTTTGGAAACCCTAAAGCTCAAAAATATTTTAAGATAAATAAATAAAACTTACCTGAACAAATATCCTAAATGATTTAGAAATCCTAAAAAAAGCACTACTCTCTACTCCTCACTAATATATTTTATACATACATACATTGTTATTTAATCTTTAGTTTTTAGGTCGAGCAGTTGTAATGTTTTAATTATTATTTAATGTTTAAATTTTTTATAAGTCGGCCATAAAAATGAACAACTCAAGCCATTACACACCCTACTGCCATTGTAGGATGCCTCTCGATATAATTAAGTACCTTGGTGAAAACTTCCTTAGGAGAGATATTATCAAGGTATAAAATCACTTCATTATCATATCTTATGATAGGGTTTCCTAGATTCATTTCATAAGGTTTTATATGCTCTATATTTTTAGGTTGAGAGATATCAATCACGAGGCACTTATCTAACTATGCGGGTGTGGTATGAGTATACCATAAAAGTAACAATTAAAAATAAATATAATATAATAAGTATATTATAATAAATGTATCTATATGAAATACATCAATAAATATCAATTTCAAGGTTCTTATGTTTGATTTTTATATACATCTTTAATCAACAACTTCATTAAATTCTTTATCAATTTCCCATTGATTTGTGGCAAATGGAATCATTTAGCTACGTGATTGTGTGGGTTTCAAAAATACATATTCAAATAAAAGACCCAAACATTACTACATGGCCAAGATATGCTTATTTGTGATTGATTTCTTCAAGAAAAAGTAACAAAACTATTGCGGTGATAGTCTAATAGAAGTCAAATTTATGAATGAACTGTCACAAAATGGTCAAATGAATGCCAAATTAAATGTTGATAATAAAAGTGAACAATGCACTCTATTACAACCTTACTTGTCATTGTATAACGCCTCTTGACATAATTAAGTACACCGGTGAAAACTCCCTTAAGAGAGATAGTCTCAAGGTATAAAATCACTGGTTTCCTAGATTCATTTCCGAATGGCTTATATGCTCTACATATTTATAAGTGTATATCGAAGTAACATGAATATTGATGATAGACTTGAAATCCTATATGAAATATCAATAATGATGATGACATTCTTGCAAACATCACAATATAATCACACTTCTATTACAAAATGGAAATAAAAACATTAAATTCAACAAATTCCATTTTAATTATTGATACCTAATTATGAGTTTTCCAAGTTAACTTGGAGAAGAATATGGACATTCAACATAGTATGAAAATGAGAACCAAAAGAACTTTATTAGCATCCAACAACTTTGCACCATAAGGCGGTTTTTTTCCTCAAAAGAGATGGAGGATATCCTCAAGCTTTGGAAAGAGTGCTCCTTAGTCTAAAAATCAAAGAGGAGTTTCAATTTTTAGCTTTTACATGTTGTTATACTTGGGATTCTCGGGCCTAGGACTACTTTGTTAATAGTCAAGAACAACTGCAAGTTCTAGAGTTTCAGAGGATTTATCTTTGGATGATGTGAATAGAAGGATTGGTGAAGGAACACACATTTCAGGGCTTCCTAATCAAATCGGTGAGGTGTAACAAAAGCCAACAACTTCGAGGGGTTGGGGTGAAAATCCCAAGATAGATTTAGGATCCCGGTGTTCTAGCATTTTCTTGAGGATAAAAATATTTGGGAAGGGCATCTTTGCCATGTCCTCTTTTCAAACAAAGTCTAAAAATAATTAATATAGCTTAAGTTTCGAAAAGTGACTTTATAAAATAAACTTATGCTAAATTATTATTAAATAAAGGTGACTTTTCTATTTTAAATGAACTCATTGATTAAATATAAATTCCTTTTATTAAAAAATTTAAAGGCCCATATATGGCACCCGCTTAGGAAAAGTAACAAAAAGGTTATAAAAATAATCTGTTGGGGTCATTTGTGAGATATATTTTGTTTATTATCTCTCTCCTTTTGGGAAAAATTATGTTTTTTGTTTGTTTATGCATTATAGACAAAAATCCTCATTGTGATCAGATTTGTGAATGAAAACCACTTGAGGATGAAAACCCTCATTATGATCAGAATTGTGAATGAAAACCCTCTATATCTTCTCGGTGGCTTAATTCGGGGTCATATTTGAGTATAATTTTGAATCATCGAGCTAAAACATGTTTATTTTCAATTCGTCTCGAGTTTCTAGTTTAGCTAGGGCACAATTTCAACTTTTCCCACTTCAAATCTATGTTTCAAGAGAATAAATTCAACCGGTGGAGAGACAATCCACTAGATTTTGATCAAGAACAACTAGGGAAGGATTTGCAGCCATTTCTAGGGCTGTCTGCACCCTTTGGATTTCATATCATTGTTTAGGTCATCAAAATGGATAAAAAAATTTGTTTCAATTTGCAACGTCTCCTTTTGTTCTCCTATTGTCATATGGAGTGTATTTTGTGAGAAAATTGCTGCAATCTTATGCGGGTATTTTTCTTGTTTTATGGTGTGAAAATAAGTAAAAATAAATTCAGAATTTGGTTTGAAAATTATTTTTGATCATCTACTTTTGCCAAGCGAGCTTTTAGATACTTTGGGCACACTTGGTATTTTTGCATTGTGATTATTTGATAACCAAAGGATTTTTGTCCTACGGGGTTTGCATAAAAATTAGATTGGAGTTATATTTTGTGCAAGGGTTTTAGGAAAATTCCAAATTTTCTTTAATATGTCCCATAAGGGACATTAGAAGCAAGTAATTTTTGCCCCTACTAATTTTCTAATCTTATACTAATCTAATGAGCTTTAACATCATTTGTAGAGGAGTTTGAAATTGCGTTAATCTACATGCCAAAGCCTAATTGTGGGTAGGTGGGGCTTCAATATACCTCCTGAAAGGTGGGCCACCATCACACTTGGGTGGATACAATAGGCTTTGAACCTGGGTGGAGAGATTTGAATACTCTTGAAACAAGTTGGACTACCAACTCACCAGGGCCCCTTCAACATAAGAAGTATTTGGAGCATCCTTTCTCTTCTATACATTTCATATTGCCCCAACATCTTATGAATCCTTAAAATAAACCAACATATAATTATTTTTGTTTGATTAAGGCCATGGAGTAGGAAACCCTTGTTTACAAAAATTATGTTGGTGAAATATGGATCTCGTGTCTTATTAAGACTTTTCCTTAGTAGGCTTGTTTGGAAATGATCTGCAGTTGTTTTAGAGATTTCAAAGATCAATTCACTAATATACATTCTAATGGATGACTTAAATCAAATGAAATATGTTGTTGTTCTAAGGGATATGCTTTAGAAATCAACTTCTACATAATTTCCATTTTGTGGGGAGCAAAATAAATCATGTAGCATGAACAAGTAAAATTGGAAATATGGAAGCTACTATCACCATAACACCGAAGTTACCTTGGAGAATCCCATTTCCTATAAAAGATCCAAACAAAAGATGTGTTTTGCCTCCTCTATAAATAATCAATTGCAAATTATAGACAAAGGGCTCAACCATAGAACATCAATAAGAACTCTCCTCATACAATGACCTCCACTACCTTGGTGTGCATAAAACACTTGCTCATGCGAGAATTATGATATACACGTTCTATAGTGATTGTTGAAACTCTCATTGGCATTTGCATATCTAAACACACATTTATGTTTACAAAGCATCAAGTTTTGCATAAGCTTACTCCACTTACCAAGTTGTTCATGTTATCCATATTTTACCCCGTGTAAAATAGGTCACCACGACCCGCATACGGGAGAAACCAGAGAAATCATGTTCAAATCCTACAATCAGGCAACAGAAGGACTCTACAATGGAGTGGCAGGGCCTGTGAAAGATCAAATGAATAGATTACGGGTAGGCTCTAAAATGGAATAGCAGGGTCGGGGAAGGAGAAGATAGTGTCAAGGAAACCATGGGCTCAAAGGAGAAGGAACGATGAAAGTTTGAAGTCTTGAGGCTCAAAGCAGTTTAGAACCAGCCCAAAAACAATTAGGTATGGAGGAGATAGCAGGCGTTGCCAAGTGTCCAAACGACGCACCTCCAAATATTGAATCCAAAAGGAGAGACTCGAACAAGCGCCAAGCCCCACGTGTCCCAGGCCCAAAGAAGGGCAGAGTCAATAGCTAAAAGCCAAAAAAGTGGATGGGGCGGGCCTAAAAAGGACTAAGTATAAAGGTGCTAGCGGAAGACATCTCTACTTCACAAGTCTGCTAAAAAAATTGAAATTCAACTTTTTTATTATTGAAGGGCCAACACTTGCTGCCATATAATAACTCATGTATCCTTGTAATTGAGCTGCTCCATTGTTACTTTACTTGAGATAACTATTTGATGTGAGGTGATGTTCTTTGGTTCCTTGTGTTTGAAAAATATGTTCCCATCATTAAACCTTGTTATCATTCACAATATTTTCCTTATGCTCATCTAAGGTCAATTCAGATTTTTTTCTTATCCATTTGTATGGTATGACAAGATTATTAGCAATAATGATAGTGAACTTAGAAACTCTACCCTTTATAAATCTCAAAAATATCACTGGGATCCCACACCATTATGTACGAACAATTTTTAGCAAAGGATCTATCTTCATTCTTTTAGAATGATGGAAAAACTGGAATAGATTTGTGCTATCATTCCCATATCTTGAGCTGGAATTATAAGAGTGCTTTCCTTGATGACAAGAATCTTGTACGGTCAAAGTATGGAGCAATAAATATGGGGTATGACTATCATACCTTGGGCTGTAATCAAGATGCTTACCTCCTTTTGCTGATTTAGAAGTAGGGGCTTTTGAGAGATTTTCTACAACACAACTATTCACGCGAGTTAGAATTTCATAATTAGTGGCATCATGCTATGTACCTTGGTATATGATATTATAATGTATATGGGTTGATGGAGATGCTGACATGTGGCACACATCCCCTTAGTTATATGTTTATAATATATGGGTTCACATAGGAATTAGTTATGTTGGGTAATATAATAAATGAAAAAAATTGTAGAAGATAACACATCACAATATATATTGGTGGGCCAAGATGGAAAAATATTCAATATATGCAAAATAAAACTCTCGAGGTAGGGAAAATCCATACAATTCTCCTTAAGGAAGTAGTAACTCCACAATCTCCCAAGATGGGAGTCCACTTTGAGGGGGACACCTCTAACATACCTCTACCAAGTAGAAGAACCAACTCATACATCCATCACTTGCCTCCTAATTATACTCACCTCCTTTAAATAGACATACATTACTCTTAATGGATGGGTAACACCTAATCCCAATGTAGGCCGACTCATTACCCAACATAACGGATTCCTATTTGAACCCATATATTATAAACATATAAGCGACTAAGGGGATGTGTGTCACATGTTGGCATCTCCATCAACCCATAAAAATTATAATAGCATATCCCAAGGTACATAGAACACCAACTAAAACATTCTTCTTATTTGCATGCTCAAATCAACATACCGATCATGAAATTCAATCACATATGGTGTAATATTCATTTTAGGGACTCACTGGGAAGCTATGCAAAACTGAATATAAACAAAACCTTTCAATTTTTAAGTAGGTCGTTATATATGTATACATTCTTAACTTCTTCCAACAAACACACTTCTAGGAAACACCCTTTTCGGGGTTTCAAACTTACTTTTGTGCTTCAAAACCCTTCAAATTAGCTCCACTAAATTATCTAAAATTATTCTATATCAACCACAATTATGCCATGCATAAAAATGATTTGTAGTTCCCTATAATTGAATATATGAATTTCTATAAAGCCTTTTATACCTAGTTACTTTAAAAATTCATAACTTTACATAGGAAACTCCAAAATTCATGGAAGTTGAGATCTTGGCCCTTAAAAATATGGAGAATATGATAATTCAATTAAATTAACCAATTTACCATCAACATATACCACTTTCCTCTAATTGGATCGCTCCACTCAATTAGGGAAGATAACCTACAAACTCAAAGAAATACTAGCAAAGAATGATAAATATATTACTTCTTGAATGCCTCTTTACAAAATACAATAGTTGGAGAGGTTTTTCATCCTCACTACCCTTGTGAGAGGGTTTTTATCCTACACAAAAGCCCTCGGTCAAGGGGTTTAATCAAGACAGAGATAGTAAAAGGGGCTACACTAGTTAACCTTCACCAAGATATTTTAACTCATACAATCATCATATCCCACAATAATGCCAATAACCTCTATTTATAATAAGAGGTTTC
This sequence comes from Taxus wallichiana var. yunnanensis, assembly GCA_018340775.1. Lineage (NCBI taxonomy): Eukaryota > Viridiplantae > Streptophyta > Pinopsida > Cupressales > Taxaceae > Taxus > Taxus wallichiana. The sequence goes on along the minus strand of CM031241.1, from coordinate 539,208,912 downwards.
ATGCCATAAGTCTTGAGGATGTTAAATGAGGCCAATGAAAATTAGAATTTATTATTATTATTATTATTATTTTACTTTTTTGGAGCCTATATGATCACCAATGACTTTTTATTTTTAATTTATTGTTGGGCACTTAGGATAACCAAAAATATAATTCCAATAAAAGAAACAATCAAAAAAATTAAGCACATGATGACATTGTTTGCTTCCTTTAGCTTGTTCACTTGGACCCATAAGGAAGAAAAATGGGTCAAGGTCTTCAAATAGTATTATTTTAAAAAAAGGGACAGACATACATTAATGACTCAAACTTAGCAATGCTTGGAAGATTGATAGGTGCTTCTTGGGCTGGAACAACCTTAATTTTGGACACTTGGCATTCAACATGTAATGCATCTTCTTCCTTTACATTATTAATACAAACATTTTGTTTATCAAAAGTCATACCTTTTTCTATTGAGGACCCTTCACCTTCGACTTGCATGTGGGGTCCCTTTTTTCTTGCTTAATGATATCTTGTGGCTTTGAATTTGACTTGTTCTTCGTGCTTCCTGATTTCTTCCTTAGCCTTTTCTTTTGATTCTGATCTTTCCTCTTCCCTCATCACAATATGAGAACTCTTTTTTTGTTGATCAAGAAGCAAGTCCCTCAATTGTAACATATGGCTTCAATTTCTTTACACACTAATCAACAACATTTTTAGCTAGTGTATGTGCAACTAGTGAAACTTCCTACTCCAAACTAGCCAATAGTATGGATAATAAATGTTGGGAATTTTATCTCTCTCATTCAATACCAAAGCAATAATTATCCGTATAGAAGACAATTACAAGGAAGTGTTGAAAGATTTTAAGAATAATATCATTACATGCAAGATGAAACATCATAACACATGATGCGACCTTTGTTGTAGTTTGTAGAATTGTGATTCTCTTAGGAAAATGAATTTTGATGTCATATAGAACTTGAAAACTTTCCATAATCAGCTGAAATATCTCCCTCATGGTTTTGTTGTTGTATGGAACTTTAGGAGTTGTTATTCTTGTAATTTCACTAAGACAAGTGATAACTACAAGTCTCACCTGTTTTTTCAGGTGTCTTAAAAGATTGGGCTTAAAAAAATAAATAAATGATGAAGTTATTGCCCATTGCATAGCCTCAGAATGTGATTGTTCTACTATGGATAAATAGTTCTCCACTTCCTCCAAAAATTTGAGTAGATCTTATTTTTATTGTGTTAGACGCTCAAGTATTTTCATTACTCCTTAAAGCTCCTCTCCCACATCTTTTATCTTATTAATGCCATTTTTTGTTACTAGATCTCTAGCAAAAAAGTTAGTCATCCGTAAATAAGATGGCACTATCACTTCTTCGATACGACTATGATGTTCCCTTGTTTGTCAAAATAGAAAAATATGAAATTTCCAACAAACCCTTTTATGAAAATATATTATAATCCAAAATTTTCAAGTATAACCCTTACAAAAATGATTTTTAATATTAAACCCTTAAAGAAAAATAATAGAATTCTAGAGGTGATTGTTAGTCTTTATGAAGTAGGATTTTGCGTGGAGAAGTGGTGAGAAGAGCAAGTGGAGCTGCGATATTGTTACTTTCGTGGTATGGGTTTGTCCCAGGCGGCTCGGCTCTTCATGGCCACTCACAAGTCGGCACTCTGTAAGCTTCTACCCTCATGGAGTGATGACGATCCAAACCGGTGGTTCTCAGTATAATGTTGTTGATAGAGCCAAAACTTGATTTAAACACACGATTGTGGGTAGATTTGGTGTCATCGAGATCGAAAACTAATTTCTTACACCGGTGGTGTAAAAGAAATTGGGTTTGCAAATTGGAGGTAAGGGCACTAGCGAAGGATGAGTTTCTTTTTTGTTTCTAGGAAGAAGTATACCTACAATGAGTGCTTTCCTGGGGTCACCCTGGTTCTACAGTAAAGCGACCCTCACCCTTATGCATTAGCACCTTGGGCTTATTCTCGGACCGATCTTTCTTTGAATTATGAGTGTGGCTTCACCTGCCTGCTCTACCCTTGGAATTATAGGAACATAAGGATATTTTTGGGATTGTAAGATCTATAGGAGTGCTCATCATGGTTGATTTGACTACAAAGGATAGATCCAGGATGGTTTTTGCAAAGTTTTGTATCAATGTACCTATTGGATCCAAAGTTCCTAAGAGAATTTTCCTTGTTATTACTGATGGAAAATGTTAACAAGAAATCAAGATTGAGAAATCTTAGAATGTTGGTGATAAGTGCAGTAATGGCGAGTCATAAATCTAAGTCTTGTTCTCTGTAATAATAAATCACCTAGGGTGGAGTTTTTATTTGTTGATCAATGACAACCCATTTTCCTGGTTGACGATGAGGTGGTTAAAGTGTAAATGATGGCCAAAGATGAGGACAAGGAGGATGACTATGAGAGATTTGAAAGCACGATAGGATAAAAGGAGGAAAATGAGTAATGTAGTGGTGGTGGCACTGTTTGTGTGGAGAGAGTGGTGTGATGTGGAATTTTCCATTCGAGTTGTGCTAAATCAAACATCCTCTCTAGGTAGGGTAATTCAAATTAAAATTGGAATTGAATGCGAGTGTCATCAAGAGGAAATATGGAAGAGAGGTGGATGCATGCAGACGGAGGAGAGGATCTTGTTAGAAGAGTCCAAATGGTTGATTCATTTCAAATGGAAGTTTGGATTCCCACTTCGGTTGGCATAGGAAGGGATAAGGGAAAAATAATTAATGTAGATAGTTCCCAAAACCTCGGATGGAATGTTTCATGGATGGTTGTGGGGATAGCCATTAGTTGTGGCCCTTGATATTAATGAATAATCAAGGGGAGCCTCGGTGGATCTCGGGGGCTATTAGGGGTGGGTGGACTTTGATCCTTCCCAAGCATCGTGTATTTTGTATTACGAGATATTATCCAAGGGGGTCTTCATTGTGTTTCTTGTTGAGCTAAATCAAGCTCTTTTACTTAGTTTTTGTCGATGGTCATCCCCGGTTTTTTTGGCCTATACTTTCTTTGGTGACCCCCGTGTTCCTTATGTCTCTTTTTCTCACCGATAGATACATCTTCTCGCTTCTTAACTACTATATCTCATGTCCTTTCTCAGATTGTTAGGTTTTTTGGTCCCCTCAAAACCAAATTATTACCTAATCTAAAAAAGATAGAATTATGAAAATTTCTAATTTTTATCAAGCCCTAGATTTAAAATATCTATTTCGATTTTTGCAACAACTTCTTATAAATTAATATATTTAAATATATTATAATCATTTATATAAATTAAATAATTTTATTGTATATATATATATATAAAACTAATTCTTATTTTAAAAACTACCATAAAGTTTGTTTTATATACAAATAAATTTGTTTTAAAAAGAAGTCTTAATACAAAAAAAAAATCCCACATAAGCCAAGTGGCTTTATTTGATTAAAGTTTATAGTATAAAACAAAACAAAAATATGAATACTTATATATTAAGTTCGGTGGGGAATGAATTTTATAAAGCAAAGATATATTGTAAATAAATTAGACCTATTTTGCCATGTTATAACCAAAGCCACATATGTTTAAGGGGGAAAGACTTATATTAAGAACCATGTGTGGTTACATGGAGCGGCCCCTTTAGGGATTAATATGAAGTAGGTTGGGTGGGGTGGCGCCCCCCGTTGAGTTGTGGAGCTCAATTACTTAAGTTTAGTATGCTTTATCAACTTGTTGGAAAACACAAGAATCGGAATCTGCTATGTAGGAACCGACTTTGGTCACCTAGGATAGACATTGATCGTAAAAGAAGGAACCGCCATCGGTTAGGGATAACCGAAATCAGTTATATTTGCACATGTGTTTTATTTTACTCACATGAATTAGATTTAAGTTTAGTATTAAAGTAGATCTATTTATTGTAATTGCATGACTAAGTGCCCTAAGTTTATATAAGTTATATATAGCTTGGTAGCTAGGGTTAGAGTATCAAATGGAGAGAGAATTGGTGATTATTGTGTAAAATAATTGTGAGAGAAAAATCTTGGAGAAGAAGGAAAATCTTGAGAGAAAGAAAGTACTGTACATCGTGAGAGGTGTGGAATATTGTAAATATTCATTGTATATCCTTTAAAGCTTTGGATAATAGATTGACTTGTTTCTTGGTGGATGTAACCCACATTTGTTGAACCACGTCAAATCTGTATCGGTTTATATCTCTTGTTTTTATATTTCTTCAGTATAATATTTCCTTTTATTGCATATATGCTTAGATATGATATATTATTTGTAAAATCGGTGTGCTAACCCCAACAACTGGTATTAGAGATTTGTTTGAGGGTTTTGTGTGTTGACATATTTACTCATAGAAGGTTTTTCGATTTAGTGGGAACTACAATAATGAGAAGAAAAAAATACAAGTTAGAGAAGCTCGACGGCCGAAATTATCAATTATGGAAGATGCAGATTGAGGGATTATCTATATCAAAGAGATTTATAGTTACTATTGGATGAAAAGTCTAGACCTACAAAGATGATTGATGAAGAATGGAAGATTCTTGACAAAAAGGCTTTAGGATCTATAAGATTGAGCCGATAGCATCTATGATTTCTAATATTAGAGAAGCGACATCTACGTAAAGGTTAATGAAATCTCTTGCTAATTTATATGAAAAACCTAATGCTTCAAATAAATTGTATTTGATGAAGAAATTATTTAGTTCTAAGATGCATTAATGTATATATGTATCTATTCATTTGAATGATTTCGATCTATTGTAAATCAATAAAAATAGGTTGATATTCCGTTTGATAATGAAGTGAAAGCACTCTTATTCTTATGTTCTTTTTTGATAGTTGGGATAGCTTGGTAAGTGGCTGCTTTAGTAATACATCATCGCTAATAATATTTTTAAGTTTGATGATGTGGTTACTATAATCTTTAATGAAGAAGTTCATAGGAAAATTAGAAAGGAATCATCATCTAGAAATGCATTGAATGTAGAAAGTAGGGGTAGGTAGAATGAGAGATCCAAGAGTAAGAATAATGAGAAATCAAATTCCAAGAATAGTATATCTAAATCCGTGAGAGGTAAGGGAATTACCTATTGGAAATTGTGCAAAAGAAAGGACATGCAAAGAAATATTGTTGGTCAAAGGATAAAGAGAACCAACACCTAGACAAAGGTAAAGAGATAAATATTTAGCAGAGGTAATGCAAGATGCTCGTATTCTTTATTTGTATAATAGAATAAAAGCATGGCTTTTAGATTTAGAAGCTTCTTTCCACGCAACCCTAATAAGGGTTATTTCAGGAGATTATGTCCAGAGAAATTTTGGGCATGTTTATTTGGGTGATGATGAACCTTGCAGTATTACTGGTAAAGGGAAGTTCATCTAAAATTGTAGAATGGAAATACATGGGTATTGAAAGATGTGAGGCATGTGTCAAGCCTCGGGAGGAATCTTATTTCGTAAGGAAACTAGATGAAGCTGGTTACATGGTTACATTTACAACTGACTCTTGGAAAGTCACCAAGGGTGCTCTTGTTATGGAAAGAGGCAAGAAGGTAGGAATGTTATATTTTTCTACTGTGTTACTGATTCATTTTATGTATTAACTACTTCATATTCAGATGCATGCATGTGGCATAATTGGTTGGGCCATATGTATCAAAAAGAATGCATATCTTACAAGCTAAGGGTAAGTTATCATATTTGAAATATTTAGATCTTGATTTATGTGAGCATTGTGTCTTTAGAAAGCAAAAGAGAGTGAGATTTCTCAAAGTTGGGGCAACTAAGAAGGAACATAAATTTGAGCTTGTACACTCAGATGTGTGGGGACCAGCCCATGTAGCTTCTCATGGAGGATCCCAGTATTATGTTACTGTCGTTGATGTGTCTACAAGAAAGGTATAGGTTTATTGTATTAAACGTAAATATGATGTTTTTGAGACTTTTAAAAGATGGAAAGCCCTTGTTGAGAATGAATCAAATTAAAAGTTAAAGTTCTTTAGATCTAACAATGGTGGTGAATACTATAGTAAGGCTTTAAATGATTATTTTTCAGTGAATGAAATACATAGAGAAAGGATGGTTCCAAGAACACCACAAGAGAATGGTGTTGTAGAAAGAATGAGCAAGAAAATCATAGAACTTGTTAGAAGTATGAGGATACATGCTAGATTACCCTTGCGATTTGGGTAGAAGCATTGAACGTTGGTTTATTTGATTAACCATGGGATTTCAATTTCACTAGATGGAGAAATACCAGAGGAAGCTTGGACCAAAAAAGAGGAAGATTTTTCTTTTCTTATAGTTTTTGGTTAGAAGTTTTTGTGCATGTTGATAAGGAAAATAGAAAAAAGTTGGATGTAAAATCCAAGAGATGCAGTTTCATTGGTTATGGATCTGGTGATTTTGGATTCCATTTTTGGGATTTAGAGGATTCTCAAAATTTTAGGATTCGTGACATTGAATGGAATGAAAAGAGAATGTACAGGGATCAAATTTTGGTACCCAAGGAAAACCAATTGAGAAGTTTGTGAATGAGAATGAACTCTTGGATTTAAAATCCATACATATAGGGTTACATAGTAACCGGTGTCGGTTGAACCCCGACCGACCTCAATCTGTTGAACCGGTATCGGTTATAGAAGAACCAACATTGGCTATAGGTGACCGGCATCGGTCACTGTCAGAATTTGAAACAAATGTCCAGGAGGTTCAGAATGAGCCTCAAAGTACCCCCAAACACCTATGAGAAGGTCACAAAGGGTAAGTAAATCTCCGAAATATTTACACCTTATCTATCTTATTTATTATTAATCGATAATGGTAAACCAATTTTTTTGAAGAAGTAATGCAGATAAGACCCATGTACAACGGTGGGAGCATGACATAGATGAGTATATGGACTCCTTGAATAAAACTAGAGTTAGAATTTGGTTAAATTTCAGGTAGGTAAGAGGACATTAGAACAAATGGGTTTACAAAATCAAGGAAGAAAATGGTGGACATAAAAGGTACAAGGAAAGGCTTGAAGTTAAAGGATTTACATAAAAAATGTATTGACTTTAGTGAAATATTTTCTCCTATTGTTAAAATGAATTTTATATATGTATTGTATTGATTATAGTTGCAGTACATGATTTGTATTTAGAGAAACTATATGTGAAGATGGATTTCCTTCATGGCGATTTTGATGAAGATATTTATATGCAACAACCTCTTGGGTATGAAGTCAAGAGTAACGAGTAATTAGTGTGCAAGAGTTGAAAAGGAACCTATATGGGCTCAAGGAAGTTCCAAGGCAATGGTACATGAGGTTTGATAGTTTCACGCATGAGCATGGTTATTTGAGATTTGAATCTAACCATTGTGTTTATTTCAAGAAGTTTAAAAATGAGAGCTATATTATTTTGTTACTGTATGTGGATGATATGCTTATTGCGGGATCTAGTATGTAGGAAATTGGTGAGTTTAAGGGAAATATAGCTCACACATTTTATATGAAGGATTTAGGAGATGCAAAAAGAATCCTTTACATGAAAATACACATAGAGAGGAATAAGAAGAAGTTGTATTTGTCTCAAGAGGACTATATCTACAAGGTGTTAGAAAGGATTAAAATGTACAATTTAAAACCTATAAGTCAACATATGGTTGGACACTTCAAATTGAGTAGAGATCAATGTCCTTCATCACATGAGGAGGTCAAATACATGACATGAGTGCCATATTTCAAAGCATTTGGGATTCTCGTGTATGCTATGGTTTGTACGAGAATAGACATGTAGTGGAAAGTGGGAGTTGTGAGTAAATTTATGGCCGATTCATCCAAATCTAGGTGTTTGAGAGATACATCTAGCATGAAGTTATGCTATAGAGGTTCAATTGTTTCTTTATGTAGCTATGTTGATTCGGATATGGATGGAGATTTGGATGGTAAGAGGAGCACTAATAGATATATTTTTGTAGTAGGTGGGACGTGAGTTAGCTGGATATCGAGATTCTAGAAGGTTGTCACTTTTTCTACTACAGAGGTAGAGTATGTTGCAGCTACATAGGCTAACAAAGAGATGATATGGATGAGCAAGTTCATGGAAGAGTTGGGAAAGGAGAAAGATGATTGTAAATTGTTTAGTAACAACGAGATTAAAATTCATTTGGCAAAGAACTCAGAGTTTCATTCTAGAACAAAACACATTCAGTTGAGATATCACTTCATACGAAAGGTATTAGAGGATGGATAGATGAAAATGGATAAGATTCATATGAGTGAGAACCCTACCGATATGCTAATGAAGCTATTAGAAAAAGAGAAGTTGGAGCTACACTTGAATTTTGTTGGTCTTCGAGTTTGAGAATTGAAGAGGAAGAAACAAAGCCAAGGAAATGATTCAAGAATGACATTGTACAAGTATAGTCTAGTAATTTATCTCCAAGTGGGAGATTTTTGAGTTGTGGAGCTCAATTACTTAAATTTAGCATGTTTTATCAACTTGTTGGAAAACACAATAACCAACATTGGTTACATGTGCATGAGTGTTTTATTTAACTCACGGGAATTAGATCTAATTTTAGTATTAAAGCAGATCTATTGATTGTAATTACATGACTAAGTGCCCTAAGTTTATATAAGGTATATATAGCTTGGTAGCTAGGGTTAGAGTAGCAAGAGGAGAGAGAATTGATGATTATTGTGTAAAATAATTGTGAGAGAAAATTCTTGGAGAAGAAGGAGAAGCTTGAGAGAAAGAAAGTATTGTACATCGTGAGAGGTGTGGAAGATTGTAAATCTTCATTGTATATCTTCTGAAAGCTTTGGATAATAGATTGACTTGTTTCTTGGTGGACGTAACCCACATTGGGTGAACCACATTAAATCTGGTGTTGATTTATATCTCTTGTTTTGTATATTTCTTCTGGTAGAATATCAACTTTTACCGCATGAATTCTTGGATCTAATATATTATCTATACAACTGGTGTGCTAATCCCAACACCTTGCCCAAAAGACACAGTGCCATGACCTCAATATTGTATATGACGTTGAATTTAGACCTTGGCCGTGGTGAATAAAATGATTGATACACACACACACAACTAGGTCGTTTATTATTTATGGATCTTTCATTATTTCGTTCATTATTTATAGATCCGCTTATTATTTCTATATGGTTTTTAAAAAATACAAAATAAATAAAATGTGTATATATGTATATACACATACACACACACATGAACCCTAGATCTATGTATATATCACTATGTAAAACCAAAAATAAAGAAGGGGAAAAATCCCTTACCCGAATAGGGTAAATTAAAAACTACACAAATAACAAATAATAAGATGAGAAAACTTAGGAGAGGGGTGAAAATGAAAACAAGAAACCACAAATGCTTTGCATCCAACCAAGAGCTTGAACAACCTTCCATGGCCTCCATCTTCCCCTTCCTCCCGAACCCGCAAAATGAAAATGAAAAAATAGTGTACAAAGAATGAATAAGAATACCTCATAATGATGATTAGGACTAGAATGAATACCTAAGATCTAAACACTCTAAATGAATCAATCTAAGGGTAGGAATCAATCCTACAATTTTTAGGTGAGATATTTTATGGGAATATGTTTTAAATTAAATGTATGGGTAATTTGTGAATGGGGCCACCTAAGGGTATTAGAGGAGTAGGATTAAATTGTGATCATTATTATATTAGATAAGTGGCTTTTATAAAGGGCTTGAATTTAAGTATTACTTAAATTAATTTTATACTTGGAGAACTAGATGATGTTATAATAATGATTAAAATTATTTGAGCTTAATTATATGGCTAGGGTGAGTTGAGACCTTAGCCTTAGGATTTTAAGTAAATAAATGATACTTTAAATAAGGCGAGATAATGATAACCTCTTGAAGGGATTTAAACCCAAAATGAATGGAATAAAATAATATAAATTAATTTTTAATTTAATAACAATAGCTTTGAAATATGTGGACTTTATTAAACGATTAATATTTAAATCTATTTGTTAGTTATTTTTATGTAACCTTTTTTAAAACAAAAACAAATTATTCCAAATTAATTATTGGGTTTATCTTGGGTTTTGTGCATGGAAAATGTGGGCATTAAACTTGGTATCGTATGTCATGGGTTTAACACTTGGACCTCGGGTTGACATCGAAACACGACAACCTATTAGTGAAACTTATACCTAGAACACTAGAACCTCTAGGTTTAAAATAATAATAACAATAACAAAATTGTTCGGATTGTTATTTCCTCTATGTGAAAGGTCACCAACCATAAGGGAGGTGAAGTGATTTGACTTCCGTGGACCGCTTATGTAAAAATATCACAAAATTGCTATGTCTAGAAATTAATTTTATTGGATAACACCGTGAAAATTTCATTTTATATCCTTTCCATGAGGTTTTTCAGTGGAGAAACTTTTCCAAATAGATTTTTACACCCCTTCACCATGTTATACACGTCCTAAGATTTCGATGACTTTTGAACGAAGTCAATCCGAGCTACGGTGCAAAAGTTTTGCTCCCTCAAAGTTACCCCACTTGTTGAAATGGGATTACTACCCAAAGATCGGGCATGTTGGGGTGGTAGGATGGGTATTGTTGCTTTGAGGACTCAATTTCCTTAAGGGAGAATAGATATCATGACATGATGTCATAGTAGATCTAGTTTTTATGTTTATTTTGAGATGTGAGCTCGATGTTGAGTACCCCTACCAACGGCCCACGAAGGGCTGTGAAGTGATTGTGATGTTGATATTTCATGTGTTTTATATGTGTAAACTTAAATTATTTCATCAAGGGCCAACACTTTATTGATTTGATTGAGAAGCTTAGACTCGCTTTCATTTTTTTATCTTATTGTAAGATTTTTAAGGATTACAATGTGGTTACTTATCCATTTTCTTTGATTGCTAAGATTTCTTATATTTTACCTTTGATTGGTGACTCGGAGCTCATTTGTCTTGTTGGCCACTTGGCTAAATGTTATCAAGAATGTTACGTGACTCTTTTCTTGTCTGTTGGTGAGTTGGTTCTACATTGTTGTATTGTGATCTCTCGTTGTATGGGGGTACACCTAGGTGCCTTGATTGTCTTCTTAGGTGTTTCAAGTCATGCATTTGGTTTTGGAATGATGGAACTTTGTGTTCCTAGACCTTGGAGTAACTCTTTTTTACTCACCTTTCTAGGAGAGAGATCTCCATGTAGTGTGGTATAGTTGACGATTTTTTGGTGGTTTCATTTCTTCTACAAACGGGTAGGAGCTTTGTTCCTCGTCAAAATAGATGTGATTTTCGCTATGGACTTATGGATTTTTTAGGGTTGGACTAACTCTTGGATAATTATAGGTTTGGTGAATAGTGTATTGTTGGGGTGTGATGGTCCACCGATGGGAATACTAGAGTTCTAACATGGTTCCCTTGTTTTATTTTAGAAAATATCGATAGTGGAATGTATGTATTTTGGGTAAATATGGTTATACTTAAGCCCTTTGAGCATGATGCGTAAATAAGTGTGTTTTTTTGCTCTTGAGGACCCATACATGGATTTACCCTTGCCTTGATCTTTGTATTGTTTAAAATATACCACTATATAATATATTAGTATCAAGTTATGTTAAGCGGTTATGGACACATTTGGGTCCTTTTTGGACTTGTGCTTGAAGGTTTTGGTTGTATAGGTCGTAGGAGTCCACCTTAGTTATGGTTATGTCATACTCTTTCATCCAAGGCTATAATTCTTGGCCTTAGAGGCTATGTTGGGTAAATAGATTGACTAACCACTTGATATTTTGATATCCTATTTGGTAAGGAAGAGGGGTTTTTATGGGGTAATCTCCCCTTTGTCACCTTGATTGTTTGGTTGATGATGCCTTGTAGAGGTATAAGTTTTGTTTGGAAACTCTCCCTTTCCTTATAGTGAACCTATTTTGGGTATAAGTTGTAAACATTGTTTTCTCCCTCACACTGATCTAAACCTCTTAAACTTGTAAAATCAAATTTATAACTTCTTTATGTACACATCCATTGTATATTTTATCGATACTTGTAGAGATTCACTTGGAATGCATCAGTGATGTGTGTGATTTCTGAGAAAATCTTGTAAATTTGTGTGTTTTGCTTTGGTTAATGACTTCTTGTTCCTATGAATTGAATAATGTGATAAGATTATCTTCTCCTACTAATAAAATTCAATTGATAATGTGACAACCTAAGCATATTAGATCTCTAATTGGGAAGCTTGGACTTTCAAAACTTATAAGTAAATTTGGACACTAGGAAGATGTATCCTTACTCTAACTTGTGGTTTAATAGAAGAAATAAAACTTTTGAAAATAGCAAGAAACCTCTTATACTTCCCCTAGAAGTAGAATGAATAATTTTTCTACCTATATAGAATGGTGAGAAATCATGTCAACATTGGTGATGACCCTAATGATACAAGATATATGATATCATAATATAAGGAATGTATTAATTAGAAAACTTATAAGAAATATGCTTGGCAAATGTAATTTTAATTTGGAATATGGAACAGATAAATTTATGGGATTGAACACAAGTAGAATGTACAAATAAACAACCTTAATTGTATAAATTGCTATTGCATGCCCTAAAATTTATAAAGGATACACTATGAAAGGCCAAACTAATTGAAAATTTTCCTTGAGCTACGGTACAAGTATCTAATCTTAATAACACCCTAAGGATTTAGGTTGTGTAATAATTGAGTACTTCCCATACCCCCTTACTATATCAAAAAATAAAAATATGTATAATGGTTACAACGTAAGTTACATGGTAGAGTATTTTTGGGACCTCTCACTAGTTGTATGAAATTTTTAGAAGTATACGTAAGGATTTTGTCACCTTGTTAGAGTGGGATAGTTATTACATTCATATCGATGAACACTACATTCCATCATGAAAAAAGTGGGAATTTTTGAACCTTAAAATCTTCCGCATATAATGATTAATGGAGATATTATCACCTTATTAAAATGAGAGTACCTTCTTTAATAGTGTAATGTTCTAAACATGTTTTACCCCCTTGAAAACAAAAATGTGAGAAGTTCTCTTTGTTGGGTCTTTTAGGCCATGGAACCCTTTTTTTGCTCTTATCTCGACATGTGTATAAATTATGACCCTTTTGAAGCAATTATTTATCTTTGAGTTATTAGGAAGTTGTCTTCTTGTTTTGGAGTAGGTCATTAATGACCTAGGCTTATTAAAACGCTTAGGCAACATATGTTAAGGATATGGAGGAATTTTGGAATCCTCTTTCCTTTTGGAGAACCGTGATGTTGTTTCTCCTTGTCCTTGGGAAGAGAATGGTGCTGGATATTTCCATAAGTTTCTTTAGGAATGTTATATGTCTGTTGCTCTCGTAAATTATTAGTTGGACATCACTTGTTGCTTAATTTTCTCCTAGCTCGCTTGAGTGTTCCTATGTGTTATAATATTAATTTGTGTTCATTTTAAGAATCTTTTGAGCTAAGGTAGGCTTAAGTTATGAAATTTTGTTGTTATATAGAGTGAATGGTATCTCTTGTGTCGATATGATAGTATGAGCTAAGATTGCCTATGAAAAAAAAGAGAGATAAAAAGATGGGAAATGTCATCTAGTTGATTGAGCTTCTAAAGTAGGATGTGTGGCCGTGTGTTACGTTATTTAGGTACAAATTCAAGTTATGGAAACCTTTGTCCAAGAATATGCTTTGTGTTACCATGAAAATTTAAGTGAGACCTTCCGAATTATATGAAGTACTGCCAATGATTAGTCTTCTTCCTTGTAAACATTTGATTAAATGTAGGTGTGTTCCTTGTTGTTAAACCTCGTCTTGTGTGATCCTAAATTTGTTAGACCTATGAGTAGGTGTGTTTTCTCGTACAAATTGAAGGTCATGATTAGTAGTTGTTAATCTCGTCTAAAAGAACAAACCTTTTATTGTAAATTCAACCTAAGTGGAAGTCTCATCTCTCCTTTTGATCATGCATTTTATCTGTGTGTGGCTATGAGAAACCTTGTATATATAACATGTTCCTATTCTTCATGGACCTTAGTTTTCATTCATTGGTTTTCCATCGACCATTCTTGTTTAAATATTCTGTTTTGTAAACTTGGTTAACCTCATAGAGATTATTTCGAAAGTTTGATCATTAGCAATCTTGTTTGGAGGAGGTTTTGTATCTATGCCTTATAGTCTCCCTTATCTTCTTTCAAAAGTGTTGAACCAAACTGGAGTTTCAAGGGGCACAATTTTCTTGAAGTAAAGAAACCCCATGGAAGACTTGACTGCTATTTGTATGCCTTGTTTCCTACACCTATTTGGTGACTTTAAGGAGGATGCCTAGTTTAAGGGGAGGGGGGTGTAATGCCCACTCCTCTTCGACACATATTACACACTGATTTTTATTTATCATGGTCTATAGACATGGACCTTATTGTGTTATTTTGGAATAACATGATGTAGATGGTAGATATATTTTGGCTATTGATATGTTTTATTCATATTATGGTTTGTATGGATTCGTAGAGGCATGATAAACATTCTGTATTTATGATGATGTTGTGTTGTTAGCTTATATATATATATATATATATATATATATATATATAGTGATTATATGAATTATCATCATTGACCATGTTTTGGTGTTTGAACTAACTTTGTGATCTTACTAATATTGATGTAATGGTAGAATTGAAATGTTTATGAAATTGTAAATGAATGATAACATTGTTTATATTTGATGATGATTTCGTGTTATGATGATGTTCTTGATGGATGTACATGTATTTTATTATTTATATATTTAATGCAGCCACAAGGCTTAAGGAGGTATTGTTTGATTTTATAGGTGATTCTATCACAACAAATAAAGGGGTAGGAGACCAACTGTAGGAGAATATCTAATGGTTGCAAAAATGGTCACCATGGAAACTTTGTGTTATGTTATTGTTGTTGTGGTTAGGATATTAGGAGGCTCCCATGGGGAAATAACCTCAAAATAGTTACCATGACATGTGTGTTGTTATTGTCACTTTTATTTTGATTAATGTGTGTGTATGTATTTTATTATTGCATTGTATTTCACTTTTTTATTGTTGATTAAATTTACCCTTATTAGTAATTAAGTATGTTAATTAAGTTGATTTTTATATGTGACCATAAGGGGGCATTTATTTGGGTAGATAGTCCTTTTGATCTTGTGATTTGAAGTTAGATTTAATTATTTTACTTGGTGTGTACTCAACCCATCTCTCCAAACTCGAAATTTGACTTTCAAGCCAATTTTGGAGGCTTGTGGGACAAGTTAAGCTTGTCCCACACCTCTTAAATTCATCTACCAACTATACCTATGGGGTAAGGGTCAAAATTAGACCCCATTATGTGATTTGGATGGTAAAAGGTGGATTTATTGCACTTTTTCTTACATGAGTTTTTAATGGTGTCCTTTTGTGGTATGGAGTAAGGATTAGTGTGTGTAAGAGGCTTGTCATATCCTCAACTACCTAATTACTCACCTTGGGTTTGATGTTTGACTTGGGGGATGTGGAGTTGAGGAGAAGTGATGTGGCATCCTACATGGAGCCACCTCACCCTCCTCTTCTCCTTTTTCTATTTATTCATGTTTATTTGATGTATTGGGGTTACTCATTTGGATTTGCATACTTGTTCTTTTGGAATTTGCTTGGAGTTTCTACTTGGAGCTTGTTGGAGATTTCTTTAGAAAGAATTGCTTGGTTTTGGAAGAGGAAAAGCTTGTTGAAGATTGTAGGAGATTTTGATGGCAAGGTAGGGCCTTTGCCTTTGTTTTTCATTTACTTGTTTATGTGTGTGTACAAATAAAATGGTTATATGGTTGTGATTTGTGTTGGGTTGGGTAGATTTTGGCCTTAAGAAAAGGTGTAGGAGATGGAAAATGGGACCATTTTGGGAGGGAAAAAGAAATTGTGTTGCATAGTGGAGGGAAAAGGAAATTTGTGTTGCTTAATGGAGGGAGTATGAGTGGGAGTTCAACATTTGGGGAGAGAAAAGGGTAAATTGGCTATGCTTGTGTATTTACATTGGGAGGGAAAAGGAATGTGTTGAGAAGGTTTTGTATATTTGGAGGCATGTTGGGTGGAATTCCTATCTCATTTGGAGTTACTGAGGAGATGGTTACCATTGTTTAATTCTCCCTTGGCTTGATCTATACGCATATGTGTTGAAATGTATCAATTGTGTTGCAATATTTGATGTTGAATGCATTACTTGAAAGGTTGGCTTGTGTGTTGTAATGTTGAAGCAAATTTGTAAGTTTCCATTGGTTGTAAACATTGTTTATTCTACTATGGTTGGGGCTTGAGGGGCCAATGAGGAGAATGGATTCTTCTCCTCATTGGAATAAAGGTTGGGAGGTGAGTGTTGCCTACACCCCCTCTTTTGTTTTGTGATTTGAAGAAAAGGGAAAGCTATGGAGTTAAATATTTGAGGAGTTAGCCTTATTTGGAGTCATGGAGAACACCCTTGTAATAATATTTCCTTTGTTGTAAAGTGGAAAATTTCAATCTTGTATTATAAAGGGAGTTCTTACAAATCTTATTATCAAGCTATGTATTGAAAGGGATTGAATAAATACTCTTGAAAGTTGTATTTGTGAATATGTATTTCCTTCAAACTTGTAAAATTTCACTAAGAGGGTATTTGATGATGTTAGAGTAGGTATTTACCTTAGCTCATGTTCACCTAGGTACTTTATTTACCTTTATTGTATTTATCCTCATCCACTTATGTGTGTGGATATTTTATTTTATCCTATTTATATAGTAGAAGATATTATCTAGTTGTTAGGTATAGTTCTTTCCTTGATCTATGGTATTGACTAGATCCTTGATGTCTAGTTCTCTCGTAAATCTATGGTCTTGACTAGTTCTTTGATGAATAGTTCTTTCCATGATTTATGGCTTGATCTACGACCTTGACTTGTTCTTAGATTGTTATTCCTTGCCTATATAAGCAAGTCTCATTCTCGTTGTATTTCAATTAAGTTCTATAATAATTTATGATATTGCTGCGCATTTGTTTGCAAAGGTTTTTGTAAATTTTTCCTCGAAAATTACTTTCATTTTATAAATCTTGGTGTTTGATTAGAATCTATGTTCTTGGATTGGTATGATCTGGTTATCGCTCCTTTTATGGTATCAGAGTAGGAGATTGCTATTGACATCCATCTGTAAGTTTTATTTTGTAAATAAATTCTTTGTATATTCATATATTTGGGATTTGCTCGTATTTTGTTGTTGTGTGTAGTTTTATGCAAAATAGAGGCTTCCATTGGATTTGGAAGGTAGGAAAACCCTAAGATCGACTGTAAACTCGACCATTTATAGAGGAAGTCATTTTTTTGTTTTTTGTTTTTGCAGAGGCATGCGCAGTTCACCTTGGAATTCGTCTGTCGGAACAAAACCCAAAAAATCATTTTCTGGGTTTTCCACATGTGTTGGATTGTTCAATATATGTATTGGGTTTTTCATTGTGTCGTAGTATTTTCGATCTTCATGCGTGAAATAGGCGGTTTTAGGAAAGACGTTTCTTTCCTTTTTTGCGTGGATCCATAGGACAATTGTGTAATGCGTCTTTTCTATATTTACACCCATTGAAATCCTTAGCCCTTGATCATATGGTATGGTCATATGAGGGCTTAAATCTTGTGCTTAAATCTAGGCCTCTTTCATTTTATTTGTGTAGTGAATGCAATGGCAACCCTAAAATCAATAGAAAGCATAATATTGAAAAGTTTGTATCGTTTAATCAAGTAACTCGGTTTTGAGTTCCATTTTTGCAAATGTGCTTGTTTTTTCGTGCTCTTTCCATTGAAAATATTTATTTTTAGAATTTAATTATAATTATAAAATTCCATAATGTAACACACACTCATTATAAAGTGCCAAATATGGAGGAGTGTTGTAATCAATTGTGGACGTAATTTGGATGAGCTCGATGTCCTAAAATTTTGGGAGTTGTATTTTTGTATATATCATGGATCTTGAGAATGAAATGCTTTTCTCTGAAGTGTGTGGACTTTAAGAAGATATTATAAAATTTGTGGAAGAAAATAGATCCTCAAGAAGTGAAATTATCTTCTTAATCACTCATTCACGACAAGGATACACTAATACACTCAGTGTAACAAAAAATTGCTAGCCTACAACATCAATATCATATTGTGGAGAGTCATATCTATGTTCCTATTCCACTTGCAGTTGTTGCTCTTATACCCACTGACATTGATCTGCCAGTCTTTGAGCTTGTTACTGCTCTTGATACTCCTAAGCCTATGAGGCTTGTTACTGCATGCTCTTCCACATCTTGTGCCTATTACAGTAACACATGTTGTGTATCCTACTTCTACTCATATGCATGGATATTTTGATAAGCATACCACTACATTCTAGTTCTCGCATGCTCCATTCTATGGGTTTCACTAGCGGAGGTATTGGTAGACATTCACAGGGTATTGTTTTCCCTATTCCACATGTTAAGTGGAATTATCACCATGACATTAGTTTTCAAGAAGATACTTCATTGGGATCACACATTGATAAAGCTCATATTTTTGTTCGCTTGACTCTTTTCGAGGATCATGAGCAACACATGAGTTCTCGCACTTTCACAAAGCTTGAGAAACACGAGATTTCAATTATCGACACATGATCAACGATACACATTCTTATATTATTTTGCATGCACCCATTGTACATTTTGCACCAAGTATGAATATGCAAATGTATATTCTTCATCCATTCGTGTTGATTTGGGATGGATATCTGATAACTCATGGCGGTGAAAGAGACATTCATTGAGAGGACTCTACTGGTGTGGCTCCTCCACCATTCGGCCTCTTACTCCACTTTTTATATCTTCTACATTGTAATGCTTCTTGTTTTGAGTATTTTTCTTTAGCAGGTGTAATGTATCTCTCTTGTTTTTGAGAGATTTTGTACTTTTATTTTAACAATTTTGGCATGTTGACAATATATCTTGTGGTGGATCTATCCCGTGAAGT
Source organism: Taxus wallichiana var. yunnanensis (assembly GCA_018340775.1). Lineage (NCBI taxonomy): Eukaryota > Viridiplantae > Streptophyta > Pinopsida > Cupressales > Taxaceae > Taxus > Taxus wallichiana. Next base: position 539,189,813 of record CM031241.1, on the reverse strand, counting down.
TTAGTGTTAGTTTGTGAGTGTTTGAGTAGTTGTTTTGAAAACTCATATAGATTTGTAGTGTCACTCCACCCATTCGAGTAGTATAGGAGGGTGTGGTGTTGATCCTGCTTCTTTGAGTTTTGTGTCCTTGCCTTGTTACCTTGACTTTTATTGGATGTGACACTCTAGATTTTGTGTCCTTGTCTTGTTGCTTTGGTTATTGTTCTTGGATCATTGCACACCTATTTGTAGAAGTTGATTGAATTATGTTTAGTGTTTTTTTTTTGCACTTTTGACATCACTCATTGACACTCTCCTTGTAAGGAGAGCTATTCTCGTGAAGCCCAGTGTCGAGTTGTTTTTGAATTTTGTGATCGAACGGTGGATTCGATCACACTATTGCACACCAAACTACTTCAACATTCTATGATTTTTTTGAGTTGAGCTTATTGGGATGCCTTGTAACATGTTTTTTACTCTCTTTACTTTGTTAATTCTTGGTTTTGGGTACCTTGTAGTGTCCCTTTTTCCCAATTATTGTACATGAGTACCTCATCGAGGCCTAGTTTTGGGACTCATATTGTGGACATGCCACTTCTATTTTGGCTCCTAGTTTCACTTGAGGGGGTGTTAGAGTAGGTATTTATCTTAGCTCATGTTCACCTAAGCAATTTATTTACCTTTATTGTATGTATCCTCACCCACTTATGTGTGTAGACATTTCTTTTATCTTATTTAGATATTAGGAGATACTTATCTAGTTAAGTATAGTTATTTCCTTGATCTATGGTATTGACTAGATCTTTGATGTCTAGTTCTCTCCTAAATCTATGGTCTTGACTAGTTCTTTCCATGATTTATGGCTTGATCTATGACCTTGGCATGGGGGTTCACTTAGTAAAAGTATGGTATAACATGTGCATTCGAAGGGTATTAAAGAATACCCTTAATTCTAGTTTTTACCTCTAATTATTCAATTGATAATACCCCCTTCTGTTATATTATTAGAATGAAAATACCTTCTTTTTTTCCATGTACCTTACCCATTTTTCAATTACAATTTTATTTACCCTTTTTATTTCTACCCTAATATATTAAACAAAAATATATCAAATTTCTCACTCAATTTTTTTAATATACATTTCCTCTCGAAAGAAAGTTTGAAGCCATTGAAGACCTATTACAAATCATCTTATAAATGTTAAGCTTTAATCATTTATCAATTGTTCTTTAAATAATTAAGATGGTGAAATAATATCACTTGTGTTGAAAAGCATACTCAATCCTAGTTTTTTACCATCTTATTATTTCTTAGTTAAGAATCTCTTAAGTGAGATTTCTTTATTCAAAAAGAGATTATAATTTAGCTTTATGAACACACTCTTTTACAATTTTAAGGTATTTACTTTTTAAAAGTAGGGTTCAAATGCTTTAGTTTTATATTAAAATTAAACCTCCCTTTCCTTTGACCCACCTCTCTAACGTACTCCCTAATACCTAATTCAAAATATTAATAAATTAAACCCTTTCACCCCCTCATGTCTACCGGTATATTGATTTTAATTTTATTAATTTTAATTACCTCAATATGAACCCACATACTAGGATATTGCCTAGTTAATGAACCCCACGTGGACCTTGACTAGTTCTTAGATTGTTATTTCTTGCTTATATAAGCAAGGCTCATTCTCATTGTATTTCAATTGAGTTCCATAATAATATATGATATTGTTGCTCATTTGTTTGCAAAAGGTTTTATGTAAAGTTATTTTGACAATTACTTTCATCTTATAGATCGTGGTGTTTGATTAACATCTATGTTCTTGGCTTAGTACGATCTGGTTATCGTTCCTTTTAGATAAAATCTTGTATTTTGTTATGTTATTTTCTTGCACAATGAAACTATTAAGGCTTGTATTGTATTAGATGAATGTATGAAAGTTATAATTGATTTTCCTTGTTGAAATAGATATCATTCTTGTTGTGAAAAGAAAAGAGACACATTCTCATTTTGATAGTAAAAGTAAGCATATTGAAATGTTGGAAATTATAGTTAAATCTCATACTATGTTATAAGAAAAGAAAAGAAATACTTAGAGTTTTAGAATAATGAAAATATCCTCCTTATTAATTGTATTGGGTGAATAAAAAGTCTATTAATTTTCTAGTTTTACGCATATTTGAATAGGTAGAAAATTATAGTTACTTTGCCTTATATTTCTCTATGCAATTAAACTCAATTTGATTAATTAAGATAAGTTAAAACAAAAATAAAAAAATTACAATTATAATTATCTAAATTTATAAATTTATTTTATAAATTTATAAATTTAAATATATTATAATCATATATATAAATTAAATAAAAAGAAAATACCATAAAGTTTGTTTTATATACAAATAAAACTAAAACAAAACAAATCTTAATATATAAAAAAAACCCACATAAGTCGAATGGCTTTATTTGATTAAATTTTATAGTATAAAAAAATGATCAATACTTATATATTAAGTTCGGCGGGGATGATTTTTTTAAAACAAAGATATATTGTAAATAAATTCGACCTGGATGCGATGTCATAACCAAGACGCATATGTCTAAGGGTGAAAGGCTTATATTAAAATCCCTATGTGGTCATGTGGAGCGGCCCCTTTGGGGATTAATATGAAGTAGGTTGGGTGGGGCAGCGCCCCTCCCACATTGATTTAAACCTTTCCCAAAACACATAGGCGGAGGCCGCAGAGCTGAGTTTGGACCTTGGACTTGATATATATATATATATAGACACACAGAACCCTAGATTTGTGTATATATCATTATGTAAAAACGGAAATAAAGAAGGGTATAAAAATACTCTTACCGGAATAGGGTAAATTCAGAAATACACAAATAACAAATAATAATATGAGCAAACCCTAGGAGAGGGATGCAAATGAAAATAAGCAACCAAAATGTGTGTATCCATCCAAGAGCTTGAACAACCTTCCATGGCCTCCATCCTCCTCTTCCTCCCAAACTTGCAAAATGAAAATGAGAAAATAGGGTAAAAAAATGAATAAGAATACCTCATAAGGATGATTAGGGTTAGAATGAATACCTAAGATCCAAGGGCTCTAAATGAATCAATCTAAGGGTAGGAATCAATCCTACAATTGTTAGGTGAGGATATTTTGTGGGAATATGTTTTAAATTAAATGTATGTGTAATTTGTGAATGGGGCCACCTAAGGGTATTAGAGGGTTAGGATTAACTTGTGACCATTATTGCTTTAGATAAGTGACTTTTATAAAGGGCTTGACTTTAAGGATTAATTAAATTAATTTTATACATGGACAACTAGATAATGCTATAATAAGGATTAAAATTATTTGAACTTAATTATATGGTTAGGGTAAGTTGAGACCTTAGCCTTAGGATATTAAGTAAATAAATGACACTTTAAACAAGGTAAGATAATGATAACCCTAGAAGGGGATTTAAACCCGAAATGAATGGAATAATATAATATAAATTAATTGTTAATTTAATAACAATAGCTTTGCAGCAATATGTGGACTTTATTAAACGAGTAATATTTAAATCTAGTTTTTAGTTATTTTGATCAACCCTTTTTTAACAAAAAAGAAATATATATTCCGTAATTTTTGTAATTAATTATTGGGTTTATCTTGGATTTTGTGCATGGAAAGTGTGGGCATTACACGGTCGTTAAGCTTATCAAAAATTGTCCACAAACATAGTCCATGAAGTAATGGCTTAGTCAGAGTATTCTAATATACATCTATAGCTATGTAATATTGTCCAACAAATGGTAGTACACTGTATAGAATCAAGTTGTATCACAAAGATATCTTTGATATAACACTTCATGGATAATAGGATCCAAAAGGTGCTACTTTAGACCAATCAATATGGACTATTCAAACTCTAGAATCTCCATCTCTCAAGATGGTTCTAGATGAAATAATTGGCTTGAATCCTAATAGTCTCCATGAGCTTTGCCTCAAACTTCATGATCCTTAGCCTACAAAAAATGTCAATGTCAAGCTTATGATACATATTTATCCTGTCAAGTACCTCTAAAATTGTGCACCACGGTTAAGAGACATGCATTAGGAAAGAGAGCACTCGGTAGTGTGGCTAAGGCATTGAGAATCACAGGTTCCCTTTTGACCACATTGCTTGAGACTAGATGGAGAGAGTCTAGAGGATCAACTTCATATTTTATACAAGTGTATCTAAGTGTTACTTATTCAAATAGAGTGAAGTCTTTCTAGTATGTATAGTTTGTAATGTCTTATGATGTCTATAGGATATCTAATAGTTAAAGTATATTTAGTTGAATAGTCTATGGGTTTTATATCACCAATAAAGAAAGTGTCGAGTAATAAAAGTGGGTCTACTAAGAGTTTTAGTGTTTATTTGTTGAGAGTTAAGCAATTATTAGTTTATGTTGTTTAGTTTATTAGGTGTCAATATTGTTAAAAGAGTTGATGATAAATTGTCAAATTATCAAAAAGTTATTCCTTATATGGACGCATTATAGAGAAAACCAAACGTTATGAAATATAAATGGTTCTACATTGTCGAGAGGGAAGGCGACGAGGGGGTATATTGAAAATTAGCATCAAGTCTCATTCGGATGAATAAGTAACTAGAACAAGATAGAGGATAGAGGTAACAAAGGTAGGAGGTTGATCAACGATCTCATGTTGGTCGCTAACTACAATCTTGTCTAATACAATATTGGCAAAAATGTCCTGTCTCTCTAATCGACTAAATTAAGATTGGTATCTTTTGGCAATGGGTACTAGCTACATTATGTTGTTTGTGAAAGGTGGCAACGAATGTGAACAAAAGATTTAAATGATAAGACAAAGAAGACTTAGTCCTCAATCTTATTTTCAGCTTATTTTGTGCATAGTGTGTGAAGTCTCTATATTTTCCCTTTTAAAAATAATTCAAAGATCCAAACCACAAGTATTGTAGCAGGATGTGTTCTTGACAAGTGTTGTAGGAGGGTCATTACGCTACCTTTGACCGGTTATGTTGATTTGGCCCAAATTATCATACATGAATTCACATGAAAAGGTTGATGGGCCCCTATTCATGACTGATGTGGTTCCCATAGTCAATGTGCAAGCTCCAGAGTGCACAATACTTAATTATAGAAGGGCATTTTCTCCCCATGTTCATTTTAGGGGAGTTTGGATATTCTATATTGGTTAGGACTCACATTAGTAGGTGAGTATATTTGTTATAGTTTATATTATATATGCATGAGAAAATAATGTGCTTGAGCTATAAAAAATAACCTTAAGAATATTGATGTGAAAGAAAATGAGGATTAGAGAGAGAATGTAGGGATTGTATTGTTGGGATGTGATAAGCCTATCACCACTATTGTAGGAGATCAGTAAGTCCATAAATGTAATATCTACTATTGAATAATGATATAGAAAATAATTTTTTGTTGTGCTCCTACTAAAATAACAAGTAAAACTCAACATATTTTTTCTACATATCCATTAAATGTATTTGATTTGCAGATTGAATTATTGAAATCTATAATTTTTACCATTATTTAACTTATATATTAAATAGACATAATTGTTTTGACCCAATACAAGAACAACCGAATAGGATTAGAACATAGATTCAACTCGGTTTATGCACTAAACAATGAGCTTAAAAATTTCAATGTGCATCCTGTTCTCCAAATAAATTGGTATTTTTATGAGTAGTAGAAGGAATGCATAAAAAAGAAAATTGTTTTTTTCGGCATTGGAAGAGTATTATGAATAAGTATTGTATGGTACAAATGAATAGAATGGTATGGAAATGTTCGAAATTACTTTTCAAATGAGTAAAAGACCCTTTCTTCATTACGAGATCTGGGATCCATTGTTTCCGTGATAACATATGCCTATTATTTACAAGAAATATCTAAATGGAGTCAGTTGTGTACCATTCCAGTCATGAACATGAAACAAGATGAATTACCAATATTGTTTCCAATGATGAATGGTCATTTGATTCTTGTTGCATTGAGCAAGCCTCATGATATTTAGAGGTAAGAAGATGCAAGGTCAAGACAAGATGGCTATAGAATCTAAGGAAAGGGTGAACCAAGGAGAAGATAGAAGAAGGAAGCAAAGACATAAGATGAAGTGCATCAATTATGGTAAATTGTGCCATTTTAATGGCGAGTGTACCAAAAGGAAGCTGAGAGATGCACAATTGGTCTAGAAAGCAAACCAACAACATGAAAAATCAAGTAGAAAGGGAAGGTAATCTCTTCATTGCATCCTTATCTGCTCAAGATACTTCAAATGATGTTTGGTATATAGATTCAGGAGCAAGTAAGCATATGGATTTTAAGAAAGAAAATTTCAAATCTATTGAAAAAGATGAAGAATGTGAAAGAGAAAAGATATTGCTTGGTGACAATAGTGCTTATAGTATAGAGGGTCATGGTGATGTTCCTATTAAAATGAATAATGGTGAAGTAAAATGTATTACTAATGTGATGTATGTACTTGGTTTAAAGAAGAATCTTCTTTCAGTTAGTCAAATCACAAAGAAAGGTTTCAAAGTTGAATTTTATAAGGATAATTGCTTGATTAAGGATATGAAACATGGTTACAAAGTGATTGCATCAGGTACTCTAGATGGGGGAATATATAAATTTGATGTAGGAAGTACAAGTACACATGCTCTTGTTGCATCACATGACAATACTAGTGTGTTATGACATTTAAGATTTGGGCACCTTAATTATCAAAGTTTGGGTTTAATGAAGAAATTGGACATGGTGTATGGTCTTCCAAAAATTCATTCAGATTCAAATGTGTGTGAAGGTTGTTTGTATGAGAAACAACATAGAGATAGTTTTGAGAAGAATGAGGCATATAGAGCAAGAGAAAAACTTGAGATAGTGCATAGTGATGTTATTGGTCCATTTCTTACTCCTTTCTTTGTAGGATGGAAATATGTATTGACTAAATAATTGATGATTTCTCAAAAAAACTGGATTTATCATCTTAAGAATAAAAGTGAGGAGTTTGAAAAGTTTTTGACAATTAAATCTCTAGTAGAAAATGAGAGTGGGAAAAGGGTTACAGTTCTTAGAACAGATAATGGAAGAGAGTATATCACAAAAGAGTTTCAAATTTTTGTGATAATGTAGGTATTAAAAGGTAGTTAACAGTTAGATACACACCTCAACAAAATGGGGTTGTAGAAAGGAAAAATAGAACTTTAGAAGAAATGGCTAGGTGCATGCTCAAGACTAAGGATTTGCCAAATTCCTTATGGGCTGAAGCAATAGTTATTGTTGCCTACATATTAAATAGATCTCCCACAAAGAAAATTTGTAAGAAATATGACATATCATGAGGCATGGTATGGTAATAAGCCATCAGTCAAGTATTTTAGAGTGTTTGGATGTAATGCCTATGCTCACGTGCCCGATGAATTAAGGAAGAAACTTGATAAGAAAAACATGAAATGTATCTTCATTGGTTATAGTGAACAATCTAAAGGCTACAGAGTTATATGATCCTCAAACTAAAAAGGTAATTATCAATAGGGATGTTGTGTTTGACGAAGGTCTTGATAAGGAATCAACATCTACTTTTGAGATAGTTTTAAAGTTGAAGATGTAGAAAATGAAGAAAATAGTGAAAATGAGCAAAGCCATCCAATGAAAATAAAAATTCTCCAAGAAATTTATCAAAAGAGCAAGCAAGTTGAAGAAAAATATCATTATGTTAACTATGCCTTGATGACTAGAATAGATAAGGTAGATGATCCCCAATATTATGAAGAAGTTGAAGGAAAGAAAGAGTGGGAACATGCAATGCAAGAAGAGTATGACTCTTTAATGAAAAATAATACATGGGAATTGACAAAACTTCTGAAGGTAAAAATCTTGTTGGTACTAAATGGGTCTATAGGACTAAGTTTAGATCTGATGGATGCATTGAAAATTCAAAGCACGTCTTGTTGCAAAAGGATTTTCTCAAAAAGAAGGGGTTGATTTTAGTGAGACATTTGCTCCAGTGGAAAAAATGAATACAATAAGGTTTGTTCTTGCTTTGGCTACTAACTTTAAATGGCAGGTTCATCAAATGGATGTAAAGAATGCATTCCTCAATGGCGAGCTACAAGAGGATATCTATATGGAGCAACCACAGGGATTTGTGAGAAAGGGACAAGAGCATCTTGTTTGCAGGTTGAAGAAATCTTTATATGGCTTAAAGCAAGCACCAAGGGTATGGTATGCAAAGATTGATGAGTACTTCAAACATGAAGGTTTTGTAAAAATTCCCTCTAACCCTAATCTTTATGTTAAAAAGAGTGATGTTGGAACAATAATTGTGGTTCTTTATGTGGATGACATAATAATTACAAGTAATCTTGACATGTTAATTGATGGAACAAAGAAAAGATTAAGGGAAAAGTTTGAGATGACTAATTTAGGATTGCTTCATTATTGTCTTGGCATACAAGTATGGCAAAAAGATAATAGGTACTACTCTCTCAATCCAAATATGCACATGATTTGTTGGTCAAATTTAAAATGGAAAATTGTAAAGCTGCTACTACTCCAGTTGAAGTGGGGATGAAATTATCAACAAATGATGACTCAGAATATGTAGATGGCACACTATTCAAACAATTAGTGGGAAGTCTTATTTATCTGATAATAACTAGGCTTGACATTGCTTATGCAGTTAGTCTAGTTTCAAGGTTTATGTCATCTCCCAAAATTTCTCATTGGAAAGCAGCTAAAAGAATTTTGAGATATGTCAAAGGAACTCAAATTTTTTGAATTGAGTATTTTGCAGGTGGTTATATATCTTTGACATGTTTTATAAATTCGATTGGGATGGATGTATAGATGATCGCAAATCTACTACAAGTTTTGTGTTCAACATTGGATCTGGTGCTATCTCATGGTCTAACAAAAGTAACCAACAATTGCATTATCATCAACAGAGGCAGAATATGCTTCAGCATGTGTAGCTGCTCGTGAAGTAGTATGGTTGAGGAGAATACTTGGTGATTTACATTTTCCTCAAAATCAACCTTCAATACTATATTGTGACAACAAAAGTACAATTCAGTTGGCAAAGAATCTTGTCTATCATGCAAGAACTAAACATGTGGAGATTCATCATCACTACATCAGAGAATTGATTCAAAATGATGTGATTCAACTTGTCTACTACAACACTGAGGATCAAATTGCAGATATTTTCACCAAAGCATTAAGTGAAAGAAAGTTTGTAAAATTTAGAGATAAATTAGGGGTCAAAGAAATTATGTAAATGGGTACCTCATCAGCCATAAGACCCATAGAGGCAGGTGGGACCCATAAAGTGTGGGGGAGTTTTTTAAGTTTGTGTGAAATTAAAATTATAGGAGAGTGTTGGAATAAATTTATTAAATAGAGATGTGACAACGATACATAGGTATGGTCTGCACAGACCAAAAATTATAGACCACGAACCCAATCAAAACCACAGAACAGATCCACATACAAACATGCAGAAAATAATATTCAATTCCACAGAACATCTAGATGCACAGACCATCTAGAAATTTCTTTTTGTATTTTGCTCCTCCATTGTATTCTACAAATTGGTGTTGAATAAAAGCCTTAGGAAACCATTTTTCAGTCCATATTTTCTTGAGTGTGTTTATATGTCTGATAAAACTGACCAAACTCTTCTCTAGATCAATCTCTCTTATTATTATCAGTTTGGAAGCCTTAAAATGGTGCTGGTCGACAACTATCAGTCAATCAAGAGGTAATCTGCCATTTTGCATTACTTGTACAAGTTCTCATGTTATGATGCCATATCCTTAATAATTGAGTCCACAGTTGTTCCTTTGCAGATTTATAAGGATGCTATTGTTGAGGTTCTCAACTGCAAGCAGGTTCTATATTTTATAAGTTCTGTTACTTTAATGTATCATACGAAACCTATCAACAGAGTTATTCATAAAAGAAATAAATAAAATCGTTAATCCTATGTCATATGAATAACTAAAACTTCTTTATGAAAAGGAATATGAGTACATATTAATGATTAAAAATAGGCACGTACTAAGCTATTATAAATATTTATAAATGAAGCTACCTATATTTTTCTGACAGGTCCATTCTATCTATCCATGAGTAAACACTGCTATTGTTGAACAGGTACAAATTTTATCCTGTGAATGTTATGCAATAGGACTTAAATTTTTTCATGGAGTAGTAACAGACAACATTTTTAGGGGATCGCCCTTTCATAATTTGCCTTGAGCTTAAAATCAGACTTTTCTAATTTCATAGAGCATAATAAGAAGCGATAATAATGACAAAGAATTAGTCACGGTTTTCCTTTCATGACAAATAATTAGTCACGGCGGGCTTGGGATATATTTTTCTTTTTCGTCCATTCCTTTTATACGAAAATCGTGATATCCTCCACTTAATGATTGGAAGTAACATTGCCTTATTCCAACAGATGACTTCATTCTCTACACTTGTAGCTGAAAATTTTGCATTGTCTTCACCAACTATTTTGGCTGGGCATGGCCTTAGTCGGCTTCTGGTGTTTATTTATTCTGCGTGGAACAAGTCTTTTCCGCTGCATTAATTTAGTGAACTCTGCATCTGGCTGGAATACTTGACTAGTCGTCAATGTACAGAAAAGGATAAATGCATGGCAACATTATTGATCAAAGGAGCTCGCCAAATCGGCCGCAATGGATTGTTCCTAAAATGCATGTATTTCGACTCCATGTTTGTTGAGTAATTCACATAGAAGATTGGGCTCAGGCTGAAAAGTGTTTTGTTTTTGTGAATAGAGTCTTTTCATTCATGAATCATAACAGTTTGATAACTGATAATTAAAGTAATGTACTGTACGGATTAATATAGATATGTTGCTTATTGTCTTGAGATCATATTTCATTATTATTTTTAACTTAAATAGTTGCAGTCTTTATGTAGCTCTTCTCTAATTGCAATCTGAACAAATCAATGCACCAACTTGCTCCCCACAGTTAGCATGTGTGCATCTTGCAATACACCTTTGCTCTATAAAATAGATTCTTTTTTGTCAATAGAGATGCCTTCTGAAAATTCTCCTTTTTCTACATTTTCAGTACCAAAACGAAGGATATATCTAATGTTTTACCAATATTAGTATCGAGCCAATCTGGAGATTTTAGAAGTTAGAGTCCCATGTCTAATGCTGAGAATGGAGCTGGTTGTCTCGGAGCTGCTTGATGAGAATAGGAGAAATAGATTCTTCACTTAGAAATGTTCTATCAAGCAAATCAGCTAAAGAAATGTTTTCTCTTGGAAGGTCTGATTAGCAAATTGCTCATTATCTATAAGGTTTTTGGTCTTTCTTTAATTCAAAATTTTTGTTTTCATAGAGTTGAGTTTGTGAATTAATGTTTGACAGATACATCAATGTCTTGTCCCTGTAGTGCCCCCTCATATTTATTTATGAACATCTGGTGAATTATTAAAATCATTTAAAAAAATGTGAATTGACAGCCAGGTGCTGGCAGGAACTTGGAAGCAAGGTAGTTTTTGGAGCTCGAGGAATACGATGGAAGCGACGCATCCTAAAATACCTTTTCAGACATGTCATCTTCCTTGTATAACACGACAAACACTCTTTTTGAGAACCAGATGCATTAACCATAGTGAAACCCATAGTACCGTCGGAAATTTAGCAGTAATTGGATAGTTGCAGCAACTGAGAGTTATATGCTCTTACCATTAAATAAACATAACTACGGGGAAATTATGCTAAGAAAGTTTGTCTCTATTATCCGTCTTTAAATCAGTACCATGATGGGTTAAATCAGTCCACGTATGGGTTAAAGCATCCCTGCACAGAGATAGATCTATAATCTGAATATCTGCTCATACTACTATATACAAATTGATTTGTTAGATTTGTATCTATATTGCAACAGGTTTAATTGTCTCTGAGAGGAAACGTCTTTCTGCCACTAGTTTGTTTTTGTATGCAGACGAAGAAGAAGATTAATAATTAGGAGTCCCTTCATTCGGGTGTTTTTGTCTAGCTTTATTGATTTTGCTTTCTGTGCTTCTAAGAGCATGTGCTACGTGCACTGTAACAGTTGCAACATCATTCTTATTTTTCTTTCATGCCATTCATCTTTTATTTCGAGGAGATGTTATACTGATTTAAGGCGTTGAAAATTCCTCTCGAACAATCCCACTTAGGGGAGAAGGGCCAGTATGCGAACACCCTAAGTTCGCAGGTCCATGGAGCCAATTCCTTGCCACGTAGGAGCGCCAATTTGACAGCTAGTTATAAATAAACATTTTTTTATCCTAAGCCTTTAATTTCGTATCCGATTTTAATAATGTTTGCTTCCATATGATCGATCAAATAAAATATCTCTAAAAAAACACATTTACTGGTGGAGACCGGTAGTGGTCCACCGAAGAGGACAGGTGTTGAGCATTAAATTCGAAATAAAAGAGGGAAACGCGACCTGTCCTCCGCCATCTCCACGCGCGTTTTAGATAAGGAACAAATAAATGTTCAACCACCTTGTGCGGAGCTCATTAACGGGCCTTACGGGGCTCCTGCGCAGGATTACATAAAATATTGGATTTTTTCATTCTGGTTGGGCTGGGCAGAGCGACTCCTTTCATTAGCATTTCGGAGGTCATGCTTCCCAGCATCAGGCGGACAGAAGACTTGCTCGTAAGTATTACACTTCAGATTATTTTCTCGAATTTATTTCACCTGTTCAGAAGCCTTGTGATTTGCGTGGTATCGCACTCTTCCAGACTTGTTTTTCGTTTTTTATCTGGTAGACGGATTTTCACGAATAGAATCACTATGAACATGCAAGGCCACATAACCTTGCCCATCTGTCTCTTTCATTTTTTCTTTCTACAGACTCGGGAGGTTTCATTTCATCCTGCGAACCAGCAGCAATACAATTTCTTCATTTCATGGACCTGCGAACCAGCAGCAAAACGGTAATTTATAAAACGACATGGAATCCATGGCCCTTCTCCCCTATGTATTTTGCTTTGCCCTCTCTCTCTCCTCCGTTTACTTTCTTTTCATTAAGCTGGACATCATGATTCGTTTGTTGTTTTCCTAATTAGTTTTTGTGCCATTAAATACGGTGCGGATTGGACTTAACGGCTTGCCAGGGACTCTCTCCGGTAGGGACTCTCTTCAGATTAAATTCGAAATTACAGATCTTCTTCTTCTCTTTAAATTATAAATTACAGTTTTGCTGCTGCTGGTTCTCACTTTATAATTTCATAGACTACAGATCTCTTTCTCACTGCTTCTTGATCGCTTTTGCATTTTTCCATACAGGTGCGCACTCATTTTGCCAGGCCCAATTGGAGAAGGGTGGAAACAGTGTGTATTCACACTACTAATACTCAAGGAAAATGTTACCTACAGTTCTATGTTTTTAAGCCATATAGAGGTGAGGTTTCAACCTCACCAAGATTCAAATAAATCCTTGTGTTCATTTTAAGCTGCAACAATTTTGTTTATGTAATTTTTTTGTTTTTAGTAAAGTTTTATTCCAAGCATCGCTTTAAATTAATTTTATGTTGATCCTTGATTGGTTTTATGTTGGTTATTAACATATTTGTTCAGTCTTTCTCTATCACCTATGTATTTAATTGAATATGTCTTTGTATCTTGGATTTGTTTCTATCTCGATTGAACCATGGATTAGTTGATGAAATGAAACCTCCCGAGCTGGGTGAGAAGAAGAAGATTTTCAAGGGAAATACAGAATTGGGGGGATCTTTTACAGATTTTTTATGTTGTTTTTTCTAATTAGTGGGTTTTTGTATAAACAAATGTTCTTGGGCGCTTTTGTTGTATTAAGTTGTTTTGATTTTGTTTGTGGTCAGTTTGTTGTGATCTTGATGTTTTATCTTTTTGTTTTGTACAAGGTTTTGGGAGCCTTTTAAAACACTAATCCGTTTACCTAATAAATAAAATCTTTTTATACTTATAAAAAAAAATACATTTACATTATTTAATGGTGTTCATTTTAAGCTGCAACAATTTGAATAAGGTTATGAACAAATTCTGAGCTGATTTGGTTTCCTCATCTGAAACAATGATTACATTTCGAGCAAAATGTAGTAATCTAAACTGCATGTCTTTATATTTCTTACATTAGGAGCAAAACATATAAACTTATCTTTGTATGTGTCCATATTCATTACATTGGAGCAAAATATACCGACTATAACCTATAATCGTGAATGCATAATAATGCAAGCACAATTGATTTCGATACATATTTTTCTGCAACACAAAAAAGAATTCTCCTCGAATGCTGCCCTTAGTTTGGACTATCAGGAACGATTGTATCATTGACAGATGTTGTTGGAGTCATCAAGAGGTTCACTGGATGAACCCATGGTGGAATAGGAAAACCAGATATGGTATGAAAGGTTGTGTGTGAAGTAGGAGGTTGTGGGATAATGGGGTGTGTAGTTGGAGTTGAAGTTATTTGCATTCTGTTGGTGTCGAGGAAGTAAGGGTGGTAATCGGGATAGGAACTTTCAACATATATTGTAACAGGAGTTACAGTATGGGCATGGGATGATGCATGGGAAACAAAACCTGCGGATTGTTGAACTTGTTATCTCTTTCTTGTTTCTCTTTCTCCCTTTGATGGCGAGTGGCTTCCTTCTGTTGTAATTCCAATTCCTTTTTTTGGTGAGCTACCTCCCGTTGTTTCTCGCGCTCCTGTCTTTCAACAAACTTTTGTAGATCCCTTTCTTGCCTCTCTTTAATGCGTTGCAATCTCTCTTCCTTTTTCTGCTCCTTTGCTGCCAACCTTTCTTGCTTTTTTGCCTCAATATGCTCCTTTTTACGCTGCTTCCCTTCACATATTTCTTGTTTTTTATGTTCTGTATCTTTTAACATCTGAACATAAGCATCAGATGTTAACAATTGTGAAGCACGACTTATCCGGAGTGCAGCATCACTCTTACCCTTGGAAGGATCCCGTACAAATTGTGTCGGTAACCTTAAAAATTTACCCAATTTCTTCTCATTTGCAGCAACACCATCATTTGATATACCACTTTCAACATCATGGCCAGTTGTCTCTTCCTCATTTTTATCTTTATCAATGACCTCAATTTCCTCTGCGTCAGCATAATAATGAGTAAAGTTTGCTGGTTCAAAGTCTGTTGGCACAAGGTTGGTTGGCATCGAAGGTAAAGATATACTTTCATCCTCAGTGTTTCCAATCTGATCAAGTCCCAACTCTGCAATATGCTCTTGCAGCCATGTAGGTTGTTCTGGTGCACTTGGCAATGAGAGATCGTCCTCTCCAAATCCCTGGGCCTCAGTGTTGCAGCTGGATGTGCCTTGGTCACGAGTATTCACAATGTGGTTCACTTCATAATCTTTGGTCTGCATTATACTTTGGCTTTCTCCCTGTATACTTGGTTCCTCCGTCTCTGTATTAGCAACAACCGTTGTTTCAATGGTTGGATGGACTTCTTGTGTTGTTGACAGATTCTCAACTGATTCCATTAAGTAATTTTCTCCAATTTTGTCACCAACTGGTGGAGCTACATCTCTTGACAAACTTAGGATGTTTTCAGCAGCATCAACATCTATTATGTTTTCAGTACCATCAACATTCATAATGTTCTCAGTAGTATCATCATCTGTGACATTTTCAGCATCATCTTCGTTGGCATCTTCTTCAATGATATATAGTTTACTACATTCCATGTCATTCTGTAATGCATTTGGATCAAGTGGCCATATACATGTGCGTCTAAAACCAGCACGAATATTTACGGCAGTGTCAAGGCCTTTCATGAGAGCTCTACTACCTATTTCTGCCAAGTCTGAACGTTTGACTTCTTGGTACTTATTATTACACATCCACTGCATCCTCTCAGATCTGAAATATGCTTTAAAAGGACCAAAGACACTAACATCCAGTGGTTGCAACCTGTGTGTAGTATGTGCTGGCAATGTCAATAAATCAATCCCCAATCACTCCTGGCCTCTTCTATAGTTGACAATGCCACATGGCTTCCATGACCATCAAATATAAGTAAATGCCTATTTTCAGGGGAGATACCTCCAAGTACAGACTTACTGAAATGATACAACCAGCTTATAAAGAGCTCTCTAGTCATCCAAGCACTTGGATGAGCAGCCATGCAAGCACCTGGTTCACATCCCTTGATGTAATTTTGTGAAACTTTCTGACCTTTAAATAAGTAAAAGTTAGGGATACATTGCCTCACAGCAAGCATTTACACAACATAGAATTGTCATCCATTCTCTGCTACGAGGAATGATTTTGGGAACATTCTGCTGACCCTTGGTGGCAAGCACCCTCATGCCACAATTTCTCCCTGCTTGGATTCCTGTCTCATCACAATTCCATATTTTGCCTGCACCATAGGAATTGATATGAATGTTAGCTAGTTTTTCATAAAACTTGCTAACCACCTCTGGACGTAAACCTATTGCACGATCTCTTTCTAGACCTTCAAAGAATCGAAGGACTATGTCAGGTGTCTTTTTCTAAATCCTTCACACCAGGATCTTCCAGGTAATCCTTCTCGAAATGGAGTCTCTCTAGTTTCACAAATTTGTGCAACACAGGCCCTCAGTTGCATAAATCCCACTCCATGCCCTAAATCTGCCATTTGCTTGCACCATTCAACTATCTCTTTCTCCTCTCCTTCACTCAAAACAGGTGCAGGGCCCTTCCTTTTTGTATGGGTCAGACCATTCAGCCAATAATGAACAGATGTAGGAGGTAAATTATATTTCAGTGCAGCAGCTCTAATAGAATAATTGTTGAATTCAATATCATCTATGGCCTTTAACATATCTTCTTTTGACCAACTAGACAAAATTCTAACCTTCTTGGTCGAAGAGTTGCCTCTAACAACCACAGTCTCCTGTAGTTCATGCCTATGTAGTTCACATCCAATAGGTTCTGGCTGATGATCATCAATTGTGTTTGTATCTCCTTGATTTGTTATTGCACCATCCTCTTCGCTTCTTATTGTAGCATCCTGTTCATCTGTTCCATGGTTAGATGTTTCAATTTCAAATTGTACACCTCGTCTTTTGGGCATACGTTGTGCTCGATGTAAACTCCTCTTTCTCTTCATCTTCTCTAAACGCTGCAGTATGAAACAATATAAAATTAGTAAAATATGTATTAATATATCAATAAGATCATCTAATGGGAAAATTTTAGCTAGCTTATGATACATGACAGTATGAATTATGAACTTGTAGGTGAACTTGTGATTACCCCGTTGGGCGCCATTAACGATGATCGAATACATGTTTTATTAATTTCATATTAATTGATAAAGACAGAATTTATAAGCTGGGTTGTTGATTACATAGGGAGAAGGGCAGTATGTGAACACGTCCCAATACTTGAACACTATTTTTCATTTAAAATATCCAAATACGATGGAATAAAAACCATGAGGACAGATTGCATTTCCCTCTTTTATTTGAATTTAATGCTCAACACTTGACTGTTCATATTAAAATTGGATACGAAATTAAAGGCTTAGGATCAAAAAATGTTTTTTTATAACTAGTTGTCAAATTGGCGCTCCTACGTGGCAAGGAATTGGCTCCATGGACCTGCGAACTGAGGGTGTTCGCATACTGGCCCTATTTGAATCTTGAGAAGAAGGTTCCCTCTTTTTTGCGAGTTTGTATTAATGTCACGGACATGAAAGATCTCGGTGATTGAACAACCCAACTTGGAATATGGAAAGAGATGAATTGAGAAGACAAATATTCAACCCATTAAATAGATATGATGGGTTTGTCAACTGATATGTTGTTTTTATATTTTGAACAAATGAGTCTTTTATTGTAGAAAATGAAAGTACCAATCAGTATTTATTGTGTCTTGAGTAATCTTGAGATGTTGACCCTATGCACATATGGTTTATAAAAAAACAAATTTTTGAACTTCAATAATCAAAATTTTGGTTTTTTTTTCCATCAAGTATTGGATATTTTATATGCAAAATCTGTTCAAGTATTGGGATGTGTTCACATACCGGGTCTTCTCCCTATATCTCTATAATTTTTGTCTCTTACACTCTCCTTCTGCATTAAACCCTTTGTCTGTCCTTCCTCAGTCCATTCAACAATGTTTGATTTATCAGCTTAGATGGTGTTTTTGTTTTTGGTTGACCACATTACAGTATGGATTCATGGGTTCTTGGTTTCTTAGAGTCATTTATGTTATTGTTATGGATCTTCTCCTCCTCTTGGTCATTCATATATCTCTGTTGGTTTCCAATCACCTACCTTCCACTTCAGAAACCTGAGCAGCTAAACTTGAGAAGGGCCTCAGAGATAGAAAGACATGTACATTGGAAGTGATTGAAAATTACAGCGAGGGGTTTAAAATGAAGTAGGATAAGGAACAACCAATCTTGCGCTTGTTGTCACCCTCAAAATTCCCCTCTTTTGGAGTCAGGTTTCAAAATTTTTGAGTCTGTTCCTTGGAGTATTGGATCACGTCGGAGCTTGGCATTGTTTGCAATTTTCCCATTCGTGGAGAACAGTTTAAAAGTTAGGCATAACAGTGGAGTCTTTCCCCTTCTTTTTATTTTCTTCCCGCAGTCGGGAATGACGAGCGTATCTTCCTGTAAATTTTTGCCCTAGAATCCACGGGTAGTACGTGGGCATCTCTGATTGGATGTAGTTTTGCCATGTTTCAAGTGTCAGCGGAAGCCTCCACGCGTCCAAACGATGCAACTCCAGGGGTAGGGTCCAAGGGACAGTCTTCAAGTAAGCGTAGGTTTTCCACGTGTCCCAGGATCAAAATGAAGGTAAAACAAGCTAAAATCGGCTAAGTATGGAAGACTCAGTGGACAACTCCACGTGCCTCATCGGTGCAACTTCAAGAGTCAAAGATGGGGCAGTTCTCAAACTTGCACCAATCCTCCACGTGTCCTAGGTCCAAAAAGAGACAGAGCCGATCGTTGAAATTGACTAAGTATGAGCGGGTCGGCGGGAGCCTCCACGTGCCTCAATGGCGCATTTCAGAAGTAATTCCAAAGGGCCAATCTTCAAATGAGTGTCGGCTTGCCACGTCAAGGCCGACAGAAGGAGACAAGCGTCGGGGACGATGCCATTTCAAAAGTGAAATCAAAGGGTCAGTCTCCAAGTAGCGCCAACTCGCCACGTGGTTAAAGTCAATGGGGAGACAGAGTTGGCCGTTGAAAAGTCCAAGACTGGTGGTAGGAGACACACATCAGCTCGACGTAGTTTTAAGAGGTGTTTCCAAAATGGAAACTTGGATGAGCGCCAACCCTCCACGTGTCTAGGGGTCAACATGGGTCAAGTAGGAAATTGGCCCAATTTGGCTAAGTATAAAGGAACAGCGGAGCTCTCCACGTGTCAGTCTAGCGCAGCTTCAAAGGCACCAAATGCAACAGACGCCTGCAGAACCACTTCAATCAATTCCTTCCATGTGGGCGGCCTAGATTTAAAGTTGTAAAAGCAAATCGAATGGCCCATATTTTAACTGGAAAAATAATGTAACGACCGTAAATTTGAACCTGGTTTTCCACCATTAACGTTTCTTTGTGAATCAAGAATTTGAAAGGGCGCGAGTGGTTGGAATAAGTTGTAACTGTTTCTTGTTTGCTCGAGGAAGTTGTAATTGTTTCTTGTTTGCTCGAGGAAGTTGTAACCGTCTCTTGCGAGCTATATCATGAGCTTTCAAAGCCATTGTCTGGGTTGGAATTTTGATATTCTGAAACTATAACTTTGAATTGGAAGAAATAAATACAAAAGTTTTTCCCTTTTTCCTATGTTTCTCTTTCCTTCTTGCTTTGATCTTTGAATCATCTAATCCTTGCTTGCTTGGAAAATTTGTGTTCTAGTTTGTACAATCTCGAACTTTGAGTCTGCATAATCAGTGTCTCATTATAAATGTGGATGGTTCTACTTATGTACCTCATTTTCTCAATACATATAAGGGTTTTCTTTGCCATCTCTTTTCCACGAAAGTATTGTTTTCTTTTGCCTCCTTCCTCTCTTCAAGTCTTCTATCCTCACGTATTGATAACTTTCATGCGTAAAACACATTTCTAGATATCAGAAACCACCATTGAATTAAAGATTGTATATTTGTACATAGGTTTGCCACTGCTTCCAATAAGGGAACCTCTCCCATTAAAAAGGAGGGACTTGCTTGTCCCTTGACCGTGGTTTCATTCCAAGTGCAAATCGAAACCCAACAACGCTTAAAGGAATATTACTAGATGCTATGCGGTGGCTATCAAGGTGCCCAAAATTGATGAAGCCCACTCTTCGACGTTGAAGTCATTCTTGCTTTCATTTGGAGTTTTTGTTATGCATTCATTATCAGAATTTTATGGACCAGATTTGGATCGGGGAGGAGTTAAAGACTCGTAGATAATTTTGATTTCAAGGTGGGCCATTCTATTGAACACGCAGATTTTGCTTGGTTATTCTCATAGTGTCACACTCTTCTGAGAGTGTTACCTGTCCCTATGATTTTGTTGGAGTGGTTTTAGAGATTTCAATTAAAGGAAGAAGGAAGCTTTCAAAAAGCATTTTAACCATTGATAAAATTCTAAAGAGTGAAGTGGCCTTTAGGACATCAGTGATTGCGATGATTTCGGGTTTCATGAAATAGGTATGGTTTTACCCTTTTTGCTTGCATTAAATTTCACTT
Source organism: Taxus wallichiana var. yunnanensis (assembly GCA_018340775.1). NCBI lineage: Eukaryota > Viridiplantae > Streptophyta > Pinopsida > Cupressales > Taxaceae > Taxus > Taxus wallichiana. The sequence goes on along the minus strand of CM031241.1, from coordinate 539,169,049 downwards.
CATCATTTCAATATTTTTCAAAATTAAATGTTGAATGATAGGGAGCATAATTCCAACAAATGAAAAAATATCTCCTTGACGTGAACTCTCAAAACATAAACAACAAAAAAATTAAAAAAAAAGAAAGAAGAAAACTTTGATCTTGAAAGTCACGCGGATGGAGCGCAACACCCATGTATATCACAAACCTGAAACTCCTAGCACGACCCTAGTAATGTGGAACACCATGTGGTTACTTAGCCAAATCATTTGAATTTAGTCACATCCTTACAAGTCAAATTGTGAAGCAACTTAGCTTAATAGTCACTTGTGTGACGTGTTCTTTTAATAAAACATGATCGGTTTCATCTTACAGTTGCCGCTTAGTTTGAGTGAAATTGAAAACCCCGCCACCTACCTCTAGACTACCAACAAGAGAATTGTAACCCACATTCATTCCATTGAAAACACCTTCGAAAACTAATTTTTAAGTGGGTTTTGGAGCCCACTAGTCGTTGTATGACAAGAGTTGCGATACAATTACAATGACTTTCCCTAGAGTATCCCTACTAACTTGAGCTCTGCTCATCGTAATCAATCTCCGTCGGACACGATGAATTATATATATATGAGAGAGTAAGTATGAATCATCAAACTTCATGATCAAACTTAAACCGAGTTTTTTCAATCCTAGTTTGTAGGCACTTTTGATGTTTCGACCAGCTTGCACCAAAATTACAACTTTAGTTAAACACACCTTCTAAGGGTTTTGTAAACTCAAGCTAACTATGGAACCTTGTACATATTTTTTCCACACTTTATAGAGTATGAATTGATCAAACTATTGTATGAATGATTTTTGGGAAATTATGATGTTTCTCTCTCTTCCCTTTTCTCTTTCTAGAAGTAACTCGATATTTTGACTGGTTCTAGAAATGTAAATGAGTTATAAATGTTCATGGGTTAGAAATGAAATGAAAATTTGATAATGTATGTGGTTATGATATGATGAATAGAAAGGAAAATGAAATCCATACTTTCTCTCTCTTCCCTTTCTCTCTCTATAGATAATTATGAAAATATTGATTGGGTTTTGAAAATACAAATGGGTCAAAATGTATATGAGTTGAAATGAAATGAAAATTGGATATAGGATGTTACGGTGATTTGAAAAGAAAATGAATCCTATATTTTCTTCCTCTCTCTCTCTCTCTCTCTCTCTCCCTCCCTATATTTATCTCTCTAGTGTCTATTAAGATTGTTTGAAATGATGGGTGCATGGAATTTATGCTTGAGTGTAGGGAATTTCCATACTCAGTCCTAGGATTGATGCAACATTGGTTGCATAGGTACTTTGAAATAAGAGGAATTTTCTTGATGTGATATGTTGCAAGTAATGATTTTCATTCTAAAGTTATATTCACCTTCCAATACATGTATTACCATAGGATAATGATATGCGTTGTTGTTTGAAGAATTGTTCTTAGTATATTTTGAAAAGGGAATACCAATGTGATTATATTTTATAGTGTTGAATTGGATGTGAAGTTGTACTCAATGTTGCATCTATGTTATAAAGATATTAAACAAATATTTTGATATGTTAATTATTGGTTTACTTCCTTAACACCCACAATGCTAGGCAGAATCTCCTCTCATCAAAACTAATGAAATTAAAATAACGAGCTATAATTCCTATTATACTTCATTATAACATTTGAGTGTTTTTTTCCCTGGTATAAAACCCGATCTTGTTAATAAAATACTCTAACCTCAATAATCATCTTCTTGTTTCACACCTAAGGCATCTTATTAAAGATATTTTTCCTTAATATTTTAGAGGTGGTGTTTTTATGTTGTGAAACCTATCATATTGGGATGAGTGAGGTGATCATGTCTAGGTGTTGTAGGTCTAACCATATCATGATCAAGTTAACCCCCTTGTGCATAGTTTCCCTTGGTACCCTAGTGGGTGGCCAAAGCCTTGTAGGATAATTGGTGGTTGTACCTACGATTGATCTCTTGTGAGATCTAAATTATGTGAGTGGAGACTACGTTTCAAATTTAATTGCGTATTTACCCAACAATTGAAATAGGTCTTTAGGAGGCTTTTGAAATGCATAAGATTGTTTCTCTTTCAATACACACTTATACTTCCATGTCCAAGAGCTTTGAAATGAGTTGTCTTGTGCGAGGTTGTACTCCTTGTTCTCTTAAATCCCTAAGTGTTACGGGAATTAAATTTGTTCAAAAATGATGATAATACAGGACCAAAGTAACCACATGAACATAGTTAGTTAAAGGGTAAATAATATTAAACTAAGGAATGACCACTACGAAAATGGTACACCATTGAGAGATGTCAAAAATAACTAAAATGTCAAATGTGATCATAAAATGAATGTGATAAAGTAGAGCTCCATGAATAATACAACAACCTAATAAATTGGAAAACCAAATATGATGCATGATCACATGGTTTGTTTGCATAAATGTGGATTAAACAATGATGCTAATGAAATAATAAAATGTAGCCTTGAGAATGGTCTTGCAAGTTAAGGAAATTTCACTCTAGTTGGACTTGTAAAAGTTAGTAAAACCCTTGGCATAGATAGGAATATATTAAAGCTAGAATCACCCAGGAAGTAGAATTTATGGTCGAAACATGTAATTAACTCATTGCTACTGAGAGTGAACCCTTAAGATGATGGAATATAAGTAGTTTGAAATGTGAAATTCATCACTTAGATTCAAGGAAAAATATCTATAAGAGGAACATAGGTGTAATGTGCTCTTCCATGCGCAATATGATTGTGAAAATATGAATTCCTAAAAGGAGCAACAAATTGTGAATCAAGAATGATATAACTTAATTAGTTAACCTACATAGTTGGTTATAATAACTTGAAGATTAAAATAATGTATTGTTAGTATTAAAAAATGCTATGAAATGAACTCGGGATAGGTCTTCTATTGATCTATTAACCTTCCTTTTTCTTGTTGTGAATTTTACTCCTTATAACGATAGTATTTCTCCAAACCAAGTAAACTTGACTCTTTCAAACAAATCCTTAAGTCAAATATTATAAGGTGCATGTGTGTATATACATTCCTCATCAAAATCAAGCTATATAAAGTTATTTCCATAAGAGAAACGAGCAAATTCTAAAGGAACGAAGGGTCTCATGTTAAGTGTATTTTGAGACAATTATAGTGAACTAAACAATTTTGGAGAAACAAATCTTTAACTTAGGAATTGAATATTATGAGACTCATAGTTGTTTAAAGCCAATTTATTTAACAAATTATCTATTGATAACTAATGAAATCGAGAGAAAGGAACCAACTACTCATTCTCCGTTAAAGACTAATGCTCTACGGAAAATAAAGTAATTGAAGTTTGAAAAATAGGAAATTTTAAACCTTATGTGTTTAATTCTATTGAAAACTATAAGGTCTTACAATGGAAACCTAATCGTATTGAATATGTAAACCATGAAAAGACCATGTTGTGGAGTATGTCTATCATGTGTTTCTTACTGTAATTGGGTCATTGTCCTGGTTTACGACGTTTGAGTAAGACATTGATGTGTACCCTATGTTATCCTATTGTATGAGTGGGTTTTGGAAATGTGGCTTTGATGTGCTTCATGTGTTTCGTGTTATATATGTGGGTCCATGGTTATGCAAATGTCTCATGTGTTATACTTTATCCTATGGGATCTTATGTATCAAGCAATGTGAGCCAACAAAAAATCCTGTTATTATATGTGTTGTAAAATGTGGACATTACATATGGTATCAGAGCAAAGGTTCATGCTCTTGAACCTCTGGGATGGATTGGAGTTATGATGATTCTGCATGGTGGTGGTGGAGATTAGAAGAGTAATGTGATATATGTTGTTATGTGACCAACATTGTAACTATGATATTATGAATGTACATGTGGTGCATGTCACTTAGTGCATGTTTTTATTCTATTGATGTGCTTGTGACAAGAGTATTCACTCTCCTTTTTGTAAACTCAATGAGGAGTTCACATGTGATGTGCCACCTTGTTGCGTATAAAAATAATGTTATTGCGGGTTACAGAGTCTTGGAGTCTTTTGTTATTATGTGATATGAAGGCGTGTTGATGTGTTCCATGACAAACTTGGTGTATTGTAAATTGGATTTTATCGTGATGTCATCACCATGTTGTATTGTGATTGACTGTATGTTGTAATGTTAGTCATTGTTTTCATCATATGTATAATTCATGTAATATGTGATGGTTCATGTCATGAATTAGGGGCATATGGTGATCATATGACCCCTATTGTGTAGTACTTGCACCTTAGGTGCATTATGTGGAAAAGTGATGTATCATAACCCATGAAAGTAATGATTTTGTTATACCTTGTATATATACCATGCGTAAGACACTATGGTTAATGTGCGTGAATCACCATTGTGTTAGTGATGTAGTTATGTGTTATGTTGTGAACCTTACACTAGATGACCCTAAGGGAAACAACCATCAAGAGTGTATGTGTGGAGAGAGTAGGCGGGGACCAGGTTTTCATAATATTGAGCTGAGTACAAGTGAGGAAGTGGACTCTTATATTGATTGAAAATCCACTTCTATCTGTTTAGTACATTTCAAGCTTTCTCAGGTATATTGTGGATGCGCACCACTAGGCTCAACTTATGTAAACTAGCGTCCCCTACTCTTTCATATTGGGTTTTCCATCGAACAATCCTATGTGATTTTAACTATGTTGAGCCTTGTGGGAGTATGGAGGGATGATTTAGGCAGAGATGATGATAGTTACATTATTTTATATACTCATTCCTAGTTACACGTATATTTTTGCCGCAAGTTGAAGCTCGATATCTAAGTGCCAGCAACTTGATGAGTACCCCTTTGGTGGCTATATGAGGCCACATAGTGATTGTAATGTGTTATTTCTCAATACATATTTTATTCATAAATTGATCATTATCTCTTTTCTTATAAGAACCAAATAGCTTTATTGATTGATGTGTTTTTATCTTTTGGGAATTATAATTGGTTGTTGCACTAACATGTGGATTTTTCCACCACTATGGATAATTAGACATTTATTTTTCTTAGTTTTAAACTTTCTTTTCATGTTAAAAAGTTTTATAGCCTTGCCCAAGGCTTGGAATTTTTACCACTTGGCATTTGATATGGATTGTTATGCTGGTTCTAATATCGTAATGTGTTGGAATAGGTTTATGGGATTCACCATGGAGTGGTTGAACCTATGGACCCGCTTCATTGTATAGGGGTACACCTCAAGGAGTTACAAATAACTAGTGGGTTGTTGAACCACGATTTATTATGTCACTTGGGTTAGGGGTGATAAGGCTCTATGTGCCCGGGGCCATTGGGTGACATGTCCTCATTAAATGGAGAAAGGAGATGGGGATCTATGGGAGAGTGACCCGATATTCTTGATGAAACTCTATGGTTGAGCGACCTGATGTTCTCGATGCCACTCTATGGTTGAGTGACCTGATATTCTCTTTGGAACTCTATGGTTGAGTGACTGATATTCTTGATGGGGCTATATGGTTGAGTGACCCAATTTTTTTAGCACTATGATTCTTTCTCTTAGGAGGTATATAGAGTTGTTTGGTGATCCTTACGGAGATATATGGAGTTTTTTTTGTGTTGCTTTAGGAAATACCTAGAGTTATTTCATAATGCTTTGTGATGTGTGGAGTTGGTGTTAAGAGTTATGTGTACTCTAGTGAGTCTTGTTAGACATTGTTATGTTTGAGGCTTGACACTTCCCTAGGTTGATATATCCTATTGTATCTTGTCTTGGAACGGAGTGGGTATAGTCATGGTTTATGGGTCATATCATACCAGTTATATATGTATTAGTGCCATGATTCAGTACTGTTCGTTAGTCACTTGTGTGTGTTGAATCTATGCCTATGACATTATTACTAGAAATTATTCGTTATGTCGACTACTTGTTGTCTCTCCATGGTGGAGTTAAAGGTATTATGATGTGATACAGTTGTGATGGTATGTAGCAAGATGTATCATGGGTAAATTTTGTTGTGTTGAGTTTTATGTGACATCTTGAGGACAATTACTGTTGGGCACCCAAAAACATAAGACGATTGAAATTCTAAACAATGAATACTAAGAGTTTGAGTTTAAGAAATATTGTAAAAGAAAAGACTAAATGAGAAGTAAAATAAAATATAATTACAAATATTCACATAACATTAAAATTTAAGATATTGCCAAACTTAGTATTTTCCTTGTGGCTGTGTTGTGCCAACAAGTTGTTTAGTTAAATGACATGTGTCATTATTGACTTTCCTACTTATGTATGCTTCGAGCTTCAATATCGTGTCACATCAAGGATGATGCTCTTATAAGAGGAGGGAGATGTAGTGCCCCTCATATTTATTTATCAACATCTGGTGAATTATTAAAATCATTTTAAAAAATGTGAATTGACAGCCAGTACTGGCAGGAAGCAAGGTAGTTTTTGGAGCTTCATGAATGCAATGGAAGTGACGCATCCTAAAACACCTTTTCAGACCTGACATCTTCCTTGCATAACATGAAAAGCACTCTATTTGAGAATCAGATGCATTAACCATAGTGAGACCCATGTTAACGTTGTAAATTTAGCAGTAATTGGATAGTTACAGCAACTGAGAGTTATACGCTCTTACCATTAAATAAACATAACTACGGGGAAATTATGCTAAGAAATTTTGTATCTATTATCCATCCTTAAATTAGTACCATGATGGGTTAAATCAATCTACGTATGGGTTAAAACATTCCTGGACAGGGATAGATCTATAATATGAATATCTGCTCATACTACTATATACAAATTGATTTGTTAGATTTGTATCTGTATTGCAACGGGTTTAATTATCTCCGAGAGGAAACGTCTTTCCGCCACTAGTTTATTTTTTTGTATGCAGACGAAGAAGAAGATTAATAATTAGGATTCCCTTCATTCGAGTGTTTTTGTCTAGCTTTATTGATTTTGCTTTCTTTGCTTCTAATAGCCTGTGTTACGTGCACTGTAATAGTTGCAACATCATTCTTATTTTTCTTTCCTATCATTCATCTTTTATTTCAAGGAAATGTTATACTGATTTAAGACGTTGAAAATTCCTCTCCAACTATCGCACTAATATATCTATATTTTTGTCTCTTACACTTTCCTTCTGCGTTAAACCCTTTGTTTGTCCTTCCTCAGTGCATTCAACAATGTTTAATTTATTGGCTTAGATGATGTTTTTGTTTTTTGTTGACCACATTACAGTATGGATTCATGGGTTCTTGGTTTTCTAGGAGCCATTTATGTTATTGTTATGGATCTTCTCCTCTTACTGGTCATTCATATATCTTTTTGGTTGTCAATCACCTTCCTTCCACTTCAGAAACCAGATAAGCTAAACTTGATAAGGGCCTCAAAGATAGAAAATCATGTACATTGGAGGTGGTTCAAAATTAAAGAAAGGGATTTTAAAAAAAGTAGGATAAGGAACAACCAATGTTGTGCTTAAAGGAATATTACTAGATGTTATGCAGGTGGCTATCAAGGTGCCCAAAATTGATGTAGCCCACTCTTCTGATGTTGAAGTTGTTCTTGCTTTCAGTTGGAGTTGTTGTTATCAGTTCGCCATCAGAATTTTGTGGACCAGATTGGATTAGGGAGGAGTTGGAGACTCGCAGATAATTTTGATTTCAAGGTGGGCCATTCTATTGAACAAATGGTGAATAAAAACATATGGTTGAAGCTTGAATTGGATAGCCCTTATCAAATAATCAATAACATTGACGACTAGAAGAAAAAGAGTGGCTGTATTGAAACATGGACTTACAGACCTTAGTAGTGGAAAAGGTTAAAATAATGTTCTATTTAATCCCGCAATATTTGATACATCCTTGAATAGCACCATAACCTAATTTTGGACCGGATACATGAGCTGAGAACATAAGTTCAATGAAAAGCTGTTCTATCAAATGGAAAAGATATTTACATCAAATAATGAGGACAATGACCTAATTCCGGAGAGCCTATACCCTACAGTGTTATTCACTTCCTTCCCGACTTAGGAGGAAAATATTCCCATCTTCTGATAAAGTTGGGAATCTGCTGCTAAAAATTCATGTCTTGTAATATCGTCAAATAACATCTCTTTAGGGTTTTTCCCAATGTATTTATGATGAAGTTTAACATACATGCATATTATTGCTGCCATCTTATAGTGAATTGAGAGTGAAACATTGTACTCATTCTAAATCTTCTACAATGTCAAAAATGCAGAAAGCCACACATGCAGATAACAATGGCTTAATATGCTCCGAGGATGAATCATTTAAATGAATAATAATTCTCGCTATTTTTATAAAGCCATAAGCCCCAAAGTTAAGCATAAGATCATAGAATTCCGATTTAGCATTAATCTCTGCAAACTAATCTTCTTGTTGTCTTCCCACTGCATCAACGATGAATTGGTTACTCTAACTAACAGAAGGGTACATGGTAAAAATACATTAGATAGCCAGCCTTCTGCAAGCTATAGGCTTCCTTATGAATGCTTCCTTGATAAATAAATGTACAAGCACGACAATTGATAACTCTCATTTTAAGGAACTTTGGAAACTCCCAATTCAGCAAATAAGGCATTAGCTAATTATTAAAATGGAAGTTAGAAATAAAATCCATGTATATTAAGTTTTAAATCTAAACCGAAATCAAGTCTGATTACTTGTATAATTGCAGCCCTGTCTTGGGTGTGATTAATTTCTTGTTCTTTTGTTTTCTTGTAGCAGTTATGACGTACAACATAGAAGGCATATGTGGAGAAGTTACATTCTTTGGTTGCACTTTAGCATTATTGAATCACACTCTGTAATGATTGAAACACTTAAAAGTTTTTATTGAACCTTTCAAGGAAAAATACTAGGCTGGTGAAACTTCTTACCCAATGATTTATTGTGCTAAAGCAGAAACCCAGGAACTATTTTGTATGGTGATTGTCACTGGCTACTATGACAATCTGCAAAAATTTAAGGTACGACATAAGCTCCTATTTTTCATTTTAACTGATGAATCATGTTGAGGATTAGCTGCATGTGTCGCATGAAAAACCCAAACGGCTAAAGATTTGTAAAACTACCTCTCGCAGAGAGAGCTTGTCATTGCTGGAGAAAACATTGACATTGTTGACAGTCTAGTACATTTCTTCAATACACATGCCTTACTCTTGCAACCCAAGAAAATACATCAATTTGGTTTGTTGATTCTACCTATAAATTCTTACTAGTTTAGATCTATTCTTACTATTTTAGATCTTCACGACTTTTTCATTCCCACAATTTAGAAATTATCATCTGTATTACAGGAAATTGAAATAAATTTATGTTGCTTTTCACCTGTGCAGACTTCCAGGATGGTATCAAGGCTTTCACCATTGATGACACAATAATATCGAGGAACAAAATTGAAATCTTGCTTGAAGAATTCTTACTTGAATGACAGTGCTCCAATAGCTGATAAATGTGGGATGATTGGCAGATATTGTCTATAAACTCTTTTTCTCATGAAATATATCCAAATCATATTCTTTCATTTTTACTTTTTCTTTATTCCTGTTTCCTTTTTCAAGTCGATCACAAACTTATGATGTATGTCAAATATTTTCAAGCTGCTGAAAACATTGTACTCGTGATCTTTTGCTGAGAGAAAATTATTCAGCTTGTATTGGGTTGTAAGCTTTATCTGAGTAATCAAATCCCTTTCTGGTATACTCTAATATAGAATCCCATATCCATGGAAAGGACGGAATATGTTCATTGGCTGTTCAATTGTATTTGTTTCCTCTACAAAATAATATCTAAAAGTTTGGTAGCCCAGTGTTTTTCAACTGGTTTAGTGAGGATTTTCTGCCAGTGGAAGGAAAAGACTCAAAAGAGAGAATGTGGGGGATAATGAGTACGGAAGAATTTGCATATAAACTTAGTGCACAGACGGTAATGCCTTTTGCTTAAATAGTGCTATCACATAAAATAATGCTCTATGTTGGGTTTTCCATCCCTAAGAAGCCTATGGCACCATTATCAAATCAACATTGTAATTTATTGTAATTTATGACATTATATAGGAAATTTTTCTATGCATCGTGGTCTTGGCCATGTGTGCATAGTAAGTATAAAACACTTACCATATCATAATATGTTAAGTACATGCCAAACATGAAAGCCAAGTCCATGTACTTCACACGAACATGCTAATTGAGTATCATTTCTTAAGACGACATACAAGACTTTTTGACCTTTTCTAACTTATTATAATTTGCATGGCTCAACATATACACATTGTCTAATAGAATCCAAATCCACACGGTTCACAAGAACATCCTAATTGAGTATCCTTTCTAAGGACAAGATACATACCAACACAAGCAACTTTCATAAATTGATGTGAACTGCATGACATTCAACATGTGTGTTAGGTTAATGTATCAAAAACAATAAAATGTTTGTTTCAAGGACATGTCTCATGTAGAATCGATGAAACATAAGAGGTAATATGTTTGAAGTCCCAATAGAGAATCTTACGAGGGTGCCATCATTACAATATTGTGATTAACAAAAATATAAGTATTGGCTACTATTGCTTCTTGAAAATTTTAATGCACCACAAAATCATCCTATTCAAGTGGTAAAGAACCCGGTTCTATAGTCAAAGAGAAAACATGTGGATATTCATCAACACTATATCAAGGAACTTGTTCAATATAAACTAAATTGAACTGATTTATCATGCTAGATTAGATTAAGTTGTTGACATATTCACAAAAGCATTTGGTATAGATAAATTTTAGAATTTCAGCAATACTGTTTGTGTTGAATTTATTGAGAAGACCATTATGAAGGGGGTATTAGAATATGTGGACACCTAATTTTGGTACAAGACTAGTTATTTGCTTTGGATTGTGTATCAATTAATATTCTAGATTAGGTTCTTGTTGACATGTGCTCATGTGTAAAGACCTTTGACATGTTCCCCTTAATCATTCTCGTTGCTTTTCTATTCTTCCATGTTTTCACTTGATTCCTTCCTAGTCCTTTAATTTTCTCTCTCGTCATTGGTTTTCTTTCTCTTCACCATGCTTTCCTGCATTTTAGGGCCTCTTTGTCAAAATTGTAGCAATATAATTTTTGTGTTGGTAACCTTATCATTGGCCCTTTTGATTGTCGTTTTGGGTTCTTTGGTGTACTTTTGGTTCTTTATCGGTTTTCCTCACCCATTTTGTGTTGGCACATGCTCCACAAGGGCTCTAGTTTGAACTCAAGAATTGTGTAAATAAATAAGTTCATTATTGCATTTAGGCAATCATGAACATGATAAAAGCACGAGGAAATGATTTTATTTGTTTCAAGTGCATCCTTGTGCCAAAATCGGACTTCAAGCATTTAGAGGGGAGCATATAATGACTTCTTGTATTGATTAAAGCGTTGAAAGTGATAAGGGTTAGCAATTGGATTACACTTTGGTGTAGTTGTTGAATTGCATTATACTTTTGTTTCCCAAATTGTTCAAAATTAAGGTCTTGATAATAATATAGGGTTAGTATAGGGTGCCATTAACCCCCTATTTTTAGAGTTTTGTAAGGAGTTTCAAGCATATTAGGGTTTCAAGGTAGGAGAGTAGTTTCTTGGCAACTCATAGTAAATTATGGAAAAACGAGAGAGGTTTTCAAAGCCTTGAATAGATGGATAAGGTCATAAAATAAATTTCACCGTATTTGATAGTTCCCATAACCACATTGCTATAGTTATGATCTTTCCACCAAAGGAGTGTTATGGCTTTGGTCTTGCCACTAAAGGAGTGCTCTGATTGTAGTCAAGGTTCTATATTTGCATTGATTTTCTCGAGTCTATTTCACTTTGCTAGTTAGGCCTATTTTGCACCATCTATTTATGATGGCTATCTCCCAAATTGTGACAAAATTTGTATCATTCTAAAAGTTATATTTCTTCCAAACATTTCAATTCTTTCAAATTTCTTATGTTTTAGGCATATTCTTTTGTGTAATCAACTATGATTATTTGAGATATATCTTTTTAGATTTGATTATAATGTGGCTAGTTATAATGTGTTCTTTAGTGCAAAACCACTTTCCACATCTACATAATAAATTAATGACATCTTTTTTGTATGTTAGTATAATTCTTGATAGTTTATGTTAGTGCCCAAGATTGTCCCATTACATTTCGTCGGCCTATTGATTAAATTGGGTGCTTTTGAAATTGGGTGCTTTTGATTTTGATCTTTAGTGTGGATTTTCTATTTTCCACTATCACGAGGGATACACATTGGTAATTGATAATGTAATTACACTGAAGGCATTTCTCAAATAAGAATAAGGGGTTGTGACCTCTTGGATCGATCTTCGATCGATATGACGGGCCGTATCAACGAACACATCGAGCGACACGCCTTTAATTAATCGGATGATTTAATGATGGATAACATTAACCGTTTTGATAACAATGACAACAACAATGACAACTCTAGCTCCAACCGTACATCAACCTGACATAATCTATGAATTCAATAGGGTTATATTATACGTTGTAGTGAATTTAAGAAGCATAGCGCAGAGCATGGGGAAAAGCGGGTACACGAAGGAATGCGTTCGAATCTTCAATCTCATTAGAAAGTACATTGTGGACAAGAGTTTATACAATCCAAGCATGGAGAGGGTGAGAATGAACTATTTTTAGAAAATGTACTGTCATTTACTTGATGAAAAAATCAAGAAATGGATTTACGCCACAAAAATTGGCATCCGCTCCTATTTGCGAGAGAGAAGAGGTTGTGTAATGAGGTGTTTGACGCGCTTGATAAGATGAGGGATTTTTGTTTTGCTGAAATCACGAAGGAGTCTACAGCAAGACTTCTTGCCTTCGCGGAAACCATGGTCTTCCATGAAATTAACCACAAGAACGTCAAATTGGAACCACGGATCTAAAGTTGTAGTCACACAATCACGCACTTCACCGATGACCGATTCCATAGTCTAGTTGTTTATCTTGTTGGTCTTCATTGTTGTATGTCTTGTACATTTATCACTCACTCGCACAGTTTTGGTCGTGTCTCAGTGGATTCCTAGTTGTCGAGTACTCACTCGGTCATCATCGTAGTCTTTGACTAGGGCGCGTATGGGGTGCCTTGGTCTTGATTTCTAAGCTCCTTGGTCCTCATCATACTTGGTTTTGTTTTAGACATTCGAGGTCGGTCTTTTCGATTTTCCCTCTCATCTCCCTAGGTACTAGTCGGCATGTCGGGTCATTAGTGTCAAAATTTGAGCAAGAGATCCCTATATAAACACAACATACATACTATCTTATGGGTGAACTATTTCTACTAAGGGCTAACTATCTACATAGAGCAAGGACTACATTTAAGCACTATTTTCGCATCACACTGCATAGGAAGGGGAGTTCATTCTATTCCACCCACCATTTTACATTTTATTTAGCTACTGTCTGTTATCTCGTGTCATTGACGCTTTAGGAAACCTAGGCACATTATTGCACACACAAACACACAAAATTACATTGGGTCTAAGATGTAGTGCATCACTCAAATTGATAAGTCCATCCATTTGGAAGCCGAGGAAAATCCAGGCCCCTCATATGCATCTTTCTTTTTTAGGATTTGATGCTTTGTGTGGGGTTTTGCAGGTGATTCTTCATTGCAGGTTTACGATGACATCAACAAACTAGGTATGACATCCACATGACCAAAAGTGAATTACAGCGAAGACCTAACCATCATACCGGGATCAGAATATGAGTTGTTCCACAGAGACTGGTGCTCAAATTTCAAAGTAGGGCTTCTCATGCGCCTAGTCCGGCTAGATCTCGACTTCACTTTGCAATTTTTCGGCGTTCATTATGACGATGTGTTCCGTCATTTCATCATTGTTTTTAGTCCCAGATCATTGCGAGGTAAGTCCAATTCAGGTAAGTACATTCCCCCTTTTATTTCATTTCATTTAAAATATCAAATAAATTACTTAGCATTTATATCTAAGTATATTTCATTTATGGCATTGGTGTACTCTTAGATTCATTAAAAAAACTCATATTTTATTGAATCATTTTGGTGAACCAATAAACTATGTTGATGCTCAATCGATGATATACTTAAGGACATTTTCATTGAGTCTCTACTATGATTTCGACAAAACAATTGATAGTCACGATCTTTGCTACTACATTACATAATGTTGAGTGTGAATCTCCTGCTCCATTGTCATCTTCTTTTGAGGTTGTATCTAATACTGTGCATGAGTCATCTCCATCTATTAGTTCATCTCTTCTTACCATTTCACCTCCTCCTATCACTTCCTCTTCATCTATTAGTTCGTCTTCTCTATCATCGCATCTCCATCTGTCGATTCATCTTCTAAGGGTGTTTATGATGCTAGTCCTATTACTTCTATGGATGTTCCATGTCCTTCATTACCTATTGCTTCTTCGACACCTACACCTAGTGTGCCCTTAGTATCATAATCTCCTTTATCTCCTCTTGATATTCCTATAATTACTCACAATGGAAAATTACAACCGCTTAACACATTATTGCCATCCTCTACTATTCCTTCATAAGATATCTTGTCTCTCATCGTCTTTATCGGGAAGTTACAATCTCGGATTCAATCATTCACCTTAGAAAGCAAAGCCTACTATGCTTCCATTGATAACAATTCATTACATGGCAACCCTATTCCTAAGAAGATTCATAACTCAGAATTTCCTAAGGATTTTATCATGCCTACCTTTTCATGTTTCGATGGTACTAGAAACCCTTACTTGCATCTCAAACATTATCGTATGGCTATGGCTTCATATTCTAATGATCGATTATTGCTTAAGGCCTTTCGACATAGTCTTACTTATGATGATTCTTTACAATGGTATACTCATCTCCCATTTGGATCTATTAGCACTTATTATGACATGGAAGAAGCTTTTCTCCGTCGCTTTATCATCAATAATGGCCCTAGAGTTACCTATGATCATCTACCTACTTTACATCAGGGTAAAACATAACCTATCATGGATTACATCTTACGATTCAATGCTTGTATGCACCAATTAGTATTTCAACCTATCGATTTAGAGAAGCAATTTATCTTCGACGTGGTTTGATTCCCACATTAAAACAAATATTACAATATGACACATGTGAATCATTCACACTTCTATGCTATAGAGTCATTGATCTAGAACAAGACCTCATTGCTACACATGTTATAGATCCTCCACCTATTGTTACTACTACTACATCATCTAGTTATTCTCCATTGCCATCAGTTGAGCATCCTACATGATCTTCATCTCCTCCTCACAAAGCAAGTTCAACCTACTACATCACAAAAGCATCCTTCTTCTCCTACTCACGTGAAAGTTACACCTCAATCTTTTACAAGTGTTTCACGTAAGCCATTGAATTTCTCTCATCACGCTTGACCACATGATGTGCTACATACTTTTCTCGACAATCATTTAATTCACTTATCCTCTAACCAACATCATCCACAACATCGCTTATAATGTTAGTGTGATTGACCTATTATAACTATCACTATATCAATGGCCATATGGACAATGATTGCTTTGCCCTTCCTAATATATTGCAGTAGGTAGAGGATAAGGGCATCATTTCCTTTGGCTCTCACTCCCGTGAGCGGTCCATATCTCCTCTCCCTTGTCAGTGAGCTACTACTCCAGTTGAGTTGTCTCCTCCATCTAGTGTTAAGGTTATTGTTCGTCCATCGCCACAAGTTGTCACTCATGCACGCTCTCCATCGCGTCCATCCATCGTTGCACCATCTCATCCACCTCATCCATGTCATCCACCACATCATACTACTGCTTCACATTGGCTTCCACAACCCTCGGCATTCACACCTCCCATTGCTGCTCCACATGACATTTAGTTTGGTTCATACACTCACATTGCTTTCATTCCACATGCTTCCACCGCTTCACACCAACTTGGTCTTTGGTAGGTGATTTCTATCACCTTACCCCGATGATGCACTCATGTTCTTATAGTTCTTACATGACTATTGAGGGATTTGTTATAATAAGAACCTCTCTTCACACGCTTTCGTCGATTCATCTAGCACACTCTATCAAATCATCATTTCTCAATAACGCACTCTTGCTTTGCGTGGTTCATTCTTGATCTTTGAGGGTCTTATATAAATGAACCTCATCATCTATACGCTTGGGGCATCGCTAATCTTCCCTATCCTCATCATACTAACATATTATACTATTACGACCACATCACACTTTTACACATCACCAAGAATTCTTCCTAAAAGGTTAATTTCCAATCACACATTATACTATCATCATCACATTAACTATGCATTACAAGTCAAATCAACAAACATAAGCAATACTTAACACATCAAAGCATCATACATGGAAATCAATACATCGTACATCATCATCGCATTATAACATCAATAAACATCAAATACAATCGTTGTCTACCAATAAATACATCTATATATATTGGTTATAATCATAGTTACAAACCACCTCATCAATGGGGGTAACTCCCCTACATTGAATACATCAATATAAATTATATCTCACCATCTATGTCACTATTTGGTATTGCAAGAGCTCTAGAACTCAATGCCTCACAATTAACTCTGCAACGTGATCACGACCTCTATATCTCTCCACCCATCTCCGTAGTAGTGTAACCTCTATAGAATGCTTCACATAAAGCGACTCTATAACTTGATAAACCATGTGCAAACACATCCTGCGCTAAAGGACCACCACCCGCCACCTCTCTAGCTCGTCGTGTCTCCTTGCGTGCCTCGTCTCTCTCGCTCAGCAACAAAGTACATGTCGTTGCTGCTATGGTCACTGACTCAAAAAAATGGGCATGCTCGACCATAATGTCGTCTACACGCTCCAACATCCCTCCACTCGTAATTATGCCGGTGGGCACATTCTATGTCAAGGTACGAATAGATGTGTCCACAATCAAGGACCAATACGCTCTTAACCAATAGAACAACATGTTAGCCAACCATAACCATCACATATAAAAGTAACCAATCATACAACATAACTATACTGAGATACTCACACTTTGGTATTACCGCCGCTACATTGTTGGGGACATGTGGTTGCCCCTCCACTCCTCCTCCGTCTATGGTAATACCACCGCATCTACTATTAATGGAAACAAAAACACCCATCCATGCACCGCCCACCATGCATGATATGCCTTTGTACACCCGCATCATCGTGTCTATCGGCTCTATTGCCGCATGGCCTCATTGTTCGGCCCAGGAGGTACTAGCTGCTATCCTATGGGCCCTGGCCTAGCTCCAACCCTTAGTTCTCTAATGGCTCTAACCCATACATATGCCTCGAGGGCACATGCTAAGCCATACTAAACTATCAAGATACCCGCTCAACCTAGAATAACTCGATCAACCATGGAAACCAATCCTCCAACCACATCGTCCTTCGTATGCATGTAGGCTCTACCGCATCCTGCGGGCATCCTCCATAGTCTCGATATGGCCTCCATATCACTTCCTCAGACCCCATCCGATCTATCAAAGCTTTATAGGTGTCAGTATCCATCTTCCGCCCACGCACACCAATCCATCTCCTAGCAAATATATGTCGGCCTAGCCCGATCTTCTTGCGGACCCCAACTGGCCTCAATGCTTATATATGCTTGTAGCCCCACACATGCAATAATGTAGTAGCTTCAATCCCACCTCTAAGCTCCTTCATGTAAATATGTAAAGATCTCTATACAGGTGGGCCAACACACATCGTGCCCACACATATCTAGTACTCTCCTCCTCTATCTGGTGGCAAATATCATGCATCTTATATAAGATGCCCACACCACCTCCCTCTACTATGATCGAGGATGCTAATAACCATAACTATAAAATTTATGCAACGCACAGAACCCCGATCTCAAAATCACATCCAAGCTAATATGGGCCTCGATAGGCACTCGAGTCCCCACAAAATACCACTCACGACCCTCATATGTCTCTCCATATTCTCCACAACCATGACATGTACCCTCTCGCCAACAATCGGTAATCACAATATGTGATATACATCCTCTAGTGTAATTGTCATCTCCCCTGTAGGTAGCCAAAACGTACAAGTGTCCGCACACATCTCTCACAACGATGTCAACATAGGAATATTAAGGGGCACATACCCCACCCTTGCTATGTTAGTGGCCAACATGGTCCATAACATCCCAATCATTTGAAACCCAACCCAAGAAATGTACTCAAGTGGCGACCACCACGGAACTCCCTCGAATGGATATCCCTCTACACAACACAACACAACACCAAACACATCATTAGAACACCATACAAATACACACATGCTTACTTATGACATCACTACACATAAAATTTCACGTGTACATCACCCTAAATAAAAATTCACACTTTTACGGACATGGGCACCCAGAACCAGGACTCAGGGTGCCCAGGAGCCGGACATTAGCGCCATGTCTGGGCGCTCTTGTCTGGAAGGCCACTAGTTCCTTCATCGTTATTGTCGAGGTTCAAAACACCAAGATAAACAATACCAAATTCACAAAAATTCACCAAAAAAACTACTACACACACATTTTTCGAAAAAACACCGCATTTACCAACTCCATCGCCATCATATGCGATACCACCATCTCAAATTGACTTGGTCGTGATGCTCTAACATGTGGCATCCTTACACACTTAGAGCTCAATATCACACCCTTGTGAAAAAGAAAAATGAGTTGACTAATCACTTTATCACATTAATATTTATAGTTACTTTTCATTTCCCACTCTACTATGGTCATTATTTCGTGACCACTTTCTCAAATAATACACATCGCGCGATTTTGCTCATATCTTGCGCATCCTTACTCGATTTCTATCCCATTTGCAAAATTCCATTCAAAATTCTGCTTACAATCGTATCATACACATGACACACACACACACTATTTTTCCTTAACATTGTGTTTCACTCAATCTACACACATTTTGGTGATATTTATCATACACTTTATTATTCTTGGGCTTACTTTTAGCTCAACATTCATTCTCATTATCACTTCCCCTTTCGCTGAAAGGGGGGCATACAATTTGGGTCATCCTATAATTCCCCTTACACCACTATGTGATCATTCTACACTTATAATTCATCATTTTCAAACATTTACTAATACACCATGTGACATTTCATCACTTTCTATCGATTCCCCCTAATGACCTAACTGGGGGAAACAAGCGTAAAATATCTCTATGAGTAAAACAATCAACCAGCCAACCAATGTGTTCAAGCCTCTAACAATCTAATTAATACCATTCAATCGATAACACCACATGCGGCCTCCCAGATGACCTAACTTAGGAGTTACATTCGTTACTTTCCCAGATGACCTAACTTGGGAAGTTATTCTACATTTTGTGTTTGCTTCTAGATGACCTAACTTGGAAGCCATCACACATTGTGGCGACACCCTTGGAGTGGGGAAATGAGATGTCATTTCCTTTCCTTTACTGCTCTATATGGGTTAGCTATTTTTGATCAAATATTTGGATCCAAAATCGGTGAAAATTTGATCTCGTGTTTCCATGCAGTGGCTAGATCTTGAGGATGTAGTTAAAGGTTGGAGAATAACACACCTTTCTCCCTACACTCTTCCTCTGGTGGAAGGACACCCAAATCCCCTAGTTTTTCATACACGTGCAATCGGGTTAGGAACTGATCACTCCCTACACCA
Source organism: Taxus wallichiana var. yunnanensis (assembly GCA_018340775.1). Classification (NCBI taxonomy): domain Eukaryota; kingdom Viridiplantae; phylum Streptophyta; class Pinopsida; order Cupressales; family Taxaceae; genus Taxus; species Taxus wallichiana. Next base: position 539,149,190 of record CM031241.1, on the reverse strand, counting down.
TCACATCGTTATCATACAAAACATCCAAAATTTCAATCATTCAACATCATAATCATCACTCTTGTTTAGTGCAATTCATCATGATCTCATGTCTCTCGCTATGTTGCATGGATCAACACATTGATCCATGGTTCATTACCTATAAGTTCTTATTCGTCACGCTCTTCTACCACATCTATGCATTCTTCTACAACATGGGATTCTTTGGATTTATCTCAAGTACGCATCTCTAACTACTTTATGTTACCGAGCTTGAGGTCACCAACATAAAGTGTGAGAAAATGTAGTCACAAAATCACGCGCTTAATACTATTATTATACTGCCAAGTATGTTGTTTCATAGATGGATCTTGCATAAGAAAAGTATTCACTGATGATCCATTCCATAGTCCAGTTGTTTGTCTTGTTGGTCTTCATTATTGTCTGTCTTGACACTTGTCACTCACTCACACACTTTCGGTCGATTCTAAAGGATTCGTAGTATGTCAGTACTCATTCAGTCATCATCACTAGTCTTTGACTAGGGCGCCTAGATAGGGATTAGGGCACCTAGGGCACCCTTGTCCTAATTTTTAGCCCCCTACTCCCTAACACACTTGGTTTTGTTTTAGACATTCAAGGTCGGTATTTTCGGTTTTCCCTCTCATCTCCCTAGGTACTAGTTGACATGTCGGGTCATTAGTGTCAAAATTTGAGCAAGATATCCCTATATAAACACAACATACATACTACCTTATGGGAGGACTATTTCTACTAAGGGATAGCTATCTACATAGAGCAAGGGACTACATTTGGGCACTATTTTGCATCACACACTGCATAGGAAGGGGAGTTCATTTTATTCCATCCACCATTTTGCATTTTATCTAGCTACTATTTGTTATCTCTGCGTTGTTGGCGTTAGGGCAACCTAGGCACATTATTGCACACAAAAGAACACAAAACTACATTGGGTCTGATATGTAGTGCAATGATCAGTGATAAGTCCATCCATTTGGTAGCTGAGGACAATCCGACCCCTCATATGCATCTTTCTTTTCTTAGGGTTTAATGCTTTGTTTGGAGTTTTACAGGGGATTCTTCATTGCAAGTTTATGATGACATCAATGAACTAGGTGCGACATCAACATGACCAAAGGTGAAGTACTACAAAGACCTAACGACCTGTATCAGATTACATTCTTAGGCGTTCCATAGACCAGGGCACCCATATTTCAGACCAGGGCGTCCCAGGTGCCATCATCCTTCCCCATGTGCCCCAGTCTGGCCAAATCTGCCTCTGCTACAATTTTTTGGGGTTCGTTGCGATGTTGTGTTCCTTCGTTTCATCAATTGGTTCAGTCCCAGATCACTACGAGGTAAGTCCAATTCAGGAAAGTACCTTCTCTCTTTCATTTCTTTTCATTTAAAATATCAAATAAATTACTTATCATTTTTATTTCAGTTTATTTCATTTATGGCATTGTTGTACTTTTAGATTCATTATGAAAACTCATATTTTATTGAATCAAGAGTGCCCCACACTTGCATGTTACACTACTAAAGCATGTTTTCCCCCTCCACGACCTTTGCCTCAAATTGCCTCATGACATTTAAACCCTTCCATGAATAATTAAACCTGGTGGCCCATAGCTCGCCTACAATGATCCACCACTCAATCCACCATCCCGATCTCCCATACCCAATGATACTCTTCTACCAACTTTGTAAAGGAGGTGATTGACAATGATCCACATCAACAACGATCTACCATCGTTTGTCTTCATCTGCTTAGGGAAATAAAAGGGAATATCCATAAAACTTATCCATCACTTCCTCCACCTAGAACATAGACTTGATAGAAATCTCAATTCCCACAAGAAAGAGCTTAAACTTGGAAGGTAAATGTTGTGATGCATCTTCGCCAGACAATAAAGTGAGAGGGCACTCAACATCAACAACGTTGTCCACATATTGCCATGTTGGAATCCTTGCCACATCATCATCATCAACTCCTACTTGTTGTGCAATCTCGATAGTTAAACACACCTTGTGGCTAGTGTCATTCTTGGGTGGGTGACTGCCTATCCTACTATGTCTCTCACAAATAGTATGGTAAAATCGTTGAATGCTTGGCTTCACATCATCTATAAATCAAAATTTGAGACTTTATAAATGTTAGGAAAAAATCTAATTGCTCACATTTGTTATACCTGCCTAACCTCTCATGGGTTTTTATTTTGATCTGTTATTGTTATGATCCTATTATTTAGGATCCTAGTTCGTTGTATTTTAGGCTATATAATAGCCAGCTCTATGTATGCCAATATAGTGTGTTGAATATAATATTAATCCGTGTGATTTTGTTGTTCAAAGCTCTCCGGGTATTAGAGCAACCTAATCCTCCTCCCGTGATGAGTTGTCGAGTGTAGTCATGGGGAGCAAGTTGTTGTTTTCTCCTGTAGATGACAGTATTTCAATGGAAAATAAAGCTTGTACGGTAAACAATTATTAGTTTCGTGTTTTCTTTTCTGTGTGAGAAATGCGCAACCAATAAGTTTAGACAGTTTTTATTGCATCTCGCTTGATGGTAGAAGCTTTATATTTTGCATTCAGAACCTCTGCAACGTATACGATTGGAGGCCTGATATTCCAAATAAACTGCGAAGATTCACTCTGTCTTCAGGTGTGAACTGCATAATAATGATTGGTCAGGATAGTGCCACGATCTCTGCGCATAGCACATTCATACTAATACAGTGATACGTGCCTCTACATTCTACCAAATTATATACATTGAATCTGATCTTACATATTACCAGGCTAGGTCAAAGACACGTGCATACCATGTATATTTTTCACCAAGCGCCTGATCTATTCCTTTGAAGGCAACATTATTGCACAAGTTTAGAATCAGACACTCTTCTTGCCATACACACTTATGCAAAGAAAGGTCAGATAGCATTGGTATTATTGATAGTGGTCTTCAAATTTGATAGTTCGTTTAGTCTTTATGTTATCATTAACGTGTTGTGGCCAGCTTACATAAATTTGACAATCAAAATAAATTGTCACTAGGAGGTCGATGCATATATTTAGTCTTGTGTAGTTTAATAGAATTTGTCAAGAGTCATGTTTTGAGTCAGTTAGCATTGTGTTATATATAAATGTTTAATTATTCATATGGAGGTGTTAATGTGTTCATTGAGCCATTAAGTCTGAATTCATGTTCTGTCATTGTCACTTAGATATTTATTGTCAAAGTCATCAATAAAAAAATAAGTCATAAAAAGAATCATGGTTAGTGAATTGTCATCTTTGTCATGCATCATCAAAGTGTCTAAATTATGATGTGTTGTCATTTTTAACTTTTTCTAGTTGGTCATTGTAAAAGTTAAAAAATTGTAAAATTTTTAATTTTTAATTTTTTTGCCTCACTTTTCAATAATTGGATGCATTCTCGCTTGTACGCGACGTCCATCTTGTGGAGATAAATTATACATTGAGCATCATGATCACATTTTCCTGAGGTAACAACCTCATACTAGAGGACAGAGGCATCGGAGGTTGGAGGTCGATCAACGACCCCTCCTCAGTTGTCAACGACGAGGCCGCATGAAGGTTTGGTGACATGTGTGTTTTCTTTAAGTTGTGCGTGGTGTGTTACGCAATGTTCCTATTTTCATAAGTGGAAATTTCACATTGAGGAGGGGAACATGATCCAATTTTCCATTTCCAGTTTTCAATTTGTGTGTAAGAGCAACAAAAATTCAACAAAATTTCCTATGTTATTCCCTACGGTGAAATGTGATGAGGGCTAAAAATAGTACTTGACACATCATGATGTGGTTGTAGGTAAACCACTTGAAAACCTTCATTTTTGGTTTGTGGTACTCCAATTGAAAACCACCATTTTCGGTTCATGGTTAACCATTTGAAAACCATACAACGGGTTTGTGATCATCCTTCAAAGTAAAAATCACCTAATCATGAAAGCAAGTGCAAGTATAAAGATAGGTTTTCCCCATGTTCGCACTAAGGGGGGAATGTTAGGAAAAATCTTATTGCCCACATTTGTTATACCTGCTTAACCTCTCACGGGTTTTTTATTTTGATCTATTATTGTTATGATCCTATTATTTAGGATTCTAGTTTGTTGTATTTTTGGATATGTAATAGCCAACTCTATGTATGCCAATATATTGTGTTGAATATAATATTAATTCGTGTGATTTTCTTTATGCAAAGCTATCTGATCCTTTTCAATAAACCATTGTGTTTTTCCATATAGGAATATGAGAGTAAAATATTGTATAATAATGATAAAAATTATAAATTGGTCACACCTCTGCATTTTTGGTTTTATACATATACTTTTTACTTCTAACATCAATTTTATTGAAGCGGTTTCATGGACCTAAAAGTTAGAATAAAAAGCAATTTTCTTATACTTTGACAAAAATATTGTCATCGCGAATACATGAAGAAATTGTATTCATAAACTATTTTAATTAGACCACTTTGATATATGTCAAAACATCTTCCGAATTTGTCACCTCTAAAAAATATAAATATATACAACAAGACAACCTATCAAAGTTATTCTAAAACTTTCGATCAATGGATAACATCTACTTACTTTCATATGGCTAACCATTGGAGGGGCTCAGTGTAATTGGATTGGATAATGTGTTTCAAGTCTTAATTAATAACATTTGAATTTTTAGCAAAATTTATTAGTTAAGGTTTTGGGCCTAGGGTTTTCTCATTTTCGTGGGATCTACACAATTCCTAAGGTGACAGGGTTTGTAAGGAGTGAAGGGAAATTTAGAACTTTACACAATTTAGTTATGTATAATATCATTGAAGTGGATGGGTGAAGAACCTTATGTAGGTCGAGTCACGTGTTTTAAAACCTAATTTCATCTATATAGCAAAGGTTATTTGGGTAGGAACAATTTGAGCCATGGAATACATGTGAGACATGCATGTATTAATTCCCACATTTTTATTTCTAATTTTTAATTAATTTTTCTTTGTCTTATCTAACAAATTAAATGTCGTTCAATAAAAATGTTGACTTTGGAAAAAATAAAAAGATCATTTTCTCATATTTTCTAAAAATGGTTTTTTTAGTTGTTTAAGAGCCATTTGTCGACATCGTGAAACTAGTGGACAAGTTAATGTCATTGATTGAGTTACCCCTCCATATGACTTAAAATAGACATGACACAACAGTATTTTTAAGATCGATATTGTTTATGATTAAGGTGACTCATGTTACTCAATACTTATTTCATCATATCCACGCATTGTCCTCAAAACATTCTCCCCTTTTTTCTTCCTCGATATGGAAACTATTTTAATTAAACCTTATGTCAAAATAACTTTTGATTATTAGATAAAATCAACTTGGTGCTCATATGGCCAACCATTAGAGGGGCTAAATCACCAAAGATCATTCACACATCACCTATTTCTTTGTAATTAGTTAGGTTAGAAATTGAAAAGGGGGCTAGAAAGTGCTAGAAGTAGCCAACATTGTGATTGGGTATCAAACCTAGAGGTTATTGGATTTTCCCCTCTTTTTGTCCCCTTTAAGCATAGATTGCACTCATGTAAATAATGCAAACACACTCAAAATGCTAAATTCGAGCACAAATATCAAATATTATTCGGGTAGGAATAATGTGAGCCATGGAATAGGTCTTGGACATGCAGGTATTTAATTCCCACATGTTGTAGATGTACTTGTCAGCATTGGGGGTGGAAAGACCCTAGGTGTCAAACTTTTAATCGATAACCTATTATATCTTAAGCTGCATAATGGAAACAACTCTACAAATCACAAATCCTCCATTGTGTCATAAAACGTAGACTATAAAAGAAGACACCAACACTTAAAATATTGTTTTGTCTCTCGTGAGTTTATTCAACATGCCCTAAGAGATAAGATTTTATAGATACCAATTTTTGGTACCCTTGTCCCCATCCTGAGTTCGCTCCTTCGTTGTCACCTCACACGTTCTTACCTCTCGCACTATTCAAATTTCTATTTCCCTCCTAAATAATTATTCCCCTCTTAAACCCCATTTACCCCTCTTAATTCCCATTTTCTCTACCCTAATCCCATTTCAATCCTATTATTATTTATATTCTTTAATTCATCCCTAATCCTATTTAATCACCCATTAACCTATCCACTTTCCTAGAATTCCACTTATAAATACCCTTATTTATGGTCCTTAGGATTCCACCTCCACCCATTTAGTATCATCTTATCCTCCCATCACCATTTATTCTCCCCCATGCACCATTAACTCATCAAACAATGGATAACCCCCAACTTTGACCCATTTAAGATCTCCATTTTTGAGATTTTCACCATCTCCATTGTCTAAGTGGACGGTCTCTGCGAGTCATCGGTGACCCATGCAGTCTGATTGACCCTATTAATACACCTCCAACCCTCCTCTTAAGAGGCTAAATTTTTTGTGTGTTGGAGCTATCTCACTGAGCTTGTTGTGTTCTTTCTCTTCTTAGGATCCAAAATCTTCAACTTGGAGTCTTTTTAGAATATTTACATGCTATCCATAGAGGTTTGGAGTTTCAAAGTCTACTTAGAGTCCTCATTTTTCTTCTTCACCTATTTTTTACAGGTCGTCTTGAAGCTCTGTCCTTTCATCAACCCTTATTTGACCCTCTTCATAGCCATTTTCCCATCCATTGAACTCATCAAATCCCCAAATCCTACCCCAATCACCGTCGACCCGAGAAGGTTTGATTTTTTTTTATCAAGATTTACATTAATAGGTATTTACTTATGCATCATCTAGTATATCATAGAGATTTGTTATTTTCTTCCTTTTATTGATCATCATATATCTATATTTGTGATCAAAGTGGGTTGACATCTATCTTAGGAAGCTATCACTTCTCGTGATTGACCTTGACCTTTTCAGGCAACCCACCATCTTATCTATTAATCATTTTCATGTTTAGTTTCTCTTTGTTGTGCACGTTGTCAAGCTCATAGCGGAGAGGATATTTTACGTGTGTATTTTCATCTCCATCGCCATCGCATATCAAGAGTTAGCCTTAAACCATCCCATAGTTTTTGAGTTTCTTGATTTCTTGTTTCCTTTTCATTAACTTGTAATAGGAGTGAGAAATCTCATCAAAATTTTTGGCAATTTTGGTGGAAGCCACCGTTTATATTTGTGAGTTCTTTATTTTTTTCATTTCATTTTGTATTCCATTTATTTCTTTCCACTAACCTCATAGGTAGGAGCTTGGATTTCTTGTGTGCATGATGTATTTCTTGCTTGGATCAATGACTTGTTTACTTAAATTGAAAAAGAAAAATAGAGTTATCGTGTATTCCTCATTTTGTCTTTATTTGATATTTTTGCATCTCTCTCCCTTCTCTTGTTTGTGTGATCTCATCGAAGAGAACATTTGGATTTTGATTTAAAAGAACACCTTCATACTTGTTTTCTCACCTAGTCTAAGTAGGAGGTAATCTTTTGCATCCACTTATTTCACACACATCAAAGCTCACACATCAATTTACACATCTTAAACATCTTCTACCAAGAGGAACTATTGGGATTTCATCACCTAATAGGAAATCTACCACGGTGTTCATCTGCGTTATATATTTTTTGACTATTAGTATATCAGCTAGTGCCGACACCCTTATGGCTGCGGTATGTGAAGTTGGAGGTTAGGCCCTTATATCTGGCCACGTATTGGTAGTCATCACAAATTTTTGCCTCATGTACCTTCAGTTATGTAAGGGAAACCATCCAAAAAATCATGAAACCATCCTTAAATTGCCCATTTCTTAGGTTCCCTCTGATCCTTTCATTTTCTTCTTAACACCTTTCTAATAAACAAGATAATTAACACTTTGTTGCGTGATTTTCTTATTAAAGTAATAACCAACACAATTTTTTTGTTGTATGTTTCATGCCCGTTCTCACTCGATCTCAAATCATAAAAATGGAACAAAATACCTCATCCAACAAAAATCTATCCCAACAAACATCCGCTCTTGCCATTGTTTCTTCCACTCCTTTGATTACTTCCTCTACAGTCTCCCAACCAGTCATTTCCATGAGCCCTTCTAGTGAGCCCCTTATGGTCCAAACCCATTCCCACGTTGAAACTAATCCTTTCATCTACCACCATTCTATTCCTTCTAGACCAACTACACCCCCATCTTCCACCTTCTTATAGACCTTTGGGCCTCCCATTATCCCTCGCAGATGCTTGGAGTTTCAAGAATTTTAGATTCTAACCCTATTTCCCTTCATGACTATTGTATCCGTAAGTCCACCAATCTTCCTATTGATGGACCCCCTCTTCAAAAAATCTATGCTTATCACTCTCAACTTGAATCCACTCAAGTCCTCACCTCTAAACTCATTATCTTCTTTCCTAGAGCCATGAATGAGCTTGCCATGGCCCAACATGAACATGGCTCCCATGAATCTTCCACTATGATCCCCGAGCTCATCAATCCACTTAATTGGTGGTTCCCATTCCACCCAACCTACCTCATATCAATGTCACCCCAGCATTCTCCCATCCCCATTGATTCTTCATCCACTTTGTTGTATTAGCGACCCTACCCAAAATCTACAAGAATCCCATCTACTTCCTCTACTAGCCGAGCAACACGATAAAAATTCAGTTCCTATCCCTACATCCTAGGTCCACACAAATGTTATCATCTCACAACCCCGACCTTTAAAATCAACTAAAACTCATCAACCTCTTCTCCTAAGTGCCTTTCGCCACATGTTCGGCCTAATCAATCTACCCAAATATCTCAGCCACCCCATACCTACATTCCAACTCATCCCATGAAAAACCAATCTAATATCCCCATCTCTCAACAACAATAAACACAACCATATCCATATAATTATGTCCCCATCTCTCAACAACATCCTATCTCCCAACCTATTCAATCACAACCCTTCAACTATCTTCCCCCTTATCATCCACCCCCGTAAACACCTACTTATCCTCAGCACTATCAATCTTATTCTCAACCCAATCCATCCACTTCTTACAATCCCAAACCTCATCCATCAAATTCTCATCCCCAAACCTCCAATGACCCCATGAAAGCTTTGCTAAGTAGGTTGAAAAACCTAGAAGCCGCCACCTTGGGTCCTAAAAGATCATTCACTTATGAATAAATTTGTAATGATCCCATCAATCCATCAGTCCTTGTCAAACCTTATCCTCCACACTGGGAACTCCTTAATTTTTAAAATTCAATAGTAAGGAGGACCCTCAACAACACCTTCATGCCTTTAGGCATGCATGTTACCTCATTACACATGATTAGGACCTCATGCTCCGCACTTTCCCCATGTCGTTGGTCGGCCCTGCTTTGGCATGGTACAATGGGATTCCACAAAACTCCCTTTTCTCATTCATACAACTTGCACAACTCTTTTTAGAGCATTTCTCCATTAATTTTGTGCACAAAATCACCATCACCGAACTTTATGCCATTAAGAAATTTGACAAAGAATCCATCACATATTTTGTTGTTGGATGGCGTGGCATCATCAATCAGTTATCCTTATACCTTCCCCAAACCGATCTTATCAAGATTTTATCTCAACCATGTGCAAAGAATATCTCATCAACCCTTCAAATCCAATATTTCCAAGCCTTCAAAGAAGCCTTCACCATGGCTCGTAAACTGGAATTCGAACCCTTGAGCAAGCCCATATCAAACTTCAATCCAACAAACCAAAAACTGAATTCACCAAGTCATCTAATCACAATGAAAAATCTAAAAATGCAGCCAATGTCGTCATTGTTAAATCATATTTTGCATCCACCTCTCATACCGAGCCTCCACAAAAGGCTTCATGACCTACTCCTAACTATCCTCCGCTCGAGAATCATATAGTTCTATCTTTGATAAAATCATGGTTGCGCATCTCATCCAGATTCCTCCCATCTTCCTTGTCAATGACACACGTCCTAAAACCATGTGGTATTGTGAAGAACACTATTGCAAATACCCTCGGGTTCGCGGTCATGATATTGAAAAATTCCTCACCTTCAAAGACCTCATTAAATACCTATTGATCGTGGGGACCTTCAATTAGATAATCCTAACCATCTATTAGACGTATTTAAACAACCTTTCCCTAATCATTCACCAAATAAACAAGTTAATCAATCTACATCTCAAGAACCCAATGCTCATACGATCAATGCTTCTTAGTCGGGATTCAACGTCATTGCTTGCACCAATCACCCCTTCATCCACTTGATTTAACAAAAACAAACTTTTTGTAAAACCCTATATATTTAAGAGTCATATGCAATAAATAAAAGGATAAAGTACAAATCTGACCCAAGAAATAAGTTAGATAAAAATTGAAACCCTAGGTGCAAGAGAGGGAATAGAAGACTTAGCTGATTTTGCAATAAATCCCGAAGTATGGTGGATTGGAAGACCGATGGAAAGGAGGAGGAAATTTCTTTAACTATACTAAGAAATTGTGTGACTATTCTATATGCCTCAATGGGGTTCCCTGGACTAGGTCAAAGGCACAGGGTGTTGGAGATTTCTTATAGGATCCTCGTGATTGAAAAAAACCTTAGAAATTGATTTTTCTTGTGTTGCAAGATGTTTCGCTACCCTTTTTTTCATTTGGATGATCGCTATATCCACTGTAACCTGTAAAGGGAAAGAGAACTTGTAAAACCCAAAAACACATCAAATACTAAAAAGAAAAAGATGCAAATGGGAATTCGGACTAACCCCGATGATCACCCTACTAAGTGAACTTACGATCGAGATCTTCACTACATTTCAAACTCCATGTAGTTCTCGTGCATGTGTGCAAGAATTGTTCCCTAGGAAACTCGTGTGTAAGATTGATGCAAAGCCATGCATACATGCTTCAAATTACCCAATTTTTTTCTTATAAGTGACAAAAACAACTTTATCCTTTAGTTTTCTAAAAGCCAACACCTTAATAAAATTTGCTCACTATGCCAAAATGCATTAGAACATTGTACCATGACCCAAAATCACTTCAAACATGTTTAACAACACCAAATAAACTTGTTCCAACCATCAAATTAGTTTCACAAAACCATCTATCACAATTTTCCTTTTTGACCTCTAAATGCCCTTGCGACCACGAAATTGTTGTTTTTATGACAAAATTCCATCATTTTTCATATTTTCCTTGAATGGTAAAATTTTTAGGCACCCATTTATCCCTTCTAGGTGCATACCAAATTTCAGGTCCGAACTCATCTCCAGTGAAAAGTTAGCCTCTTTTTTTTTTTTTTTTTTAACAATTTTGACTAGTTTCCCAATTAGCCCCACTGTCCTATAAATCTCCAAATGGAAACAATCTACAAACAACCATTAAAAAAGGATTAGATTTTTGGATACCCTTTTTTTTTTCTTTTCAACAATGGATTTTTCTCAACTCCTTTTGTACCTATCCCAATCACCAAACCCTCATTTTTAGGCTTATTTCACTAGCTTGAACTAGGGTTTCTTGCTCTAAACCCTAAGGTTTGATTTATTCTCACTCTACCTACTTATAAAACATATAAAATCCCTTAACACCCTTATTTAATGCATTTCCAACTCTCTCACATCTCACTTATCCCTATTCTTCATTTCCACCATTTGGCTTCTTTAGGCTTGTTCTTGTTCTTAGGCACTTAGTTGTTCTTTCCCAACTCTATTTTTAGTATTATTTTCTTGATTTTACCTCAAACCTCTATACTCACCATATTCCAATGTTTTTTTATCATCTCTAGAAATCTTCTCAATCACTCTTTTGTTTTCCTTTCACGATTCAATCATAAAGTATCAACTTGTTATTCACAAGGTTTGACAACTTGACTATACAAGACAATCATTCAAGCTCTCAATTTAACATTTTTTCAAGGAATTACCACTCCTTTCAATAGGTTTATACTTTTGAAACTAATATTATCAAGGCTTCAATGCTCTTTCTTGTATCCTAAACTTCTTTATATGACCTTTTCCACACCATTTCTTGGCTTAACTTGATTATGACGGTAGTAAATTCTCGAGTTTCCCATTCTCTTAGCTTCATCACTGTGATGGACACTTATGACCTTCTTCAATCAATCCTCCTCCCACTGTTACATCTCCCTTCACTTGGACACTAGATTCAATATAATAAGAGTACTTTAAACAATCATTTCTCTTCCTTATTAATTGATTTCTTGCTCAAAACAGAGCACTACCTAAGAGACCGATCTTTGCTTGTTTTAACTTACAAATAATGCTCTAATAACCTTTAAAATTCCACAAAACTACAAACCCTCTGACATACTCTCCTCCAAAACTCTATAATTTAGTATTTATCAACTTGACACTCAAGAAACTTGTTAGCAATGATATAACGATTATGCGAGATATCACATATAAATGATAAAGTTATGTCATCAATAAATTTCTGTACATTTTTCAAATAATTAAACCCTTTATAACCCAATTCATAATTTTTTCAATTATTATACCCTCCAAATTTTAGAATCCAAATCCTTAAACAACGTGAGTTATGATCATTTTACCGTGACTAGGCTTGATTTTTTTGTTTACATAACATGATCTCGAATGAGTTTTTTCTTTTTTCCCTAGAAAATCAACTCAAAACTTCTTGAAAATTTTCAAACACCTAAATAATACATATCATTCCTTCCTCTCCAAAATGAAGAAATTTTACATGTATATTTTTTAAGTTATGCAATTTTTCCTTCGTTTAAAACCCTAGGACATGGTATAAGGCAACAAGGGTGTGTTTTTGGATTTAATTACACTTTCATGAATTTTCAAGATTCTAAAATGTTTGAAAAACCTTCCCTATCCTTATCACAACCTTCATGCATATATTGTGATTTCTATACAACCATTACTCTCAAAAACACTTTTCCAAATGATCATCAAACACAATCTTACCTTTCCATCTCAGTTCACTGATTCCTTTTGACCTTGGTCTGACTCATGTGCATAACCTCACCTTTCCTCAGTATTCATCATGATCCTTTAAGGAATGTAATTGAATCATACACCTGTACAAATAATCACACACTTAATTCATTCAAAATTCATTCATAGACTTGCATTCATGCATTCATCATACCATGAACAAATAGCTATACACAATTTGTATAAAAGAAGCTTTTATTTGACAATTATCATGACTTTCAAAGCTTCAAGAGCCTCAAGGATATGTGATCGAGGTCTTATTCTCTCCAAACCTTCTCTCCACCTCTTTTCACTTCTTGAATAATCTCTCTCATTTGAATATACAACCATTTTAAAATCAAGAATTAGTTACATTTGGTTTCTTAACCCAACTAGGGTCAATGACGAGTTAATATCTCAACATTAGAGATGAGATTATGTTACATATATTGGGAAGAGGTCAGATATGACCCTTACATCACCTTATTTCACCAAATTTAAGATAAAACACCTAGATATCTATAAACCCAATTCAAATATTTAAACTAAGGTTTTTGGAGGAAACCTCACAAAACCATTATTACAAATTTTAGAGAGTCCAAATGGACTAGTAATACATCAAGAACTCACAAATGGATCTCTCAACACCTACTCAACTATATAAAGAAAAAATTGTACTAATTTCAATGATGCTCTTGCATTAAAGATGCACTTGATAGCGAGTGATAGCTAGATGTAGAAATGTAAGTAGATGTGTGGATGGAAAAATGAACTTCCCCTCCTATGCGTGTATGTAGAAAATGCAATCCCTTGTCCCTTGAATGAAGCTAGATGGATGCTTTGATGCTCTTGAAATGCATTTGGATGCAACCTTAGGTGATAGTAATATATGCTTAGAGATTGGTCCTTTATTATGGTCACATAGCTTTATATTTATATGATTCCCTTGGTTGAATTTCGTAATTAACAACTGGAAGGCTGACCCATAAGAAAATAAGATGCAAAAAGATAAAAGATGCCCAAAAGGAGAAAGTAAAGTAAAGAGAGGTCAAGGGCACAGGCGTTGATGTCTGGCTAGGCACTAGTGTCAGAGTGATAAAAGATGAAATAATAAAGTATCGACTAGGTTATAGGGTGTAAGAGGCCAAAAAGAAGACATGAAACACAAACAAAAGGCCAAAGGTAAATGTCAATTGCTAGTTTTCTCACTTAGGAATCATATGAATAGTAGTATATGATTAGGACCTAGAAATGTACCGAAAGTAAGTGATTTAGTGTCTACATTTTCCCCACTTTATGTTGTTGAGTGAATACTCGATAACATAAAGAAGATAAGAGATGTGTACCTGTTAACCATGTAAATCGATGACGAAAGCATGCTGAGGAGATAAGAAAAAGTGTGGGTGATAAAAATGAAGCATTGAAGCTAAAAGGGAAGTGAACCTAGGGGTGAAGTGTATGTGTCTTGTATCATTTTTGTACTGTTGTCGTTATCACACTTGTGTTGTGCTTGAGCTGCTTTGCTTCTTTCAAAGGAAAAACTGCAAAAAGAAGAGAAAAAGAGTAGTCAAAGTCGTATATATGAAAAATTTGATCCAAGTATGTAAAGATGCGAAAAAGGAGCATTTACACTTGATATGTGATGAGTGTAGATAATATCATGAAAAGGTTGTAGAAGAATGAGTTTTTTGGGTGATCTCATGATAATAATGAGTTTTTTGGGGTGATTTCATGCCAAGTGCGAGTTTTTGGGCTATTTCACACCATGACAGAAGAGTGTTGGGGAGAAAGGCCTAGTGTTATTATCCATCCCCGACCGCTTCTCAAAGTTTATACACTAATTCAGATGGTGTGATCCTTCTTTATTTCGATTCGATCCAATGCAAATAGAAAAATGAGATAGGATGCATGCTGATTACTGGAGGAATATGCCTATTCTGTGTAAATCACTTTGTAAGCATCTGAAAATTGTGTTGATATGAGAAAATAATTGTGACTGCCGCTAGTCATAGGAACCTAGGAAAGGTCGGGAGCTCCCAGTGTGCTCATGTCTATGTTTGCGCATTGGACGTCTATGCTAAAATGATGACCCAAGTCAGGATCTGAGCCATTTTGAAACTGAATTTTGTGCTAATTTTGTATTGAATTGTGCCGCACTGAAGCTCTAAGATACTGTATGGGGTGACTGATTCACCCAATGTATACCCCTGTCATTTGAGGTGCATGTAATTCTGCTAGGCGAATGCGTCCCAAAGGAGGATGTGATGTCGATCTAAAATTGATACCCTGCAGGGGGAGGGAATGTGCATGGTATAAACTAAGGCACATGCAAACAAAGTGGCTAGGACATGTGTTAGTGTAAATAATAAAAATACGCAGATAGAAGACAATGTGTAATCTAGCAAACAAGAAGACAATGTAGACAGTGAAAAGTGGGTTTCAAACATGGGACATCACTCACAATGAAGCAAGATAATAAGGGCCAAAGAGGCCAAAATCATACAAGAAATGAACAAGTAAGACATAGGGAAAATCCCACAAATAATGACATAGAATGGAAGACAAGAGCAAACAATAGAAATCAATGTATCATATAATCATGGTGGAAAATAGTTCCTGTAAAGAAAACTCTATTCATGAAGCACCCATTAGCATGTTAGAAAGATAAAAAGTAATTCAAGACATGTATATATCGATGAAGTAGTGTGCTAGTAATGATATGAAGTAGTAAAAATGAAACAATATCACTTGTGATACGGAAACAAATGTAGATGCCCCAGGATCCTCGGTGAGAATGGTAAGAGGTACAATGCCAAACATTTGTGCTTGTGTGTAATGATCTATAGGAAGGTTGCATTCACAACTAAAGACCAAGTGAACGTGCATGTGTATATAGAAAAGATAATGACATACAATGTATCCTTCTAGCATGTGAAACAAAGTGTACATGTAAGCATAAGTAAACAAGAATAAATGCAACCAAGATATGCAATATGTTGTGAATGTGAATGGAATGAAATGTAAAGTGAATGTAATAGGAGCATCGTGCCCCCGAGTGAATGTGAATGAGTATGATAGGAGTCTCATTTATAAAAGAACCCTTAGAAGTTAACAATGAACCATATAATAAGAGTGCGTCATTGGGAAATGGTTTGAATTGCACACATTAGAAATATATGATCAATGTAACATAGAGCATAGATATTGTGAGTGAGTGTGGTGAGGTTAAATTCAGATTTAGACCCTCAACATTTGAGTATGAACCATGGAACTAGATGCATCATAGGGTAATGCATTGTATGAGAATGTTCTGCTAGAAAGATATCTTGTGAATGCACAGAGTGTGAAATGTGTGGTGTGTGAGGTTCATGAATGTAGTATTACCTCAATAGTCAAGTGTGAACTATAGCACAAGAGTTCATCATAGGGTAATGACGATACAAGAGATGTATCAATGTATGTATGATGAAAGAGAAAGAGTAGATGTGAAGCACATAGTGTAATAGTAGAAATGTGAGACACCTTATAATGCTATGAGATGGGAAGTAAGCATGATGTCCCCCAAGTATATGATGATGAATATGCAATCCAAAAAAATTGAAGGGAAAGGGTTCCCCAACTAATGCTTGCGGAGATAAAGCTGTGTGACCATGCTCTAAGATCGGTGGTGTATGAAATAGAGGATGTATCGGTGAATGAGACCTAGGAGGTGATGGACACCTATGTGAAGGAGATGTAGGAGGTGATGAGCATATATGTGAAGGAGACCACGAAGGTGATGTACACTAATGTGGAGAAGATCGAAGAAGTGTAGAAGGTGGTGAACTTCTATGTGAAGGGGGTGCTTAACTAGGAGAAGTAGGTGAGAAGATGGATTAGCGAGAATGATGAGGATGAGTAATTCTTGTGTGGATTGGAGAGCTAGGAACATATTACACTTTAGATTTGAGAGTTCAGGGGAACTAGATGCTCTAGTGAGTGCAATAGCAACCTCAAGAGGAGGTGAGGAAATGGAGTGGATGATGGAACACCTTGGATAGTGACAACTTGCTTATCATGAATGAACTTAAGACATAAGTGAGTCATGGAAAAGATAGCCTTAGTAGTGTGGAGCCAAAGGAGACCTAAGAGTAGGTCACAACCTTTGATTGAAGGTGCCACAACGAATGACACAAACATGGTGAGAGGCCAAAATATGATTGGAAGCTTGACATAACCATAGAATTTGGGAATTGGATATGAAATTTGCGAGAGTGGATAATTGATAGAAACGAGGAGTGTAATAGAACACACACAAAGAGGAGATGATGAGCTGATCATAGTATTGTTGATAGCATAAGATCCGATAGAAGCATTGATATGTAATGTATTAGAAGAAAATGAAGCATGATAATCATGATTAGAGAATGTAATAAGTGGTGGAGATACCTTAGTATGTGCAACTAGAAAATCAAGGGCCCTTGATGAAGGAGGAGGCACAACATGATATGTATGATTAGCTAAAGAATTAACCACTTGCTTGTCATCCTTAGGAGAGGATCATAAAGATTTTTATCTCTTTATTTTCATTAACCGATGTAGATGTTGAAGGATCTGGAAGCTTGATTGCATTATTGTCAATGAGATCTTGAATAAGATGTCTAATTTTGAAACATCGATCGGTAGAATTCCCAACGCATTGATGATAATCGCATTTGAATTTTTGTTATAATTGCGTCCTTTAGGGTGAGATGGATCCAAATTAACTAGAGGTGGAAGTGTAATAAGATATCTCTCAAGAATTTTTTACAATAGAATGTGCGGAGCACATGGAAATTTTGTGAATGTATGCATTAGAGGCTTCCTTTGAAGCTTTCAAGAGTAGTAACAACATTAACAGTTTATTTTTCTTCAGTTGGATTAGTAGATGGCTTGAAAGTTGATTTTCTTTGAAACCGAGTAGAAGATGAATCATGATCGTGATATTTAATCTTTTCCATCGATAAAAGTTTTTTTGCATAACTTGAGAGTATGACAAAAATGATCAAAGGACAGAGAAGTCTCAAAGATGATGCTCTCCTGCAAAGGAGGTAAGAGACTTTGGAAAAATATATCTTGAAGTTTAGAGTCCATGAGTACATTGGACATCTTAGCTAATTTGTTCTTATATCACAAAAAATAATCCATTAGATTCTTATTAGATCCCTTTTTAATTTGTGTAAGTTGAGCATAGGAGATCTTAGAGCCAATATTGATTGAGAAATGAGTGAGAAATGTATAGGCTAAATGCGTGAATGATGTTACTGAATGGACATGTAGATCATAGAACCAATGTATTGCATAATATTGAAGGCTTCTAGGAAATATATTTGTGAGTAACATATGATCAACCACATAATTTAAACAAGCCACATGAAATGCTCAGAGATTCTCTTGAGGGTCACCATGACCATTTAAAATAGGAATGTTAGGGGTGAAAAAATTGAGAGGAAGTATGTATGTAGAAATAGTAGGTGTGAAAGGAGTATGGAGGAGTAAAGTGGAGTCAAGAGATGGAGATGCATGAGAAGTAGCCTATTGAAGTTATAGAATTTGAGCTTGAAAATCTTGATAGAGACAGGCTAGATCCTAAGTTCTAGTGGAAGAAACCCGTCACATGTGAGAAATGAGAGGTAGAGTGTAGTGATTGGTAGGAGTAGGAACAAATATGGGAATAGTAGAAGTAGGTGGAAGGGTGGAATTAGGAGGTTGAGTAGTATGGGACTAGAGCGGGAACATTAAGCTTAGAAAGATTGGTGGATTCCTCACGAGAAACAAATAAGATAAAATATAGATCTTGCAGATTTTCAGCAAGGTGAGCATTGAGATCACAAAGATCCTCATCAGTAAAGGGAATGAACATGATGAAAAGATAACAAGACTCCTAGAAATAAAGGTGGGTTTGAGTGATGGGTTCACCAAATGATTTAACAAAAATAATTTTTTTGTAAAACCTTAGATATTTCAAAGTCACATGAAATAGATACAATGTAAAGAAAAAATCTGATCCAAGAAATAAGGTAGATAAAAAATGAAACACTAGGTGCAAGAAAGGGAATAAAATACTTAGTTGATTTTGAAGTAAATCCGAAGTGTGCAGACTAGAAGATTGATGAACAGGAGGAGGAAACTATTGTAACCGTGCTAAAAAATTTGTGTGACTACCGGATATGCCTGGACTGGGGTGCCTAGACTAGGTCAGGGAACACTTGGGGCATTGGAGACTTACAGGCACTGTGACTTCGTAAAACCTCAAAAAATAATTTTTCTTATGTCGCAAGATGTTCGCTACCCTTCAATTTTTGTCACCTTGTGTCTTTGGATGATCACTATATTTTCCTGTAACCTGCAAAGAGAAAGAGAACATGAAAAACCCCAAAAAATCAAATCCTAAAAATAAAAAGATGCAAATGGGGAGTTGGACTGACTTGACGATCATTTAAGTGAGTGAAATTATGACCAAGCATTGCACTACCTTTTAGACTCCATGTAGTTCTCGTGTGTGTGTGCAAGAATTGTGCCCTCGGAAGCTCTTGTGTAAGATACACTTGAAAACAAGTGATAACTAGATGTAGTAATGTAAGTAGATGTGTGGATGGAAAAATGAACTTCCCCTCCTATGCGTGTATGTAGAAAATGTAGTCCTTGTCCCTTGAATGAAGCTAGATGGATGCTTTGATGCTCTTGAAATGCCTTTGGATGCAACCTTAGGTGATAATAATAGATGCTTAGAGATTGGTCCTTTATTATGGTCACATAGCTTTATATTTATATGATTCCCTTAGTTAAATTTATCAATTAACAACTAGAAGGCCAACCCATAGAAAACGAGATGCCCAAAAGATAAAATATGCCCAAAAGAGGCGAGTAAAGTAAAGAGAGGTCGGGCGCCTGTGGGGATGGGAGTGCACGGGCATTGGCGACTTGGCTAGGAACAAGTGTCCCAAGTGATACAAGATGAAATCGCAAAGTATCGACTGGGATGTAGGGTGTAAGATGCCATAAATAAGTCATGAAACATAAAAAAAGGACAAAGATAGCTATTTTTCTCACTTAGGAATCATATGAATAGTAGTATGTGATTAGGACCTAGAAATGTACCCAAAGTGCGTGATTTAGTGTCTACACCACCATACCCACATCTACTTCTCTAACATCTATCTCTACACCTACAACTATACCAACATCCCCACCCATGTCTACATATGTCGTCCCTTCATCCACCACATCCGCATCTACTACACCCACATCTCTTGTACCCACATCTCTTACATCTACATCCACTACATCTACATGTTCTATACCCACATCTGTCACATCCATACCCATCCCCACATCTATCTTGACATCTACTTCCACACACATTCCTACAGTTTCTTCTACACCCACACTTATAATTGTATCCACATCTACATCGACATCTAAATCTACTTCCATATCCACATCATATGTTTAAGAAACTACTAAGAAAACATCCTCACTTGACACAACCGAATAGGATGTTCTAAGCCCATCTCCATATCCAACAACTAGCATCACTTTTGTACCAACACCTTCAAATATGATGCCATCTATAACTCCTTCGATCTCACAAAACGTATTTTCCAATAACCACTTCCATCTTTGATCCTCACATCTTCAATAAAACCTACATCTACGTCACCTAGTTTTGCCTCTAAAATCCCCTGGTTTAAATCATCTTGATCCCCACCAAGGGTAAAACCCCACACTAAAAATATAAGAACATTTGACGTCCCTACTCAAAATTTCCCCACCTATCCACATAAGAATTTGGAGCTTCCCCCTTGAAGCCCCATCAATCCAAGCCATCCAACATCCAAACATCTATCTTAGGGCCTCCACCTTCTTTTCGAGACCAAGCCCTCTATCTAAAACATCCACTACCACCTAATATGTATCTAAAACACACATTCCCTCTTCCAAATTTGAATCAAAATCATCCACCCCTTCCCCTAAGTCTGAATCACAAGCATCCAAAGAAAAATATGGATCCAAGGCCCTTATAAAGCCTCACAAGAGAAAGACACCTCTCTTGCCTTCATCATCTTCCCCAAGCCAAATCTACCCAAATTCCATATGAGTTCATATTTGCAAATTCTTGTCATACCCTATACTCAAATACTTCATTTTCTTACCCAAGCATCCACAATCACCCTTCCCCTATCAATCCCTTTGACCCACGTGGACCGAATCTCATGCGGGTTAAATCCAACACCATATGCACCTACCATCGTGTCACTAGACATGAAACTAAACACTATAGGGCCCTTCAAGCCCAATCCTCCAATCAAGCCTCCCTATCTGTTAGCCCATCCACATCCAAGCCCAATCCTCTGATCAAGCTTATGACCTCTAAAACCTCTAAATATTTTTCCTCATCCACATTCTTCAAAGTGTCATCCCACCACCAATTTTTACCTCTCCTAAGGATGTCCCTCTGCTTTATATAGATGTCATTTATATCACCACTCATTCTCGCCCTCACAATTCCCAACCATCTACCCAATCCAAACCAAAGGTTGTCATCATTGCTCCTTCCAATGATCCCACTCCATCCCCTTCTTCATCCAAGGCTAAGGTGTCCATCCAAAGCCACACCGAAGACCCAAAAGCATGCTACCATCAAATAAAGTGTCATAAAACAACTACATCAATCTCCCATTAAGATATCCCTCTCTAAGATCATCTAAAACTCTCCCAACCATCAAAATGATCTCATTGAATCCCCTCAACATATCCCAGGACTCATCTGATGAATCCCAACCCTTCATAACCCTTGTTAGAGCCCTTCACCACTTCTACCACTATCTCCTTTGGTGATTATGAGATCCCAGAAATATTACCTAAAGATCACGACCTTCCTCTTTTCATCATTTCCCGTATTAATGACATATTTATACGCAGCTCTATGATTGACAATAGCACTAGCATCAATATAATCTCATCCCATACCTTCTACTATCATAAAAATCCCAAGTCCATTGTTACTCAATCACCCATTGTTCTTTGTGCCTTCAATAATGCTATTACCCCCGTTTTGGGCACAATTATCCTCCCCATCTGCATCGGTGAAAAAATCCCCGCATGGAGTCTACTACATCATTGAGGGGGAATTTTAATGTAACGTCTTGCTTTGATGCCCATGGATTCATGTCATGCATTGTGTCCCATCCACCCTCCATCGTTGTATCAAATATGAACATGAGAGGACAATCCATATGCTCCCCGTTGACCTCCCTCCATTCAAGGCATGTCATATATCCTATCGATCAAATGACATGATCATACCTAAATAAGAACTACCTCTATGAAGAATCCACTATCTCTTCCATGCCCACATCTAAATTACCTAATGATAAATATCTCGATAATGTGATGCAACATCTTTCTCTGGGGATTATCAAATCCTCTCTCTCAATTATCTTCCCTCACTTAATCGACTTGGTAGATCCGATAAATCTCATATGTATCAATCAAATGTTAGGGATATTATTTCCTTTGGTCCACCTCATTTAAAAACCAATCTTATCTATGGTGGCATCGATCTCCCTTCCTCTCACATTGATAATCAACCCCACACCAAACCATATACCAATGGTTTTGATTTCCTCTATAACAAAGCCTTCACCTATACCTACCTCCACCAGTTCTGCGTGGAAGGGATTTAGTCTTGGATGTTATGAACAAGGTATGCATAATCTTATCATCGACCAATCCTACAAGCCTCATGAGAAGTTCAGACTTGGGTTTCAAATAACAACCCATTGACTCTCTCACTCCCACATCTTCTATGTCTCCCATGAACATTGACTCATCATCCTCTCCCTCTCCATTTGATGATGCCATGGAAATGGATGACACCGTGTCCCTTTCTTCGATGTTTTTAAAAATTCTTCACCATCAATTTGGGATTTGTCACTTATCAGACTGAAGGTGAAACTAGGTCCCTTCCTCATATTCCCTAAGATGATAGAAGAAGATTCCCATACCATCCAAATTATCCAATCCATCAATGACAACTCCCTTATTTCCTACATGGGGGAAAAATATTCTCATCTTCATAAGGCCTTACCTCCTAATACATCTACCCTTCTCAATGAATCCACCATTGACATCAGCATAGGGACTCTGCAAGAGCCCCACATCCTCAAAATTGGCTTATCTCTTAACCCATAAGAGCTCGAGGCCTTTACCTCTTTCTTATCTAAGAACAACTAGGCCTTCGTATGGTCATAAAATGACATGTTAGGCCTTGATGCTATCATTTTCTCCATAACATCGTCACCATCCCGATGCCAAACCAGTCAAGTAGAAACTACGCCGCATGCATCCTCATTTTTACCTCCTTGTCAAAGAGGAATTGCAACACCTTCTTTCCACCAACTTCATCCAACCTATTGACTATTTGCAATGGGTTTCTAACATCGTACCCATTTCTAAAGCCTCTAGAAAGCTCCACATCTATAGTGACTTTCAATATTTAATTCTTGCTTTCCCTAAAGATGATTTTCCCCTTCCTAATCATGATCAACTAATCAATTTAACAATCAACCATGAAATGCTCTCTTTAATGGATGGTTTATCCGGTTATAATAAAATTCTCATCACACCAGAAGACCAACATAAGAAATATTTCATCACCCTTTGGGAACCTTTTGCTACCACATTATGCCATTTGGTTTGAAAAATGCGGGGGCCACCTATCAACGCACCATGACCTATATCTTCCATGACCTCATCCATAACACATAGAGAGGATTTTTTCAATGACCATTGGGTAAATCCAAGTGTCAAAAAGATAATATTTTGTCCTTGAAATCCTCTTCACACATCTTATCCAATTCTTCCTTCACCTTAGTCTTGCTTAATGTGTGTTTTAGAATTCTAACCGGTAATATCCTTAGTTTCATCATTTCCATTAGGGGTATTGAAATTGACCCAACCAAGATCAAAGACATCCTTGAGATGCCTCCACATTTAATCTATAGAAACTTAACATCTTTAAGGCTGACTCCAATCATTCTTACATTTCATCTTGTAACTTTTTGATCATTGCTAATCATATTCTCTACGCAAAGAAACTCACTTCAAGTGAGATGCCAATTGCCAAAAGGACTTCAATGATCTTAAATAGTATCTTCTATAACCACTTGTGCTCACACCTCCATGCGAGGGGGAACCTTTCTATCTCTACATCTCAGCCTCCGATCATGCTCTAGGTGTCATGTTGGCGTAGCATGATTAGTAAGGTAGGAGAAAGTTGTCTATTATATTAGTCACAATCTCCACGATTATGAAACCCGCTACACTAAAGCTGAAAAGTTGTGTTGCACTCTTTTCTTTGCCACTTCCAAAATTTTCCATTATCTTCTTAATCAAAACCTATGTCATCACTAGCTTAAATATTCTTAAAACCATGCATTCCAAACCTTATCATAATGATTACATCACTCGATGGCTCATGCTCATGAACAGTTTTACCTAGATTTCATCTCTTAGAAATATAAAGGGTCAAGCTATCGCCGATCAAACCACTGAACCCCTCTTCCTAAAAATCATCTTCCTCATGAGAAATTCCCGATGAATTTATCCATACCATCAATCATGAATTATCTCCCCTCAAAATGACACTTTTCTTTAACGGATCTAAGTGTTAGCAAGGGGGAGGTGCTGGCATTATCATCATCATTCCTCCTTAGGATGCTCATATCCCCATCACTTATAAGATTAACTTTGAATGCACAAACAACATGGATGAGTATAAAGCCCTTATCTTGGGTCTCTAAACCGCTATCATGCTCGACATTCAAATCCTTGATATATATGGTGACTATCAACATATCATTAATCAAGTCAATGGAATCAATGCAAAAATAATGTCCTATAAAAGTACAAGGACACCATCGTCTTTCTTCTTGAGGCCTTTGATCAATATACCATCCAATTTGTCCCTTGTTCATTCAATCACTTCATAGAAACTATGACATCTCTCACATCCCTCATCCCTTACCAACCGAAGAATAAAATCTCCTTTGTTGTCTATTGTCTTGACAAACCATCTCATACCCATGAGCTTCCTCATATCAATCATATTGACACTAACCAATATGACATATGGTATACTCATCTGATCTTGACTATATTTCTCAATCTAAAATTCCCTCGACCCATCCAAAATGGTAGGAGATCATTCCTTCAATGTGCTATTTGTTATATCATCCTTGACTTCATACATCCTGCAAACATGGATTTGATGGTATTCTCTTACGATGATTTAAATCCCATGAATCTATCTGCACTATCTAGAAGTTGATGATGACATCTGTGGTGGACACTTTAGTGGTTTGGATTTCTCCAAGTGTGTTCTATGCCTAGGCTATTACTGGACCACCCTCAATCAAGACAACTGTGAATATGTTTAAAATTTCATCAAATTCCAACAACATTCTAATCTCATCGACATCGTTAGCCAGGCCTTATAGCTAGTTAAAGATATTCGGCCTTTCTCACAGTGGGGCCCTGTCCTCATTGGCCTCATCAATCCGCACTCTTCCCGATACCACCATCCATCATCACTGCTACTAAATACTTCACTAAATGGGTGGAATTCATTCCACTCACATCCATCAAAGCTAATAAAATAATCGGTTTCATCTATCAACATATCACCACTTTGGTGTTCCTCATAAAATATTCATAGAAAACAGAAAGTCCTTCAAAAACAAAGACCTTAATAAGCTTTGCAAATCTTTCAACATCAAACTTAGCTTTTCATATCCTTATTATCCTAAAGCTAATGACCAAGCCAAAGGCACTAACAAGACTCTTTGTAACATTCTCGCCAAAACTATTGATAAATAGGATGAAATTGGCATCTTCATATCCCTTTTTCCCTTTGGGCTTATCGGACTTGCATCCATACCTCTTCAAGTGCTACTCCTTTCTCCCTTATATATGGCTCCAAATACGCTCTTCCTCTCGAATTTCAAATCCCATCCTTATGTGTTTCCCTTCACAACTTCATCTCTAATGAGGACTATCATCAAGAGTGTCTAGCCCAACTTGAATTGATAGATGAGCATCACCTAATCACTCTTCAACATCATCATGTCTATTAAGAGCACATCAAATTTTCTTATAAAAACATCTAAAGAACACAATTTTAACATCGGTGACCTTGTCCTCAAAGAAAATCAGAATGCCACTACTCTGGAAAGGAGCCAATGTGGAAAGTTTTCTCCCAACTGGATTGGACCATATATTATCACACATAAATATGGTTCCGAGCTTATCATTTAACCTATCTTGATGGTAAACCATAAATTCAACCTGTCAATGCCTTGCACTTATAGCCATTCTACTATTAACATGTCTACCAACGCAACACTAGTCACATTAAACGATCTTACATCTGCCATTAGAATTTTCCATCTCTCATCGTAATGATTTGGAATTATGTGGTCTACCATCACTATCCTATCTATGACCTTGAATATGGGCACCATGGATCTTATCATAGCATATTCCTCATGGATAATTTCCTCATTTTGTTGGGAAGCCTGTGATCATTATGGGCATCACCCTCTTATCTACCTATTGGAACCATGATAAGGGTCCACAGGTGTCACTTGTACATCTTATCTTCCCCTCCCCAAGTGGTCTACTTGGCTATCCCCAGATCTATCCTATAAAGTCAAAATTCAAGATGCTCATATCAAAAGTTATCTTATCTAAAAAAAAATTTCTCCATTGAAGGAAATATGTTCATATAAAGAAAATAATGTCAAAAGTATAGACTGATCCCTCGAAGGACATCTATCATACATATCTTATCCTGTCATCTAAAAAAGCAAAATCCAAAGAAAAATCCTAATCATAGACCATTCCTGAAGGATGGCTACTTTTTTGTATCATGGAAGTTAATGCTTCCCACATTGATTAGCCTTCTAAAATATCAAAAGTAGAAGAAAAAATTTCAAAAGAAAGAATCCCCAGAAAGCTTCCCACATCTATTAACTTTCCCATCTACAAAAAACTTATTGCATTGATTAGTTTACACCATATTACTCAGAGAAAGGGCATAGACGTAGGACTACCACCTAAAAGAACCTATTTTCCCTTTACAAGCTCCATATCAAACCCTTTTTCATGCCTATAGTAATTCTATAAGCTCACCATCCGTCTTTCCCTCATGATCTTAAAAGTGACTAACTATCGTTAGTTATGTGTTAACACTTGTCATTGGTCGCAAGTGCATTGCTACATTGTTCTTCACATTTTACCTCCAATCCAGTTCAAAAGAGTCTTTTCTACGTGTGCTCCTCCCTATGATGACATGCACTTTCTCACATTTGGGTCACCCTATCAAGGTCACACCCTATCCAATTACACCATCCAAACTCCTGCAACTACCTCTTCCATATCTACTCTAGCTAATCTCATCATCACCCCATCTATGTCTAATCACATGTCCAAAAAATCTATATCAAATCCATCATATCACACCTAATCTAATACTGATCACATGCAATCTACATCTATCACATCATCTAATCCAAATCCATCATATATTCCCAG
This sequence comes from Taxus wallichiana var. yunnanensis, assembly GCA_018340775.1. NCBI lineage: Eukaryota > Viridiplantae > Streptophyta > Pinopsida > Cupressales > Taxaceae > Taxus > Taxus wallichiana. The sequence goes on along the minus strand of CM031241.1, from coordinate 539,121,589 downwards.
TTATCCAAATGCATAAACCATCACCATACCTAACCTCAAGTTCATCACATAAATATTCATAAAATCCATATCCATATCATCGATTTCTATGTCATCACTGTATCTAATCATGCCTAAATCCATCACATAATTCCTACCATCATATCTAACATCAACATCTAGTCTAATATATACACTTCCTATCTAAATCAACCACATCTATTCTAACCTAAGACACATAATCTCATAGCTAGCACATCACATCGAATAAACATCTAACATATCATCACATCTAATTATTCTCGCATCTAAAATCTAATAAAAACATCACATCATCATAAATCATCAAATGTATCTAATCTATTCAACACGACACATGTAAATAGCGACAAAATCATTATCTCTCTCTCTCTCACACACACACATCATCATCATCATCATTAAAATGTGTCCATACATCTCGTGATAGGCCCCGATTGAGCTCTAACTCAAAATATATACATCAAAATCAATTACAAAATCTACATACAACGTTCACTCTCTAAGTGTTGAATAACAAGATCAGATGCTCTAATCTCTAAACCTTGTCCTCCTCCCTTCCTCGCCATCGGCTCCATCATCTCGGATCCCGATATTGCCTCGGTCAGCTTATGATATATTTGTGCTCTTGGATAATTCCTATCACGCTAAGGACCTTAATCTCCTATCTTCGGCCAAGTATGCCACATAACGTGACACATCAGGTAACCTTGATGTAACAATATTCTCATAGTAGCACACCTCCTCACCTAGTGCCTAGTACTTCTGTTCCAAAAATTGTGCTAGGTGGAGCCATCTCGACTAGCTCCCCGTGCCTCACCCCATGTTTCCTCACATGCGTTACCCAAATATCCATACTAGTCCCCTGTAAGTCTCTCTCTATTTGTGGTATTTTCCCACTTTGCTCTATAGCTAGGTCTCTCTCCCGATCCATCCCATCTAATTCCTTTCTCATAGTATATCTCTTTTGACGAGTAACATCTAGCTTCGTATGCAGCTGGGCTATCTCGGCAGCTCTCCCATCTCCACCCTTTCCTGCTATCAACTCTACCGCCTCTCCTCCTATAGGAACCTTCACCTCTTCCTACCACCCGTGCGGCCCTCGCCACCCACTACTATGTCCACTAATCCACATACCCTCTCCAGCCCCCACATCATCATCCTCATCCCATGGTTCTCCGTCCTCCGCCAATGGGCCCGCCATCACATGATGGGCAAGTCCTATTATCCAAAATAAGCTCATGCTTATTTTTGGTTAACTGCACCCATTTTCTCTCCTTTAGTGCTTCAATCTAATATTTCAGATATTCCAAGCACTTAAGGTTTCATGAAAACATCTTCATTAGGTGGGAAATTTCTTCCCCTTTCCAAAAATATAAAGAAGTCGTTCTAGCTCATATTTCTCAAGTTACGAGCCGATGGGCCTTAGAAGGTATTTTTGCCCAAAAGTGGGCCGGTGGGAGTTTTTAAGGATTTTTGCCAATGCGGAGAGGTGGGAGGTCTTGGAGTGACTTTTTTCCCAAATGGAAAATGCGGGCCAATGGGCTCGGAGAAGAAGAAATTTTTCAAGTAAATTTTAGGTCGGTGGGTATGTGGGGAGTTTTGGAACTTTTGTGCTTTTTTGCAAATAGGGCACAAAGTGAATTTTGGGCCTGCAAGCCCATGGGGATCTTAAAGCCAAAATAAATAAAAATGCCTAAGGCCCGTAAAAGGACACGTGGCCATGTTGAAAAGTCAAAGCGGGTTGGTGGGTCGTTAGAGGTAATTTGAAATTTTTGCCCTGAAGGCGTAAAGTGAAAAAATGAGTTGTGCCTCCACCGATGCCCAAAGATCCACGTGTCAAGCCTCACCGTGCATGCGGGCCAACGGGTCTTGGAGTGACTTTTTTCCCAAATGGAAAAGCACAGACCATCGGAGCCGAAAATCATTTTTTGCCAAAAGTAAATTCATTGGCTTGGGGAAAATTTTGCATTTTTTCTTTTTGGTGAAAAAAGGCACAAAGTGAATATCGGGCCTACGGATCCGTTTTGCTAATTGGTTTTCACCATTTTTGTATGGATCCGAATCAAACATTCAAATGGAGATATCTTTTGACCCAGTGCCCAAAATTCAACAAATTTGGCACCATTGGAAAGGTCTCGACCTCGCCTATGCCATGGAAACCTAAAAATTTAATTGCAAAGAGGTTTGGTGGGTGAAAATGGGGAAACGTCTTCATGCCATTAATATGCAATCCGATTTTCCCAACAACCAAATCAGATTTGATTCGATCCGCCACTCTCCCTTCTTCAACATGTCAAGCAGACACAAAGTGAAGGTCATGATAGATTTGGGGTGGATTTGAAGAGGCATTGATGGCCAGTAGTTGAGCTTAAAATTTGTTTTCCAACCTCTCTCTCCTTCTTCTCTTTGTGTTGAATCTATTAAAGAAGGGGCAAGGCTCATTGTAAAGGGTTAGACATTTCTGTTTTGTGCCCTCCCTTCTTCTTTTGTTCAGAAGTCAATTTGTGGAGCTTTCAAACCTCCCATTCGAGTTGTAATACAAGCCTCTTGCCTCTTGTTCATTGTAATGTATTGTATCGAACTGGAGCAATAATAAATGTGTGTGTGTGTGTGTGTGTGGGTGATTTTCAACCCTTTCATGTGTTCATTGTTGTCTTTCTGATCTTTCATTACATTTTGGTTACTTGTGCATGGTGTTGTATTGCATTCTTGTGGTCTGTGTTAAGTTATAGAACAAGTGTCTAACATTCCTTTGGTGCATCACCTCGTTAGCTTAGGTTTATTTTCTTGCATCTTCTCAACCCTGTCTCCTTGGTAAGATAGAGTAGATTTAGAATAGATCCTCTGCAATATATTTGTATGCACCTGAACAAAGGAATAGGAACCAACCTTAATCCAGAGAGCTCTCTCAACTCGTAAGGTCCCACACTTTGAGAGATGCTCTATGTTGTGCAATCACACTGAGAGTCTCAACTCATCTAGTTGCAGACACTCAGGGGTGTTGTGATTCTACACTAACAATTTTGGCATGCCCGGTGGGACTAAAGAAGTCTCCATATTTATTGCAGTAAGATTGATGTGCACTTGCTGTAATTTTAGCTTTTAAGAAGATTTGAAATTACACATCTGGTGACTCCAAAAGAATCAGAATCTACTTGGTTTCAACAGTCCAAGCTTATCAAGTTCATGAGAAGAATACAAACAAGGTCAAGAAACGAGAGGAAGGACTATTTGTCTATCTACACTTGTCCCAGACAGAAGGGGAAGAGGGAGAAGATCCCAGAGGTCTCCATCTCCACCAAATAGAACCTTGTCAACACCTCCTCCTGGTAGGTCATTCATTTAATCAACAAGGGTTCTCAGACCAATCAGGATGGCACAACCAAATCCTTATGTCAATTTCAATGGAAACAACCCACTCGCCCTTAATGCAAAAATCCAGTCCCAGTTGCAACATTAAAGAGCATCCCATATTTCACTGGAGAGAACTAGACTTCTCCTAGTGACCACATTCAAGACATTACAAATGTCTGTGTAATTCATGAGATCACTAAGATGGACATTGCAGTCAAGTTACTAGCCTCTTCACTCAAGGGTAAATCTTCACAATGGTTCAGGAGTCTAACAACCAACTCTATTCAAACTTGGGACCATCTATGCAGAGCTCTTCATGATCAATTTGGAGAGAAGGGAGATAATCTATCCCTGTTGGAGAAAATGACAACAATCAAGAGGGCCCCTAACGAGCAGTTGATAGATTTCAACCTCAGATTTCAAAGGACATGGGACAAGATTCCATTGGTTGTAAGGCCCACAGATGAAGGTGCTTTCTTATACTTTCTTAGAGCTCTAAATTATGATATTGCTTTAATGATTCAATCAATAGGAGGCACCACCTTACCTGTAGCCTATAGTATTTCCATAAAGTTGAAAATTGTTTAATTCAGTCAGGCAAACTTGCTCCTAGGCCACCTATGCATCTATACCTAGAACTAGGAGATCCAAGTACTAGTTAGACACCCACATTAGCTCCTATACCTATTCCTAGGAATCGAGTTCGGTGAAGCCTCTACCTCATCCTATAGCACCTCAAACGAGATTCATGAAGTTATGAAACAACCGATGAACCTAGGGAATGAGCTAGTGACTATCAAAAGGCAACAGGCTCAGAGTTCTAGGCCATATCAGCCTCAAGCTTAGTATCAGGCTAGACCCCATATCAACAAAAACAAGCCACCAACTCAGGATGTAAATCAAAACCAAAACCAAGGACAACCTCAAACTACTAGGCCTTTCTGGTCATATGATCCAAAAAAGTTCAACATCAAGGGCCTTGGTTCTAGCACAAAATAACATGACCCAAGAATATGATTGGTGTTTCCCATGCAATCAACCACATAACCAATCAATGTGTTTTAATGGTGCACTAAACTAGGCCTTGATGGTATAGACCATTGGTGTGTCACAAGAGTCCAGCCAAGAAGAAAATCAGTAGCAAGGAGCTCAACAAGAAGCATCTCCAAGTGAAACTATGCTTGTCAATTGGCAGGCTGAAGACTTATGTGGGATGAATCAAACACCTTCTCAAAGTGTAGCTACCAATACACGGTCCAAGAAAAGGAATATTGGAGAGGGAAAATCACCAAAACAGGTAATCCTTAACCCTCCATTACTCCACAAGGTATTGGCACTCAGAATGCAACTCCCAATATGCAGAGCACCCAAGCCACCTTCCAAACCCACTCAGACACCGGTTGTAACAACCCATGTGCAAGAGAAAAATGTACCAGGAAAGGGGCAACAAAAGGATAGCTCATTTAACATCATTGAACAAATGAAGAAGAAAATGTGAACATTTCAATGTGGGAGTCATTGGCCATTCCAGGACAGAGAGATATGTTGCAGACTGCTATGGCCAATTAGTCAAGTTCAAATCAGCCCCTAACTAGCAAGAGAAAGTGTTTACCAATGCAGCTTAGACTCTGGGGAAATCATGGAGGAAAACAAGGTAAGAATTTGAATCCCCCTCCATTCTATGTTTCATTGATCATTGGGGACAAATTGGTACATAATTGCATGATTGATTGGGAGCAAGTAGCTTTGTAGAGCCAAAGTAAATAAATAGCCGATTAGCGATACTCCAATACAAAGTCATCTCCAAGGGGTAGTGCAATTGGATGGGACAGCAGTGACAACTGTTGGAGTCATCAAAGATTTGAGCCTCACACTGCATGCATGCCCCAATGTGATTGTATCAAAAAACCTATCAGTCATAGACTTTCCACCAAATTTTGCATTGTGTTTGTCAAGAGACTTCACTACTAAGATTGGAGGCTATCTTTCTGCTGATTGTTTGAACATGCTTTTTAGAACAAGGTATGGAGATAAGGCTATAATTAGGTCTGAGCCCATTGTAAATTACCATATTGAGTCTTAAAAACCCAACCTGATCAATGCCAATTGTTCAGCCTTTGATCAGGAGGACTTCCCAAGCACTTGTGAAGTAGATACCAAGGTTGGATTTATTCCGGACTTGAATCTCGGCGAGTGGGAAAACAAGAGCATGCTTTTGACCCCTATAAGGAGATGGAGGAATCTGAGCTAGGAGTCTACTATTTTCATGAGGAGAATCATCCTCTTCCTGACATCATTAAGCTAGACCACAAAGGTGAAAATGAGGTATGACAGCTTATTTTTGATGGTTCAAGGAGTAGGCAAGGAGCTAGAGGAGGGGCTATGCTTATTTTGCCTCAAGGTGTGAAATACTACTCAAATTTCTGTTTCCAATTTTCTTGTTCAAACAATACAACAGAGTATGAGGTTTTGGTCCATGGAGTGCATTGGGAAAGATGAAGAGGGATTAAGAACTTACAAGTGTTTGGTGATAGTGAACTAGTCTATAGTTAGGTGAGAAAAAATGCTGCCAAGAACTCTCTACTAAAGAGCTACAACAATTGGGTATGGGACCTCATCAAGGATTTTGAAGCATTCAACATCAATTCCATCCCAAGGAAGAAGAATGAAGAAGCAGCGAGCAGATCGACAATGATGATTGAGGAAGCCTTTGACGTTGTGGAGAGTATCAAGAGTGATAAATATCAGCCCCATATCAAGTTGGTTGTGAGGCCAGCCATCCCCATAACAACAACACAAGTTGTCAAGTCTTGAAAATGATTAATAAATTTATCAGACTTTCTACAAGAAGAAGCTGAGTTCTCCTTCAGAACAAGGCTGATTGGAGCAGCAGGTCGATGGTGATCAAGTGGTGCGACTTGAGGACCAACAAATTACCAAAGGTCTTGTCACTTTGGAATCAATCTTCAACCCAATCTTGACCGATTCCCATGAAGGATTTTTCAACATCAATTCCGATCCGGAAGAGAAGGTGAATATTTAGGTTAAGGGTGAGGATTCAGAGCCCATTTTCATAGAAGAAGGCAAAACATTACAGATTGGCAAGGTAAGCACTCAACAAGAAAAATCTGAATTTATTCAACTTTGTCAAGAATTATAATGTCTTTGCCGAACTTACAAATATTTAAGAGGTTTTAACCCAAATCCTGCACAACACACTATCGAGTGGATCCGGAGCTAAGCCTTTCAAAAAGAAGCAAAGCCAAACCCTCACATAGAGCCTCTCATGAGAAAATAATTAAACAAGATAATTGAGGCTATTATCATATTTCCTATCAAACATTTGAGTTGGGTTGCAAACTCGTGGTGAGGAAGAAAATGGAGAAATCAACCGTGTGTGGACTTTCATGATTCGAACAAAGCATCAATCAAGGACCAATATCCACTTCCATCAAATGGAACAAATCTTAGAGGTCAGAGGTTGTACTTTGAGAGGTTTTCATTGTTAGATGGATACTCGTGTTATAACTAGATAAGGTGAAAGAGGAAGATCAATTCAAGACAAAGCATTCACCACCAAATGGGGAACATATGCTTATAAGAAGATGCCATTTGGACTATCAAATGCTGGAGCAACATTTCAGTGAGCTATGGACATGGCATTCAAAGGCCTAATCAAAAATATTGTCTGGTGTATCTAGATGATATCACCGTCTTCTCAAAGAATGTTACGTACCATCTCTTCCACCTTAGGTAGGTGTTTCAGAGGTGTAGAAGGTTTGGAGTATCACTGAACCCAAAGAAGTGTGTGTTCCTGGCTCATGAGGGGAAATTTTTGGGCCACATTGTCTTGAGAGAAGGGTTGACAATTGATCCTGAAAGGGTGGAAGCCATCCGGACACTTCCATTTCCACAACACAAAAAATATCTTCAAAGCTTCTTAGGGAGGATATAATTTGTTCACGCAGGTTTGTACCTAACTTTTCCACTCTTGTGAAGCCTTAACAATGATGTTAAAGAATATTTTTACATTTAAATGGACAAAAAAGGAAAAGATATTTTTGAGGCCATCAAGCTTCGCAATATCATAGGCTCCAACTCTTATTAACCCAAAATTCTCAAAAGACTTTATGCTATATACTTTTGGAGGGTCAGACACCATCTCAGCCATCTTGGTCCATCCCAACAAGAAAGGTTTAGAAAAACCAATAGCATTCTTCAGTCATAGTTTAGAGGAAAAAGAGGTAAAATACTTTTTCATTGAAAAAAATGTCCTTGTTGTTATTAGGAGCTTAAAGAATTTCAGACAATTGGTCTCAAACAATAAGATTCAACTGCTAGTATCTCATGCTGGTGTCAAGGATTTTCTCTTGAACAAGGACTTAAATGAGAAGAGAGCAGGTTGGATCACTCATGTAATGGAATATGACATTGAGATCAAGGTGACCAAACTGGTTCAAGGCAAGGGTTTGTGTGAACAACTTGCCTCCAAGCAACAGGCTGGGTCAGTGGGGGGAAAAGAGGTTGTCCTATTTCTACAAAATGATCAAGATTAACCAGCTAATGATGCACCTACTACATGTTAGACCCAAGCCTTAGTGCATTACCTCCAAATAGGTTTGTGCCCCCTAGAATGGAACAAAGAAAAGAGAAGATACTTCAGACTGCAAGCCATTCCATATGTGCTTATTGGTGGTGTCTTGTTTAAAAAGGATATCAATAGTGTTCTATTGAGGTGTGTTGAGACATGAAAAATTGAGAGAGTGTTGCATGAGTTCCATGATGGAGAAGTGGGAGGTCACTTTTCCCTCGAGTAATAACTCTCAAGATCATGAAAGATGGCTATTATTGGCCTACAAAGTGTTTAGGGAATGCTACTCATCATTCAAGAAGTGTAAAAAGTGTGCATTCTTCATAGGAAAGGAGAAGCTAGCAGCCCTACCCCTTCATCCCATTTCAGTGGATCAGCCATTCATGTAGTGGGGACTAGACTTCATTGGGGTGATTAACCTAAATTTAAACCAAGGCCACAAGTGGATACTTACTGCAACAGACTATTTCACCAAGTGGACTGAAGCTGGCACTAAAAGAAGCAAATGAATCCAACATCTTGGATTTCTATGAAGGAATAGCCACTAGGTTTGGAGTCCCTGCCACCATTATATCAAATAATGCATTGGCATTCCTTGGTACAAGGATCACTGACTGGGAAGTCAAGAATGGTGTGTACCTCAGCACTTCATCAAACTATTACCCTCAAGGTAATGGTCAAGCAGAGTCCACAAATAAGAACATGTTAAGGATTATCAGAAGGACTCTTGATGAAAACTAGAGAACTTGGCATACAAAGCTCAAATCAACTCTATGGGCTAATAGAATCACATCCAAAAGGTCCAGGCAGCTCCCCATACAAGCTTGTATATGGGAAAGAGGTATTATTGCCCATATCATTGGATTTTCCGCCTCGCTTTGGAGCTCATGAAACAATTGGAACCAACCGAGTTTGAACTCGTGGCAATCGGGTATGCAGAGCTGATGGAAGTAGGAGAGGAAAGAGAGCATGCAATGCAGGTCATGGAGAAGGATCAAACATTGATCAAGAAGACCTTTGATAAGAAAGCAATAACAAGGAACTTTCAAGAAGGGGACTTAGTTCTAAAGTGGGATGCAGATCAGGAAAAACTAGGAAAGCATTTCAAATTTGATGCCATTTGGAGTGGCCCTTACATGATCATAAAGTGCACAAGTAGCAATGCCTTATGGCTAGCTAAATTGGATGAAGAATTACAGATCCTAGTCAATGGGATCTACCTCAAACACTACTACTAAAAGGAAAATTTCCTCACCTTGTAAAATATTAGCCTAGGTTTTAATTTCCCTAAGTGTGTATGCACATTGTTTTTTTGTAGTGTAGTTTTTATTTCCTAAGTGTTGTGCCACATGTTTTTGTTGCTCCAGGTTTTGTCATTATACAGTTCGATGTGCCTCTAATGGATGTACCATTCCCTTCAAACATTTTCATCGGGGAGACTCATAGTTTCCAACAATTGATAATTTTAAAATGGAACAAATATAGAGCAACTAAAATCGAGTCTAGAAGGGCCCATTTCCAAAATATTCAGGGTCAGCTCTGGTTCCAACAATGTCCAAGCAGCTCAGGGATCAGATTTTCAAACTTCAAATCAGAATCGGGCTATCAATTATGACTCCATGCCCAATGGATGCTTTACAAGGAAACTGGTCTATCTATCTAGCAGGCAGATGTCCCCTATGAGTTGCGAAATTATTATCCAAAATAAGCTCATGCTTATTTTTGGTTAATCGCTACACCCATTTTACCTCCTTTAGTGCTTCAATCAAATTTTTAGATATTCCAAGCACTTAAGGTTTCACAAAACATCTTCATCGGTGGGAAATTTCTTCCCCTTCCAAAAATATAAAGAAGTCCTTTTAACTCATATTTTTAAGTTACTGAGCCGACGGGCCTTGGAAGGTGTTTTTGCCCAAAAGCGGGCCAACGAGAGTTTTTAGGATTTTGCCAATGCGGAGAGGTGGGAGGTCTTGGAGTGATTTTTTGCCTAAATGGAAAATGTGGGCCTTGGCCCAAAGAAGAAAATTTTCCCAAGTAAATTTTGGGCTAGCGGGTCTTCGGGGAGTTTTGGAACTTTTGTGTTTTTTGCAAATAGGGTACAAAGTGAATTTTGGGCCTGCAATCCCGTGTGGATCTTAAAGCCACAATAAATAAAAATGCCTAAGGCCCACAAAAGGACACGTGGCCATGTTGAAAAGTCAAAGTGGGCCATGGCGGGTCGTTGAAGGCAATTTGAAATTTTTGCCCCGAGAAGGTGTAAAGTGAAAAAATGAGTCGCACCTCCACCGATGCCCAAAGAGCCACATGTCAAGCCTCAATTGCATGTGGGTTGACGGGTCTTGGAGTGACTTTTTGCCCAAATGGAAAAGAAGATCGTCAGCCCAAAATGATTTTTTGCCAAAAGTAAATTGTGGGGTCTGCGGGAGAATTTTGTATTTTTGCTTTTAAGTGCCAAAAGGCACAAAGAGAATTTCGGGCCCATGGATCCATTCTGCTCATTGGTTTTCACCATTTTTGTACGGAGCCGACTCAAACATTCAAATAGAGATATCTTTTGACCCAGTGCCTGAAATTCAACAAATTTGGCACCGTTGGAAAGGTCTCAACCTCGTCTATGCCATGGAAACATGAAACTTTAATTGTAAAGAGGTTTGGTGGGTGAAAAATGGGGAAACATCATCATGCCATTAATATGCAATCTCATTTTCCCTAACAACCAGATCAGATTTGATTCGATCCGCTGCTCTCCCTTCTTCAACATGCCAAGAAGATAAAAACAATGGATATGAATGATTTGGGGTGGATTTATAGAGGCATTGATGGCTAGTATTTGAACTTCAAATTCATTTTCCCACCTCTCTCTCCTTCTTCTCTCTATGTTGAATCTATAAAAGAAGGGGCGAGGCTCATTATAAAGGGTTGGACATTTTTGTTTGCACCCTCCCTTCTTCTTTTGTTCACAAGTGAATTTATGGAGCTTTTAAGCCTCCCATTTAATTTGTAATACAAGTCTCTTGCCTCTTGGCCATTGTAATGTATTGTATCGAACTGGAGCAATAATATATGTCTGTGGGTGATTTCTAACCCTTTCATGTGTTCATTGTTGTCTTTCTAATCTTTCATTGCATTTTGGTTACCTGTGCATGGTGTTGTATTGCATTCTTGTGGTCTGTGTTAAGTTACAAAATGAGTGTCTAACATTCCTTTGGTGCATCACCTCGTTAGCTTAGGTTTATTTTCTTGCATCTTCTCAACCATGTCTCCTTGGTAAGATAGAGTAGATTTAGAGTAGATCCTTTGCAATTTATTTGTATGCACCTAAATAGAGGAATAGGAACCGACCTTAATCCGGAGAGCTCTCTCAACTCACAAGGTCCCACACTTTGAGAGATGCTCCATGTTGTGCAATCACACTGAGAGTCTCAAATCATCTAGTTGCAAGCACTCGGGTTTCTATGATTCTCACCCATGAGTGCCAATCCTCATAACAATCCTCATATCAATCCTCACCGTGCTCACCCCTTTCTCCATGAGCATGGTAGGATTTTCATCTCAAAATCCAACCACAAGCTCAATATGGTCTCGTGTGACCCAAGGAATCCCACGATAACCTCACCACGACTATTTTCTCGTAGGTCCAACGGTGTAAAAATAATACCACATCCATGTCTATCCTCCTCCCAGATACATACATCAACAAATCATAATAAACTTGTGCTAACAATGCTAAACCGAAAGTGAATATTGTCCTATGCTTGCAATATCTACCAACACCTATGTTAGTGACCATAGGAACCTAGCCCCACCTGAATTTGGTAGAGCATAATAATAAAGTTCCATCATAATCAAACATATTAGCCAACTTCTTAACGTCATTGGCTGATATCATGTCTCAATAGGAAAAGATGCTAAAAATGCAATTTGTCGGGCATCCGCTCCAAATAATATTATGAACGCATCCATCCTCCACTCTACTATGATCGAAACTATCGTTTCCCTAGTATTAATAATCTCAAGATTAAAAATGCATCCTCCGGTGTAATTGTTATCTCCTAGTCTAAAAATAGAAGGTATCTTAGTCCTTAGATCTCATTGTCAATTAACACAATGATGAGCCTTGTATCTCGTGGCACCATCTTGTAGTGGGCGAATCCACCCAATCCCACTACCTCTAGATGATCCCACTCTACATCCACTACATCCCCTTATCCTCTCAAATAAGGGTGGGAATGTCTTTCGGGTATAAAGTTTCTCTTGCCTGTAAAATCAATCAAACAAACATCCATCATCATCCCATCATCAAAATTCATCCTTTTTCATCTAAAGTTAGCAATTTGACCTAAATCCCACCCAGTCAACATTTTGCCCCTTCGGTCAACTCCGACTCACCTTCGGTTGACGGTGAATGGACTAGTCACCGCTAACCACTGTTGCACCTAACGTTTAATAAAAATTCAAACAAAATCACACAAAAGCCACAAAACTAAGATAGGGTTTAGATTCTTACCGCTCTCTGGATCCTCTAGTGCTTCCTCCCTCCCCCACTGGATTCCATCTCGATCACATATTATGTTTTCATCTCTATCATAGTTATCAATCATCAAACTCGGATGCCTAAATAAGCTTAGTCGGTCGACTCCACCATTTATTTAAGTGTGTCGACCCAGTCACCATCTAGTCATCCTAGTCACCATTAACCCAGTCCAAGTCACCGTTGACTCACTTAATCATCATCAACCAAACGTTAATTTTCTTATTTTCTCCTATCTTGGCTTATATCCTCATTTAATTATCCTTTCCTCCACCTCAAGCTTGTGTGTCACCCATAACACACCTTGGCTTATCTGTGTAGCTCAGTTTTCCTTACTTTTGGCCTATCTATCTATCTTGCACATCTTTCCTCACATCTTGCAGACCTCCATGGCCATTCATTGAGCCCTTCATAGGGCACCATCGATCATTTTAAATCCCACCATTGTGGCCATCGTTTCCATCTTTGTCCACCCATGACACATATTTTCACTCCTTCATGTTTGTAGGACAATGTATGCTCTTTTTGACTTGATTTATTTCTTGACATGCTTTTGATGTCTTCCTTTGACCCATTGGTCCCATAGCTTGCACATACATCCTACTAGATTCCCATTAGATTCCCTCCATCTCACAAAGTGATCTTTGACAAATCCCCACGGTCCATAGGCCATTAACATTACCTCCATCACGGGTTGTGTTATGTCCCTACCGATGTGTTTCCAAGATCATCGCCATATTTTTGTTTTAATTTTATTTTTACCCTATCAATAATCATCCCCTTCAATTGGGGCATATTCCTATTACCTTCCTAATATTTTATCACTCTTATGCCCTTTCTCCATCCATCTATTTCAAACTCATAATCAATTTCCCCTTCATGTCACCAATCCCTAGTTTGAGGGGGAGAATCTCAACCATCATTTCTCATTACTTCATGTTTTTTTCTCATGGCTTTCTTTACACAAACCACTTGAAAAAAGGGGAAAATATAAATACCATTTTTTTGTACCTTTTTCCCCCATGTTGCGTTTGCTCCCCTTCGTTGTCACCTCGCTTAATACATCTCTCACACGATTCAAATTTCTATTTACCTCCTAAATACTTATTCCCCTTTTAACCCCATTTACCCCTCATAATTCCCATTTTCTCTACCCTAATCCCATTTCAATCCTATTATTATTTATATTCCCTAATCCACCTCTTATCCTATTTAATCACCCATTAACCTATCCACTTTCCTAGGATTCCACCCATAAATATCCCCATTTATGGTCCCTAGGATTCCACCTCCACCCATTTAATATCATCTTATCCTCCCACCATCATTTATTCACCCCCATGCAACATTAAGTCATCCAAAAAGGGATAAACCTAGATTTTGACCCATTTAAGACCTCCATTTTGAGATTTTCACCATATCCATCATCAAAGTGGATGGTATGCCCACGATCATTTGGTGACCCATGCGGGTCATCATTGATCCTATTAATACACCTCTACCCCTCCTCTCAAGAGGATGAAAATTTTGGGTGTTAGAGCTATCTCACGAGCTTGTTGTGTTCTTTCTCTTATCGGGATCCATAATATTCAACTTAGAGTCTTTTTAGAATATTTGCATGTTATCCATGGAGGTTTTAAGATTCTAAGTCCACTTGGAGTCATATTTTTCTTCATTACCTCTTTCTTGTAGGTCTCGTAGATCATCTTGAAGCTCTTCTCTTTTATCACCCTTCTCTTACCCTCTTCATAGCCATTTTCCCATCCATCCAACTTGTCAAAACCCAAAATCCTATAATGGTCACCGTTGACCCTACATTGTCGCTATTGAACCAATATATATTAGCTCTATTTATTATTTACATCATAATCTGCATCCGCCTCACATCTCCCCATCATTCGAACACTCTGTGTCTTCCACCCATCTATCTACCATCCGGATCCCGTTCTCTTGGTCCTAGTCATAGTTGACCCAAAGATAGTCATCATCGAACCTATCAAAATATTAATCGAGATCTTCCTCCTATTGGATCCTCCATATTCCTCACCATCAAAACATCAAACTCAACATACCAGAGCAAGTTTTAAATCTATTTTCTGTCATCTCTGGATCAACTTTGCCATGGTCACCATCGACCGCACCAGTCAATCTTGGGTTTCCGTCGACCCAAGTAGGTTTGATTTTGTTTATCAACATTTACATTATCAGGTATTTACTTCTACATCATCTAACATATATTACATCTATTTTATTTGCATCCTTTTATCAACCATAATTTATCTTTCTTTATGATTAAAGCGGGTTGACATCCATCCTAGGAAGTTATCACTTCTTAGGATTGACCTTGTTAGGAAACCCACCATCTTATCTACTAATCATTTTCGTGTTTAGTTTCTCTTTATTGTGTAGGTTGTGAAGCTTGCGGTGGAGAGGATATTTTACGTCGTATCTTCATCTCCATTGCCATCACATATAAGGAAGTAGCCTTAAACCCTCCCATAGTTTTTGAGTTTCTTGATTTTTGTTTCCTTTTCATTAATTTGTAACAGGAGGGGGAAATATCATCAAACAAATTAATTTTTTATATTTATTTATTTTATCTTTTGCCTTTTACTTCAATGACTACAAGTTTGTTTTTAAATTTATTCACTTTGATATTATATGGAAAAAATGGTAGAAATCAAATTTCGTAAAGTGTTGGCTTTAATCTATTCCATTTAAATAATTTATATGGTTTTATACATTATATTGATGCATTTTAAATATTTTTGTGTTGTATTTATTACTCGAAGGCGTTTTACAAGTTAGAAATGTCTTTTCAATTCACAATCGCATATTTTTAATGTTATTGTTAGATAAATTTTATGTAAATTTGTAGATAAGCTGGAGTGATTTGGTAGGAGTTGCATGATAATTGCATCGATATTATCACAAATAGAGGTCTTAATATTTGTAAAATAATCTAAGGAAAATTGATGTAAAAATTCCTCCATTAGTTGTTGAATTGATCGTCAAACGAGAATGCAATTGGAAGTGTAATGCAATCATTTTGACAAGATCCTATGCAATGCATAATCGATGCCTACATGAGTTTAAGGAATTTAAAATTATTGGCATGCTGCCAACATGCCAATGGAAAACACCATCATTTCGGGAAAAATTTAGTGGTGAATATTAGTAGATTGGAGAATAGAAGGATTTCCATAATTTGATTTCGGCGAATTTTACGGTCATGTCAATACCTGGGTTTCTCCCAAAAATTCCACAAATAATAATTTTCCCATGCGAATAGCAAACATATATCCAATCCCAATGTATATTTTAATATCGAATCTCTGTGTGATTGACAAGTCGATATTTTAAAACATTCTTGTTTCACCAAGAAATCTATGGAACCTTATTGGTCCTTTGGACTCATACACCGACATGTAAGGGAGATTTCTAGGAATATGATTAAATATTCCATACACACACACACACACACATATATGTAGATGTTTTCCTGTGATTTTCCAATTTACGAATTTATGAAGAAGTAGAAAAGGATTTAGTGAACCGACATATTATAATTTGCTCACAAAATTTTAAATAAATCAAGGTCTTCTTTGGGCCCAAAATCTTTGCGTTGTAGTTTACATCCTAGAAGCACTTACTGCAAATGAGTCTATTTGAGACCTATTTTCATTAATGTCACATTTCTTTATTTGTGATTCTACCTTTTTAAGTTATTTATTTCATTTTTTTATTTTATGGTATAGCGAATGTCATGACATTGCACTGCCTTAGTCGATTTTCATCCCATAGCTCATGACTCAAAAATTGTCCTTACAGTGCACTAAGTATATATTTCAATGCTATAATTTTCATAAAATGTATCCTACATATGATTTCTAAATCATGTTCCATTTTATTTTGTTACAAAGCTTGAACATCCTCATCCTCATAATCACGATGATTTTTATGTCATCTAGAATAGTCCTCCACATGCTAGAGAATTATAACTATTTTTCCCATCTTAGATACATACATACATACATACATACATATGTATGTATAAGATAAATATATATATATATATATATATATATATATATGGTTTTCCCATCTTAGATACATACATACATACATACATACATATGTATGTATGTATGTATGTATCTAAGATGGGAAAACCATATATATATATATATATATATAATTATTGTTAAAATCACTCTTCCGCTATGTATATTCCTTGTTGTATCCTCTTTGAATCTTTTTGTTATCTCTTATGCTATATGTCAATATTTGGATTCCGTCATTGTGAAGTGTGATGAAATGCTGCCATGTGTCCGCCTTGGACCATTGATTAGTGATCGCTGACACTACCTCGTGACTTGTCCCACAACAAACCCAAAGGATATATAAAATACAGTATATCTCGCATGTTTCACATCCACTAGGGGAATTTCCTTGGGAGGTGATGGAATGGAAATGTGTGGCATATACCTCCTACTCCAAAATTGAAAACTTATCAACTACGGCTCATTCGTGAGGTTCATGTCCCTGGAGGAGGTTAACAAAATCCTAACATGTGGCTCAAGATTACATAACCATTAATTTCAACAAGGTTGAATGAATGAATGAAGTATTTTAATAATGTCCATGAGACCAAACAGTCTATGGTTCTCATTCAGAACAAAGTCATTTGAAGGTTCTCTTCCTCAACATTTTGGATTTAATTTTTCCTTATTGATTTTAAAAGAATAAATTTAGTGGAAGTACCTGTTGCCTTCATCTTCGATGACAATTTCTAAATTTTGTAACTTTTCAAAGATCTGCTTTGTCTTTGGGTGTGATCCATTTCTGCACAAAAACATGTACTATTTTATGGTATTCGATCCAACTACATCTCAGGGATATTTTTAATTCATGCATCTTTCATTGATCTCCTCATCATGTGAAAATTTTCCCACCTACCCCCTTTTGCATAGATGTTTGACAGAAGAACATAAGTGGTGTCATTTTGATAATCCAACTCAAAAAGAAGAGTTTATGTAAATAGTGCTAATGATAGAGATGACATTATATGATAGGAAGAGAAGCATTTAAAAATCATCAAAATGTGCAATATAAATAAGATAATATGAAAAATCAAGAATTATTTAATATTAATCAAAATATGTCATGTTTATTACACAAAAAAAAAAATTCATACAATGAAATTTGTAATAAGTAGATGACATTATTTCTCTTCTTAAGGACTTTAGTCTCGCTTACTTAGCCTTTTGTTGAATGAAATTAGTTTTCCTTTCATAATATTTTCATAGTGTTAATATGTAAATGGTAGTAATATTGAGATGATTACTTTGTTCCTTTATCTAGGAGTAATTTTGAGCAACCAAACTTATAGACTTCTAAAAGAATCATATTGTACCTCTTATCTTGTCACTAGGTTTTCATGACAAATTTCTTAATGATACATTACTTTTCTCTGTTTCTTAAGATCCTCACAGACCTTCATCATGGCTAGTCTCAACAAAGTTTCATGACAAAGTGACTGAATCTCCTTAAAACCCTGAAACTTTGTCCATTGTTGCTAGTCTTTTGATCATGCCTTCATATTGCAGATACTTTCCTATAGATATTCATCAACATGTCTCTAAACATTGTGTTCTTTCCTAGATGGTGATCAAACCCTGAATCTGTCATCATGATACTGGAGTCAACCTTGTCAACTTGATTGCTAGCCACATGATATGCTTCTTGACTATTCCTTTTGATTGTGCCAATCTTTCAATAATACACTTACGAATTTAAAAAGGGTTTTTCTCACCTTCTTGACTTCACAAATCCTCTCATACTCAGACTTAAGACATAAAGTTCCCTGATAATACAATCAACATATTTATTTTGATGCTCCTCATGAATGAATCAAGCCTTAGAAAAACTATTAATTTTACTTACT
Organism: Taxus wallichiana var. yunnanensis; assembly: GCA_018340775.1. Lineage (NCBI taxonomy): Eukaryota > Viridiplantae > Streptophyta > Pinopsida > Cupressales > Taxaceae > Taxus > Taxus wallichiana. The sequence continues at coordinate 539,103,145 of CM031241.1, read as the reverse complement.
CAAGGGTATACAAACTTGCAAGAGCTTTATAGAAGTATAGAATTATTCCTTGGTACATACATAACTTCATGACTTGTGAGTATATTAAAACCTTGATCCCTTACCTGCAGTCTAGACTATGCTCTTCAAAATCTTGTAATCAACTTGCACCTGTTACTATCATAGTTACTTTATGACAATATCCTTCAAGTTTCTTGAACACATTCTCCAAGTAGGAACACAATAGTTTTTCAAAGAATACCCTTATCATAGTTGTATCATATGTGAAACATCAGATCAAAGAATTCAAGCTTCTCTCAAGATTAATGATACTTTAGCTAGCTTTGACACATTGACATTTCATTTTCAAGCCAAATAACCCTGCATACATTCTCAACCTTGAATTCACAGTCTCATACCATAATGAGTCCTAGATGGAAGACCATATATTATGTCTCAGCTCCTTTTAAATGATGAACACTCTTGGTAATTAGATATTCTTATGACATACCTCATACCTCTGATGAATCAATAATCTCTTCATGAGTAGATGTACACATTATTTGGCTTGATGACAACATTTAAAACCTCTATACAACAAGAAAAACCTCTATACATTATGAAAGAGCTTGGTCATCAAGAATCCTTCATTAATAAACTAAAGATAGATCATACCTTGGATGAATCAATGAACTCAGAGTCCTTCATGAGTAGATACATAATATACTTTGATTTCAAACTAAGCATAGACCTTGAGATCACCTATTTCATGTTTGATTAGCTACAACAGATACTTCTTATCATTAGAGTGTCTTTGGCTTCTCAAAAATCATCTAATTTGTTTGTTCTCTTCTCAAACCTTTGATACATCTTCATTTTGCTTGATGTATGCTCTAATTCTGATTGTAGTAATATTCTTATTCCTTCCAACTAAGTTATATGAGAGATAGCTAAAAATATCACCTCATCCTTTCACTTTGTTCTATATCAATTTTTCTTTCAAAAGAGTCAAACCTTGTGATTTTTGTACTAAAACATGTAGATCAGACCAATACAAATCAAGTGCATTGAAACTAAATAAATGGTAGGAAATCCTTATCCAATTTGATGTAACATGTCAATCAAACAACCATGAAAAATTGTGAATTTTTTTGTAATTTCTTCTTATACTAATGTAACACTCTTGCAAAAAGTAGTACATGTTAAGTGACACAATATTATATAGACCATGTCAAAAATCACTTGAAAAGAATTCAAATATCTTTGAAGAATTCCATTGGGATTAGTTACATTTTTTTCTCCTTAAATTTCTTAATTTTACATCTAAACTTCTTCTAGGTTTCCATGATGACTCTTCTTTTAAATTATTATTTTGTATTTTTCTATTTCTTGTAAGATGCAATGTTGATTGTTGTCTCCTCTCATATGTCATTATTTTGTGCATTTTTTTGTCAATTGACATCCATTACATCTTGAGATGCACCATCTAGTGTTTTGAGAACATGATATATGGATATTGAAATCACTTCTTTGTAATCAATGTTAACATTAACAATTAGTCAATGAGAGTGCCTTTGAGATGCTTCATGATGAATTTCTTCTCTATGTTGTCTTTCTACCTAAATCAATTCATCTGAATGCATTTGCATGCATAATATTTTTCTTTATACATATTTCTCATGTTGAGATGTTTGTGCACATATCAATATCATTTAATCTACATGTTGTATCTTTTTTTCTTTCAATTCTACAGGATTCACTGATTCAAGAAAATGGAAACTAAAAAGGAAGCTTAACCTTGGGAAAAAAGCTATTCCAACCCCTCTTGGTAGTGGTATTGGAATTCAAAAAATAACATCTTATTTTGAGAAACCATCTAAGGAAACCCATCCTTCTCTAGCAGGACCATCACAATCAAGGGATAATGATTACATTCAAAATGAAACTCAGAATGTGTTCATTTTTATTTTCTTGATGTTGTCAATGACGACAATAATGAAATGCCTCCCCTTGAAGACATTCCATTGAATGATGTTGAGTTTGACACTGTACCACCTACCCAATTGAATGAAGATGACACTGCATCACCTGCCCAAGTGAATGTTGGAGGTGAAACTTCTAGTAGTCAATGAAATTTAAATTCCACCAAGGAAAATACTCAGTGGACACCTATTTCTAGAAGAAAGAGAAAGGAAAGAAAATGGGACTTGGGAAGGAGTTTCAAGTTAGAGTGGGTTTCTAAGTTTCCATTTATTGAACCTATTGAAAATGAGAATAAAGATGAACCTCCCAAAGAATGAAAATGTACAATCTGTAGCTAGAAATTGGGCAGGGACAAGACAATGCAACTTAAGTTGGATACTATTGAGAAACATGTAGGAAAGATATATGAAAATATAATTGTAGATGGCATTGAGAAGAATGTTTCCATATGGAAAAATGTAGACAATTGTTTGCTTATTAGGTATGAAAAAGAATTTTATGAGCACAACATAAATGAAAGAATAATTGGAGTGAATGGAGGAACAATTAAATCTCAATTTAACAAGATAAATCAAAACAATATTTTAGGTAAAACAGTTCAACTAACTACTATTTTTCACATTTTGAAAAGAGGTTATACTATAACAGATTTTCTGAACAAAAGAAGATGTTGTATTTTATTGGTGTGCTACACTTTCCTAATCCTCATTGGTCAAAAATTAGTGGTTGGGATTGGGAAAAATTCCTAGCTATGGTTGAGAAAGAACACTTGAAAGAGAAATTGAATTCTGCATGATACATATCTTTTTCTATTGATGAGGTTACATCACTAGATAATATTTCTTCGGTCCGTATGCATGTGTATAAAATTTAAAATCATGAGATAGCCTCACTTAATTTCCATTCACAAGATGAGAGAGAAATCCATTTGTGATAACCTTTGTGATTCGGTGATAATTTTTTTGAAGGAGATCAGTGACATGGATGATGTTGTAATTGCATCAAAGATGGTATGTGTTGGGGAAGAAAATGAATTTGGAATGAAAGGTTATCATAATGACTGTGTGTATGACTCAAAATATTTCATAGCCCATATATGAGTGTCATTCATTTTATGGCTCATAAAATGAACCTAGCTTACAAAATAGTTGGCAAATTTAAACTGTAGAAAAATTTGAAGACCTTGTTTGAGAGGTGCATGCTTATTTTTTCCGTAGTCCTAAAAGGTTCATGGAATTCCAAATATTTTCAAAAGGACTAAAAAATGGGCATAAACTGTTAAAATATGTCGACACTAGGTGGATCTCATTGTACCAACCGGTTCGTAGGGTGTACGGCAGTATCAATCCTTATTAGGAGTGATGTGGTAGAATCACATGGAAGTGGAAAAGGCCTAGGATTTGATACATCATTTGACTGATATAAAGTCATTTTTGATGTTGTGTGGTATCCTTCCCATGTTGGAAGAAATGCATTGTTTAATTAAACAAGCACAAGAAAGAACTATCTATATTGTTGATTTTTCTAGTTTGAGGAAACAAGTTTATTTGGCAATAGAATATTTGTTTGTCAATGAAACTAATTTTATAGGTCCAAAGTTTGATGGTTGGAATGATTTGATAAATATTGTAAATGTAAGTAGATTTCTGAATCTCAACTTGTTTGGGGAAGTATGTGCTTATGTATGTGGATATGAGATACCAATGTACATGTTTAAAGTAGTAGCCGATAAGGTTGAGAAGGTAAATGTCACAGGGCCATTGTTTGATAACATTGTATCATCAACAAGGGTGAGGTTAAGAGAAATTGTAGTGTCCCTACTAGAAGAAATAAGGGAATGATTTAGAAGGGATGCTTTACTTGAAGCAATGGCTTTAGTAAATCCCACCTTTTGGAATCCTATCCAAAATGAAATATATTTGTAGGAAGACTACCACAAGAGGTTGACTACATTGATTCAACATTTTGTAAGTCTGTTGATATCAATGGAATGAATATTCTAGGTATTTTAAGAAAGGAAAGTTTTATTGATCAATCCCATGAATTCACCTCTACAATGATTGAGCAATTCAAATGTTTGGATAATCCCTTAGAGTGTGGAGAAATAACCTTGACTATGGAAAAAATTGGGTTAAGTACTATTTACAGATAAATCATGTCCGAGTTTTTCTCATTGGCTGATCTATGTAAAACAATGATTTTGGGTTCATTGAAGATGAGATAATTTTTAGTGCCTTGGCCTTTATAAAGTCAAAATTGTGAAACAAGCTTGAAATTTTTGTAGAAAATTGTTTGAGAATTTACACATCACGGTACGAAGTGGATAAATTTCCCTATGATAGGGCTCTGGTAGTATGGAAGTCAATTAATGAAAGGAGAGGGGATGAAAACAATGGCACAAATACAATAGATGACCTATATTGCAATGTTGACTATCAACAAAGAGAGAGTCAGTCTCAGATATATGGTGAATCAAATGATAGAGATGATCCAGTCCATAAAATTGGAAACTTTCATTTTGGATATCCCATGATATAGATGTTCATATAATAATTAATATATTCAAATATTTAGTACATTGTTCTGATAATATCTTTTTCCTTATTTGTATTTTAAAAAAAAATAGTGTGTCAATTTGTAGTCTTTGGAATGAAACTTGAAATACATTGCATTGATTTGTTGTAGTATGTATTGAAATGAGCATGCATCCATCCAAATTTGGAGTTAAAGAATGAAATAAACACCTCGCTTCAAAACCCCTTGTAAGTTAAAGAAAAATAAAACCCAACTTTAATCCCCTGCCAAAACTGCAATCTGCAACTTACTAAAAAAATATTAACATTCCTCAAACAAGGATTAACACTCACCCCAAACTTACATGTGCCTAAAGGTAAATCAACAAGGAAAAAAATAAAAACCTACATGAATTTATGAAATATTTGTTGAAAAGAAACTCCAAACTTAAATGACAAATTAGCTGATTTTGTTTAGGAGGGGAGTCATCCTAGATAGATCATAGCATTGAAATAGAGTATCCAACCACCTCCTCAACACATTTCCTATTGATTCAATCTATAATCATAGAATCAACTCTAATCTATAATCCTATTGATTCCATTTCCATTTTGATTGCTGAAACATTACAAAGTCATGTTTTAATGAGTATTTAATATATTTCACATATAATGTTGTTGATCTCTTTTATAGAAAGCATACACCATGGTTGGTTGGCTATTAAATCACAATGCATTTGTATTATTATATAATTTAGGAATATAAGAGTTGTGGTGCTTGATTCGAGATAGAATAAGTGGCTTTTCTTGAATCATTACTGAAATGAAAATTGAAAAAAACACTATTCCTCATTCAACTTGCTTGAGACATGCCTTGTATGAAAAAATTGAAGATTGCAACAAATGGAACAATTTTCAAAATTAAATTACTCTTAATTATATAATCTTATGTAACATGTTCCACTCTTCATTTGTTGGAATTAAATTTGTTTGTAAATCGAGTGTACGGCATGTAACTTTTTAGCAATTCATAACTGAGAGTGAAGATTTCCTTTACTGTTATATGAAAACTTACTGACAAGTTTATCAATGGTTTAACAAAGCCAATTTTTTTGTCTCATCTACCTTCTCAAGAATTTGGTTCTTCTCTTGCATCATTTTTTCTTTCATGTTCTTCTGGAATGCATCATTCTTAATGAATGTAGTACACCTACACGATATCACAACATTATAGGGGGAGAGTGACACATCGTCACAGTCTTTTAGAACATGTCACTTTCCTTACACAATAATCCAAGAAATTTATTTGATACCGAGGCATTAACCAATTTCAAACCCAAGTTAACATTGTAAATTTACTAGTTTTTGGATCGTCGCAACAAGTGCAGAGGGTGGGATGCACACTCAAAATTAAATAAATAAAATACTACGGGAAATGTGCTAAGTGAAACTCTCTCAAATAGTTGTCTAACATCAGTGCCATTATGGGTTAAATCATCCCTACACTTAGAAATAAATGTGCACGCAAATTTTCCTCATTCTACTTTATACAAATTGATTGATCTAGGCCAATTATCTCGTGCGAAGAAGGTTAGTTTATCTCTAAGGAGAAAGGAGAGCATCATCTATGGTGAGCTTGGGGTTGATAGATAAATAGTTAGATGTGGATTTGGTGATATTAGAACTAATGGAATATCGAATGAGTCTAGAGAAGGAGGTGGGTGGTGCCACAGAGGAAGTGGCCCTGCAAACAAAAGTATTTGGGGCAAAGGTCCACCATTTAGTGCAACTTATAACAATTTTACTTTTCAGGGAGAGAATTTATCATCATTTCATGATCATCTATAGATGGTTTTGGGAATAAACATTTGGAGATATATCCTCTTGTTTGTCTAAATTTTTAGTTGGGAAAGGTGAATCAAATGGTAATATAGGTATTCCATGGTTGCTTTAGTTATAGGTGTAGTAGAATCAAAATTTTCTCGAGTTGAAAAGGTTGTTGCTATTTAACAGTCATTGAATATAGATTCATAAGGAGGTTACGAGTGGGTATTTATTTTTAGTACAAGTGATTTATTTTCTGAATTATGATGCCGATTTCCATCTTCATGACTTGAATAAGGGTCGTTCTCTTACTTCCGATATGTTTCATTCAAGTGTTGCTCCTAGTCTGAAATATTTTGTTCTGGTGTCGAAGAGATTTGAAATTCATGTTTTTGAATCCAAAAATCCACACTTTGAACCATATGGGTTGCACGTGAACCATCTGACAAAATGCTCATAGCTATGTGACTGTTCTTTTCTGGTCGTGTAGATTTTTTTTGACTAAAAGCTTCTCAGAAATGTGGCCCCAAGGCATGGATTCCTCCCTCCCATATCTTTCCTTGGGATATGGTGGTGAAATGAAAAAAATAATTAGGGTTTAATGGTGAGTGGAAAAATTTCTATTGCAGGTATTTAGGCATAACAAGATTTGTTGGAGAAATGGGATGCACTGTCTTCTATACTCCCATCATGCATGCATTTTTCAATTGTTGTGGATCTTTAGTACTCACTGATTTGTGAGGATTTAAAAATCTTGGAATAAAATATAAACTTAGGTCAGTGTATCATGCTTTTGGTGGTCAAAGCATGAATAGTATGAGTGTGAAAAAAACTATAAAAATGGAGAAAGATAATAGATCTGTAAAATATGGAGACATGCACATGTCTTGTGAAAATTTTTACAAAATACTAAGACATATGTTTAGCTAGTTCATAACCTTGTTGGTGACACAAAGTGGAAAATAATGAGTGATCCACAAAATGTTACCGGAATTCCTGAAGTTGATGTGGTCTTGTCGAATGTAGGAATCATGAGTTTCAAAAAAAAGGTATGGTTTTCCCCTTTCTGCTTGCACTTAATTTTCACTTTTTCATTTCCAACTTTTCGCAATTAAATGTTGAATGATAGGGGACATAATTACAAAAAAAAATGACAAACTCTTACCTTGGCACAAAATGTTGAAACATAAAAGCATGATCTCGAAAGTAATGCACATGGATTCTACACCCAAATGTCTTTCGCTAAATGAAACTCTTGGTGCACGACCTCTAGTGAAATGAAACTCCTTAGGGAACCTTATCCAAGTTGTTTGAAATTATTTAATGCACTTGAAAGTTATATTCCTAATCCCTTTTAGCTTATCGTTAATCATAGCGACGTGATCGTTTTAATAAAACATGATCGATTTTGTCTTACAATTGTTACTTAGCTTGAGTACAATTGAAAACTACTACCTTTTACCTCTAGACTATCAAAAGAGTATCGAAACCTAAAATGAACGATAACCAGATCATCGTACCAATCCAAGAACACATATGCTAATCAAACATCATGATCAATAAGATGAAAGCAATTCAACATAGTTACTTTACATAAACCTTTGCAAACAAATGAGCAATAATATCATATATTATTATGGAACTCAATGAAATACAATGAGAATGGGCCTTGCTTATATAGGCAAGGAATAACAATCTAAGAACCAATCAAGGTCATAGATCAAGCCATAAATCATGGAAAGAACTAGTCATCAAAGAACTATTCAAGTCCATAGATTTATGAGAGAACTAGAAATCAAGGATCTAGTCAATACCATAGATCTAGGAAAGAACTAGTCAATACCATAGATCAAGGAAATAACTATACCTAACAACTAGATAATATCTCCTAATATCTAAATAAATAAAAATAAATATCCACACACATAAGTGGGTGAGGATAAATACAATAAAGGTAAATAATGTACCTAGGTGAACATGAGCTAAGGTAAATACCTACTCTAAAACCCCCCTCAAGTGAAGCTAGGGGAAAAAATAGAAGTGGTATGTCCATAGTATGAGTCCCAGAAACTAGGCCTGATGAGGTACTTATGTATAATATATCCATGAAGAAATGTTAAACTAAAAGAAGGAAAGAATCTGCTAGAAGGAAAGAGAAAGAAGAAGAAGAAGGAAGATGTTCTCATAAACACCCCCAAGAACAACTTCCGAAACCCCAAGAATTCCACGCAACTCAAGGTAGCAAGGTGATACAAAAGGCTTTGTAAATATGTCTACAACCTGCTACTAAGTCGAATGTACTCCAAGCAAAGAACTCCATCTTGAATGTGCTGATGAATGAAGTGTATGTGTATCTCAATATGTTTGGTCCGTTGGTGCTCAACTGGGTTGCGAGAAATGTGAATTACACTTTGGTTGTCACACCAAAGTACAATCGGTGAATCTTGTGGGAATCCAAACTTTTTCAATAACTGGTGAAGCCAAAGAATCTGTTGACTCTGTAATTGTTGCCCTGTACTCTGCCTCTGAATATGAAAGTGCAATAACTGTTACTTTTTACACACCCAAACAACTGGAGAAGAACCAAGATAGAAAAGATAGCTAGAAGTGGAACACCTATCATCAATAGAACCTACCCAATATGAATTTGTATACCCAACCAACTAAGTAGAGCCCCTAGTGTAGTGTAGGCCAAAGTGGGAAGTGTCATGCAAATAGCACAAAATCCTTTTAGCAAGCTTGCCAATGACTACTATGAGGAGAATGTGCAAACCGAGATACAAGCCCTACTACAAATGAAATATCAGGGCAAGTATGGGTCAAGTACATGAGACTCCCAACCAACTACCTATACAACGTAGGATCACAAAGTGGTGTGGTACATGTGGATGTAAGAGTAACTCTAGACTGAAAAGGAGATGGACTTGGCTTGCAATCAGCCATATCAAAGTGCCTAAGAAGATCATGGGTGTAATTTTACTGACTCAAATGAATCCTGAATCTATCTAAGAAATCTGCAAACCAAGGAAATAATGTAATAGCCCAAGATCTTTCATGTCAAACTATGTAGAAAGAGCCCTCTGAATACTTTGAATGTGGGAAGAAGAGATGCCAGTAAGTAACAGATCATCAACATACAATACAAGTATAAAAATATCCTCACCAACATGCTGGAGATACACTATGTACGATCAGAGTGGAAACAAACAAAACCAGTAGATAGAAGAAAAGAATCCATCTTCTCATACCAAGCCCGAGGGGCTTGTTTTAGATCGTAGAGAGACCTTCGGAGCCAACAAACAAGAGAAGAATCCTGAACTAATATAGTCGAATGCTCCATATATATTTCCTCTTGTAGATATCCATGTAAGAAGGCACTCTTCATGTCCATCTAGTATATGGGCCACCCTTGTGATGCAACAATAACAAGTAAAAGGCATACAGAATCCATCTTGGAAACGGGTGCAAAATTCTTAGAGTAATCAATACCTTCAACTTGTGAAAAACCCTTTGCAACAAGATGAGCCTTATACTTATCAATGGACCCATCAGCTGTGTATTTGGTTTGGTATACCCACTTACACCTAACCATCTTTCTTCCTTTAGGAAGAGATACCAAATCCCAAGTATGATTCTTCATCAAAGAAGAATACTCAGTTGTCATCGTATCATCCCACTCCTGTATCCCATGAGCCTTTGAAAAGACCATGGATCCTCATAAACTACCTGACACAAAAGTACAAAACCTATAGAATGTGTGTGATGATGCCTAGTGGGTGGAAGATTCTCTATGAAAGGTGTTGCCTCAGAAACTATAGTACGAGCCCACTTAGGCATAGTGACAACATCATCAATGGGAATATGATCCTCAGTGGCATCTATAACATCCTCATCAATATCCTCAAAGAAAGGATCCTCAAGATGAGATGAAGAAGAAGAAGGAATGGAAGAAGATGAATAATCATGAGGAGTGAAATGCTCATCAAATTGAACATGTGTTTGAAAAAGAACATCATGTGTATCAAGATCTAAAAGATGATAAGCTTTCATGTCCTCACAATACTCTACAAAGATCAAGGGTTTACTCTTCTTATCCAAAGCTTTCCTTTTTTATTTTTGGCACAAAGGTACAAGCATGGCTCCCAAAGACTTGAAAAAATGAGACATCCGGATTAGTGTTGGACCAAGCTTCCTCTGGAGTCAAATGCTCAAGTGCTCTGTGTGGTGTGAGATTTTGAATATAGTTAGCATAATTAATTGCTTTTGCCCAATAGATAGGAGGTATATCTCTAGAATTCATCATATAGTTAGCCATTTCCTTCAAAGTTCTATTATTCCTTTTTTCTAAGCCATTCATGTTGTTGAGTATGAGGAATAGAATGTTGGTGAATAATGCCTTGAGTTGCTAGAAAGTCAGAAAACTCATTGCTGAATTACTCCCCCATTATCGCATGAAGGTTCTTTATGCTACTAGAAGATTGTTTTCGACCAAAGCCTTGAAGACTTTGAAGTGTGAAAAATATCACTTTTGTACTTGAGAAAATAAACCCAAGTAATCCTCGAGAAACTATCAATAAATGTAAGTGCATACTTAGCTTCATTGAAAGATGGGGTAGGAAAAACCATCAAGTCATTATGCACAAGCTCAAGTGGTGAAGAATCTCTCTTAGAAAAATTCTTAGGAAAAGGATCTTGGTGTTGTTTCCCTAATGCACAACCATGACAAAATCCCTCAAGACAAGAAACTCTAGGAAGACCATCTACCATACCATGAGTTCTCAACTCCTTCAAATATTTGTAATTGAGATGTCCAAATCTTTCATGCCAAAGCTTACTCTACGAATCTGCATGAAAACCAATCCTGTCCCTATAGAAGAAGTGTCATTGAAACCCTCAAAGTGATATAGTCTAGAAATATGATCAACAATACCCTTGAGAAACAAGCAACAAGTTCTTACTTCTGCCCCATGTGGTGTAAAATTCACTATTTTCCCTTAACCAGAATGACAAATTTGATATACATAAAGTAAATTTGTAGTGATGTTAGGAACATATAGTGCATCTCGGATATTGCCACCATCAAGTTGTATATCACCTTTTCCCTCAATAGAAAGAAAGGAAGAATCTCCAACCTCAATTTTGGAAGTAGAACTCAAACCTAGAGAAACAAAAGACTCCTTGGAAGAAGTCATGTGATGAGAAACACCAGAATCTATAACCCAATTGTCTGCAAGTGGTGACTTGATATCTTCTAACAAATTAAGTGCTTTTCCATGCTGATTAGAATGAGGTGGAGTAGAGATAGAAATTTTGTGTTTCTTGACTGCATCCTTTAAGGCTTGCATTCGCTTATAACACCTATGTTCTTCATGATTACTACCCCCACAAAAAGAGCATGAACGACTAGACTTATTCTTGGATTTAGAAGACTCCTTGGGTTTTGAGTTGGTTTCTTTAGGTTTAGGAGAATTTTGAGATGGAGAAGGTGTGGATTTGGTTTTATTGTTTGGTTTTCCCTTGCCCTTAGGATTAGATGCAACTAATGCCTTTTGAGATTTGGAAGACTCAAGGTGAGACAATTTGGATTCTTCCATAGTAAGTCTTTCACAAAATGTTTCTAAGTTAGGCATTTTGAATGTGTCACCTAAGGCATCCATGCTAGAGAAAAATGTAGAAGCAAAAATTTGGAATGGTCCTCTCAACTTGGATAGAATCAAGTAAACATACTCTTCATCTTTCTTATCTCTTCCACTCCCCTTCAATTGTGTCAACAAATGCTTGAACTTGGTAAGATAGTCTATAATTGTTGGAAAATCTTTAGGATTAAGAGAGGTGATCTCAATGTCAAGTTGCATGGCTCTCATATGATCCACCTTACCAAAAAAATCCTCCAATTTCTCCCAAATTTTGAAAGGAGAGTCACATTTTTCCAAATGAAACAAAAGACTGTCACTTACATAAGTTCCTATCAAACCCATACACTCATCAAATTTTCACTGGTACTGAAATTTCTCATATTCTCTAGTGAAAACTGGTTGTTCTGAAGAAGTTAAAGTCCATAATCCTTTCTTGCTTGATTATTGTTTCCATTGTTGGTTTCCATGTGTGATAATTATGTGTTGTTAATGGCTCAACATGATATAATGCAGAATTAGATGCCATCCTAAAAAAATCACCAAAAGAAATGTAAGAACCAAACAATGCAACAAGACCCCCAAGCAATGCAACAAGAGCCCCCAAATTTTGGCACTTTATAATGAGTGCGTGTTACAATATGACACTTTATAATTATAGTGAAATTCTCAAAATAAATATTTCTAATGGAAAGAGCATGGAAAAATAAGCACTTTTGCAAAAAATGGCACTCAAAACCGAGTTACCGATCAAAAGTTACAAGCTTTTCAATATTATGCTCTACTATTTATTTTAGTTGCCACTAAAATAAAATAAAATATTCTTGCCTTCACCACACAAATAAAATGAAAGGGGATGGAGTTAAGCACATACTAGTAGGAATCACAAGCTTTAAGCCCTCATATGACCATACCATATGACCAGGGGCTAAGAATTATTTTATACCATAAAAGGAACGATAACCAGATCGTACTCAAGCCAAGAACACGAGATGTTATTATGGAACTCAATGAAATACAATGAGAATGGACCTTGCTTATATAGGAAAGGAATAACAATCTAAGAACCAATCAAGGTCGTAGATCAAGCCATAAATCATGGAAAGAACTAGTCATCAAAGAACTATTCAAGTCCATAGATTTATGAGAGAACTAGACATCAAGGATCTAGTCAATACCATATATCTTGGAAAGAACTAGTCAATACCATAGATCAAGGAAAGAACTATACCTAACAACTAGATAATATCTCATAATATCTAAATAAATAAAAAGAAATATCCACACACATAAGTGGGTGAGGATAAATACAATAAAGGTAAATAATGTACCTAGGTGAACATGAGCTAAGGTAAATACCTACTTTAACAAAATCCACCTTTAGTTCAAAGAAAACACCTTCAAAAACTAGTTTTTCAAGTGAGTTTTGGGGTCTAATGGTCACTGTGTGACAAGAGTTGTTGACATAATTATGATAATCGCCCCAAAGTTTCCCTTGTAACTTGAGTTTACTCAACAAAATCAACCTCCGCCAGACACGAGGAATTATCTATATATGGGAGAGTAAGAAGGAATCGTCAAAATTCATGATCAGACATAAACCGAGTGTTTTCAAGACCCAGTTTGTAGGCACTTTTGATTTTTTTAGTCAGTTTCCTCAACATTAGCTAGAATCCCCTTTTGAGTCTAATTTGACTTCTAGCCACATGTGTGACCTCGTAATACCATTGCATGCTATGTAGGATTTTTATTCGATATTTTATCTTGTATAAATGAAATTTGAAACGTATGGTGATTTTTCTCTCTCCACCCTCTTCTCTCTCTAGTAAAGCGACTATGATATTTGGTGATTTGAAAATGTGAATTGGTTTGAAATGAAATGATGATGGACGTTAATTTCAAATGGTTATGACATTGTGAATGGAAAATAAAATGTATTTTTACTTTCTTTCTCATCTTTAATCTCTCTCTCTAGTACAAAAACATTAAGTGTAAATGAAAGTGAAAGTGTGAATGCATGGGAAACAAATTTTTCTTCTTCTTCCTCCCTACCTCTCTCTCTTTTCTCTATCTTCTATTTAATTGAAAGCTGTTTGAAATGGTAAATGTGTGGATTTATGCTTGAGTGTAGGGGACTTCCATATTTAGTCCTAAGATCGACACAACGTTGGTTGCAGTACTCGAACAAGAATTTTTTTCGGAAGTGATATGTTGTAATTAATAAGCTGTCATCATTGTAAAGTTATATTCATCTTGCAATACACGTATTACCATAGAATAAGGATATGTATTGTTGTTCGAAGAATTTTTCTTTTTATATTTTTAAAAGGGAATACCATTGTGGCCATATTTTATAGTGTTGAATTAGATGTGAAGTTGTGCTCAATGTTGTACCTATATTATAAAAATTTTAAATTAAACTTTTGTTATGATAATTATTGGTTTATTTCCTTGACACCCACAATGCTAGGTATAATCTCCTCTCATCAAAACTAATGAAATTAAAATAACGACTTATAATGCCTATTGTAATTCCTCCCCCATTTGAGTCTTTTTCTTGGGTATAAAACATTGGTCATGTTAATAAAATAATTTGATCTCATTAATCATTTTCATGCTTCACACCTAAGATGTCTTATTAAGGACCATTTCCTTGGTATTTTATGATGTGGTGCATATATATTGTGAAACCTATCGAATTGGGAAGAGTGAGGTGATCATGTTTAGATGTTGTAAGTCTGACCATATCATGAATAAGTTAACCCCCCGTTGTGTGTAATTTCCTTGGGTACCCTAGTGGGTGGCAAAAGCCTTGCAAGATAGTTTGTGGTTGTAGCTATACGATTGATCTCTTGTGATATCTAAATTATGTGAGTGGTGACTACATGTCGAATTACTTGCGTATTTACCCAACAATTGAAATAGGTCCTTAGGAGGCTTTGGTAATGCAGAAGATAGTTTGGGATACCTTTATCATTAAATGAACCCTTCATAAGATCCTGATGACATAAGTGGAGTTAGTGCATTAGTGTACTATGCATGAAACTCTTGTTAATGATCTATTTAGTTCCTCATAGATAAATTTGTCACCTTGGCTAGTAACAACTTTACACCTTTGTCCATTACGAAGGTTTAATGGGATAAATATGTTTCCACACCTTAAATTGACCTATAGTCAAGCATAGAGCCTTGAGTGTAATTGGAATTTAACTAAACCTAATGGAACCCCTTTTTACGCTAAGTGTTAACGAAAGTGAGAAATTGTAGTCTGGGAATATCTCAAGTGACATGAAGGCTTTGCAAGGAAGGGATATTTGATTACTCTAATTTTGACTTGTGGTAGGGTGTAGAAACCCTCGATTAGAAATGAATGTAATACATCAAGTGACCTATTATGATGCTAATGAACAAGGATCTACGATGTATTGTTACTGATGATTGTAAGTATTACCTTAGAAGGATTTTGAAACACATAAAATTATATAACTTTTGTACTTGAACTCCCTTTGTCCCTCTTAGATAATTGTGACCCTTAGTAGCAGATTACCATGTGTTTTCTCATAGGGTGTAGTTTCCCTCATCCATAATTTCCTTTGAAGTTAATATATCATGCAGCCTATCTTAAGGGTGTTAGTGAAAGAAATGCTGATGCATTTTACTAAATGATTGAAATAGTTCCTTGGAAGAAATTTGAAAAGTATATAGTTGTTGGGTTGTCTTGTTATATGCTTTAATACTTGGTTTTTTTTAGGAGCGGTGAAATGAGTGGTTAAGTACAGGGTCACCCCTCCTTGTAGTCATGAATCCCTAGGTGTAAATTATGTGTCATTTGAATTACAATTGTTCTAAAACAATGCCAATAAGAGTCCAAAGTAACCATGTAAGAGTAATGGAATATAAGAGTAAATAAAATATTTGTTTAGGAATAAAGTCATGCTTGAAGTCTTCATAATTTATTTAGGCATTCTCTTGTTAAGAAAAAAAGAATACAAATTGTTCTTGGAGAAATCAAGCATTTGAGCCAACATAAACTCTTATATAATTTAAAAATAGGAAATTTATGATGTGTAAATGTTAAATCGACTTAAACTAACAGTTGAACTTGTAATGCCCCACCTCGAGACATAGGAAACCACACCAAAAAGGTAACTAAAATTTTGGGTAATGTTTAAAAGTAAACAAATACTATTACTATACTTTTCCGATCCCCATTAATAATTATTTTATATTAATTCGATTTACCCAAATTAAGTAATCACTAGTCCAATACAAACTTTAATTATTTATCTCTACTATAAGTTTGCTAGGGTCACAAATAACAAGTCTACACACCCCTAATTGTTTAATTATTCCCCCTTTTTTAATTAATTAACCCCCACACACCCTTCTTTTATTTTATTTCCCAATCCCACAAAATCCCATGACTTAAAAGTTGTGTAGGATTTAATGTGGACCCTAGGATCAATCTAATCTTGGCCCTTGATTTAAAACTTTCCCTAAAGTTTCCCTAATCCATCTTTATGGTTTCTTTCTCTTCTCATTTGTTTTCATTTTGTTTCTTTTCCTTTCCTTTCTTGTTTGTGTAGGTTGAGGAGGAGCCATGGAGTTTTTATGGATTCTTGAGGTTACTCAAGATATTATCTTTATTCCCCCTTTTTGTATTTATTTTACCAGATTTGATCTCTAGTTGGGTATATAGAATACTCTTTTTCTTGTATAATGAAGGGAAAAAATGTGTGTGTGTGTGTGTGTGTGTGTGTGTGTGTGTGTGTGTGTGTGTGTGTGTGTGTGTGTGTGTGTGTGTGTGTGTGTGTGTGTGTGTGTTTTCGAAAAGCGATTTACATAGACCCAAATGGAAGAAACTACAACATTTTGATGTATATAAGGGGGAGGATTGGTGTTGGATGTGGATTTAGAGGGTTTGGTGGGAAAAAGTGAGGGGTTAGGGTTACGAATGTAAGGGAGGGGGTCCGCGTGGAAGAGGGGTGTCGGGTGAGGGGATGTTGAGTTGGGGATGGTGTGTGGGGAGTGGACGGTGGTAGGTGGTTTAGGTGCGAGGTTTTGGGAGGGCTCGGCCCCTCCCACTCCATTTTTCTTTTGTTTTAGAACATATAAACTTCACCGCAATTTTTTGTTTATTAATTTTTTAGTTTTATTTATATTTGTTAAAATATTAGATATTAATTGATATTTATTAATATATATATATATATATATATATATATATATATATAACATAATATATTATATTTTATAATATTACATTAAAATATATAGCTATAATAATATATTATATAATATAACTATATTAAAAATATTTTAACATATTTATTTCACATATTATGTTGAAAATTATTGCATGTTGTAAAATGATAGATTGTGTTTTGTATGTCTTGTGAAGCATACAACTTCATTGTTTCCAATAAATCAAATTTTAAAAATTATTTACTCATTTTTATAAATAAAGGGAATGTAACAATGGATTTTAGTCTTATACAAATCTGCACTAAAAGAATGATAAAATGAAGCCATAGTAATCAAATCTTTCCTTGGAATGGTAATATTCACTTGTCTTAAATTGTATAGATGTAGGAGTAAATTTAAATATGATCTCAAACAAAGTTTCACTTTACCATGATTTACAAAATATTACAAAAAAGAATAATGTTCCTTTCCTCATGGAAGTTCAATGAAAACTGAATCATTATCTAAGGGAGAAAAGTAAGACTTTATTGCAAAGAGATATATCCACTCAAATGTTACAAGAATCCTCATTCCATATGAACTTCTACGAAAGAGTAAAACTTCCACTTCTCAAAAATATGCCTTCACTTCAATAATATGAATGATGGTTTGTTCCATGTTACATATCAACTATAATGTCTTTTCAAATATAAAGACACAACCTCTCAAAACAACAAAACTCTTCTTTAAGAAGAGGATCAAACATACCAACAAACCCATGATCATGAAAAAATGTTTTACCAAGATCTATATTTTCAAGAATGGTATACACAACACTAATACAACATTAGTTGCTCAAAAGCAATCTCAATCCCAATATGGGAAACTTACAATAAATATAACTTCCAAAAAAATTGTATTCAGAAGATTACAATGAGAGTAGTGTTCACAAAAATTGGAGAAAACAATGAGAAGCCATGATATCAAGAAACTCCAACCATCTTCCAAACTTGAGCTCCAATTTGAGTGCCTTTCAAGGAAACCACCACAAAGAGAAAGGTTTATTTTACCACCCAACCTATAGGCATCATTACATGCCTTTCCAAAGGTTGGAAGACATGCTAGCCTCCCCAAGCCCATGGGAGAGAGGCCTAGCTTCCACAAATGTGCACAAGATTAAGGAATACATACACACAAATACATCCACATACAAGAATAATCCATACATTAAAGAAACACAACATTTACAAACCAAAATAAAAGAGGATAAAACCATATTCGTCCAAAAAATAAGGAAAATAAGATGAGACATACAAAGTGTCAAAGAGTGTGGTCTAACCATAGGATGCACACTTACAAGATTCTTCAAAAAACCTCCTTATCCCTCCAAGACAACAATCCCTCCTTATTGCTCCACCCATTCACCTAAAATCATCCTTGGGAGGATTTTAAAACCCATTGGGTTTCCTCTCCAAGGATGGGGAAGGGGGTTCAAACCATATGAACCACCTTCCCCACCTCAAACCATATGAGGGAAATAAAGAACCAACATGGCTTTCCCATCAAGCCATGAGGTTTAAGAGGGAAAATCCCTCCCTCTTCCCCAATAAAGCTCCAAAATCCATCAAGCCATATGATGGATGGAGAAAATAATAAATACATACCCAAGCAATAAACAACACAAGAAAACAAACAAAAATTTCAACCATAAGCAATTTAAGATCTAACATGCAAGATAACATAGAGTGAGATCAAGAGCCTACCTCCACAAGCTCTCCAAAACTCTAAGCTTTTCCCAATTCCTTGTCCAAGAAAAACTCTAACTTCCAAAGCCTCCAAGCACCAAGAAAAAACCAAAAAAAAAAGTCCTCTTTCTCCCCATGAAGGATTATTTGAAGAAAAACAAATAAAATTCCTCACAAATGAGGTGGTGACATGCATCACCCCTCTCCTCCCTCCAAGTCAAAGATTCCCAAAAATAAAATGGAGAAAATATAAATTCACTTTTAAACACCCTTCTCCCAAATTACCCAAAGAGAAAATGAGAGAAGTTTGTGAAATTTTTACAACACACACATTCCAATCCATCTTACATGGATGGTGACAAAAGAGAGGAAAAATGGGAGGAGAATTCCCTCCATGCCTTGAAATTAGCCTCCTACCTAAGAGGTAAGGTCCAAGGGCTTATTTTCATGCTAAGTGAACTCCCAAAACTAAAAGGGGTCACTTAAAATACCATAAATAACCCAATTTCGGGTTTGACACATTTGGGCACAAGTGTATAGGATGTGGGGCCCACTAAATGGTGCTCATGTGACCCCAATCCTTTCTAATTAACACACACTTACACAAATAAAAATTAATGCAAGTGGGGACCATTAAATCCCCAAACCTAGTTTACTTAACAAAATAAACAACCTAATCAAAATTAATTTTACATGACATACAACATTACAAATAAGGGTCACTCATGGTGCCCAAACAATAAAATCAAACAATAAGGCCTCATACAACTAACATGGTTAGGACTTAGCCCCATGGGTCACTTGTGCACAATTTGTGTAGCCACCTTGAAACCCATGTTCTCCTGTGTCATGTCACCTGCACACTCAATGCACACATTAAACACATCTATCCAATACAAGTGTAACTCAAACTACTAAATAAATGATCAAGTCCAAACATGAATTCTATGCCATCACAACATCAACATGGAATCATAAATGAGAAACATGCACAATTTCACACAATTCATCATGAGTTAGCCATAGAAATAAATATAAATGACATACATCCATGCTATCATGTGTTCTCATCAGTAATCAAATAATCCATATCATCAAGACGTGTGACTAAACTATGTATCCATCATATATCAATTAGGCCCAAATACATAACAATATGTTAGTATCCACAACATCTAATAAAATGTGCCAACATACTAATCAAATCTAAATTGGCGCTACGCACCCAAATCACCACACATGTATATGAAGATCAAATAACATAACATAATGTCCAAAATATATCAAAACGCTGTCAAACCATAAGTATGGGTTAAGAAGTCATCTTATAACTAAGGCTAGAAAAAGTGGGCACTACATCCCCCTCTCCTAGAATTAGACTTCCTCCTTGAAGTCATTAGGTGAGATGGGGATATGACCACCTGAGGTATCGTGTCGTATCATACGGTTTTGGTCACAACAAGCATGTCCTACCAATTAAAACTAGGTCAAGTACTA
Organism: Taxus wallichiana var. yunnanensis; assembly: GCA_018340775.1. Taxonomy (NCBI): domain Eukaryota; kingdom Viridiplantae; phylum Streptophyta; class Pinopsida; order Cupressales; family Taxaceae; genus Taxus; species Taxus wallichiana. Next base: position 539,082,787 of record CM031241.1, on the reverse strand, counting down.
AGTGTTTCTCTTACTTAGATTAATTTAATTAAAGGAAGTTATATCTTCCAAGGAAATTGTTATCAACATCATTGTCTAAAACCTCTAAATGGTCACACGTAGTGTATGTCCAACATTAAGGTCATTTTAAAGGAACTATATTATTTTATTTTATTTTGTCTTAACAAACATGTCTCATCAAATATAACATGGTTCAAGGTCAATTGTATTTTTCAATTAGGAGAATATTAATCAAGGAAAGTTGTAGCTTCTAAACTGAATTTATTGCCTCATCATCTAACCTTCCTATAAGGGTCCAAATAAGAGGATGTACAACATAAGGTCTACATTTAAAGGAAAATAATGATGGGTGAGCCAAGAGAACATAAATGTTGTTTTAAAAGGGGTTAACAATTTTTGCATACTAGCGTATGAGCCCACTCAAGGAAACTATCTAAGGTGTCACAAATACCACACAATAAGAGAGAAAAAGTTTCCAAGTTCCATGTGGTTTCATCTCCTAGCTCATCATTACTTTAAATTTGAAAGAAATGGTTCACGAGTCTCTCCAATAATGATTCTAGCATCTACATTATTCACTAAGGTCAAGGATGAAGATTCACCTAATACCAAACATAATTAAAGGTGTTGACTTAATTTGACCATTATTTTTATGTTCACATAATGATAGTACCAATACATTGTGGTTGAAATATATATAGCTAGTCACCGAGTTAGGGTTGGTTGTCTAGTTTGGTTACAAGGTTCCATAACATGTACCCTTTTCTAGAACATCTCATTTCTGGTTCAAAATTTGGTTTAGAAAACTCATAAGAGATAGTTTAATGGATTATTGTTTAAAAGTTTTGAATTTTTTTCACCATGACTAACTGTAACTTTCAAACTTTCTACACCCTAAACAAGCCATAAATCCTTAATGAAAAAAAAAAAGAATTTTCAATTCAATAAGATATATGAAAAGCTTTACTTAAATTTTATCATTTCTTAAATACTATAATCAAGAGAAAACATGAATGAGTTAGACAAAATAGAATCCATTTAAAGTGAATGTTTCCTGAACCTATCAAAATATTAGGCAATTATAATTTGGACGGAATACAACTTGTTTATGCATACCTTCCTCAAAAGTACAAGAGATCAACACACATTTTCCTTTAAGGAAAGGTATAGTCTAATGCTTCTCAAGATATGGAACTTATGTTAACTTTTACTTAACAATTATTTGGTCATAATTGGCCCATTGGGTTGCTAGAGATAGATATATAAATACTCATTAAGTAGAGGGTGAATCCATTTTACACAAAGAACTTTAAATTTTTCCACCCTATCGAGTGGTAACAACAAATGGGGCCATGTTTTAAAGAGTACCCCAAAACAATTCCAAATTTACATTTCTTAACTAGTGTTTATATTGATTACAAAGGATGCCTCCACCCAATGTAGGTGGAAAGTTTAGTTAATCATTATTCTTAGTCCTTACAATACAGGTTTACAATCATTTATCTTATAATAAGTTACTAAGAGTTTTCTAATGTGAAAGAAATCTTATGAAAGAGTCTCCTAAGAGTCAAATAGCCAAAGACATATCTAATTTGTGAGACCATTGCAATCATTCAATTATTCATATTACTTTCTCACCTAGAACTTAGGAAAGACAACACAATACCTAAGTTACTTACATAAGACCAACCATTTAGCGTGTAATCCATATTATATGAATATTACATAACTAAGATTAATAAACATTACTTATTCCATTTGAAGCAATAGTTTATGATCACCTCAATTTTAGCTTTTTTAAGGGGTAACAATGATAACATTTTTGTCCAACCAAGGTTGTTTAATTACATATTTGATGATTTTTCCAAATTACATATAATTACACGTTTCTATTGTTGTTTATAAGGTATATGTACACAATTGTGCTTATATATATTACATTACATTAACCATTATTGGACCATATTACTTATAATTTCATGGTCAATACTAACATTGCTAAGCCATATAGCCCAACCAAGGGAGTAATTGACACTAATTTATTTTATTTTATTCTTGCACAGAGAGAGAGAGAGAGAGAGAGAGAGAGAGAGAGAGAGAGAGAGAGAGAGAGAGAGAGAGATTGTTGCTATTTTTCGTGTAATCAATGTTCTTCTATATCCACATGTTAAGGTTAGAAAGAGGGTGATTCCATGATTTCTACATGTAAGTATTAGTGTTATAAACATGATTAACTTAGAACATTTAATCAATTTGAGGAGGTTTATAATCACACGTGTACTTACTAAGGTAAAAGGTTTTAACCAAGTTACATTGCAACAAAACTTAGTAAGTGGTTATAGTATGAAAATAGGTTTATCAAGATCAAGAAGGATTAAAATAACTAGATCATTTCCGAAGCTAACTCTAAATGTTATATCGAGATCCTTGATGAGAATTTGAAGTTGTGAAAACTAGATTTGTTTTATAATAGCACAATGAATTCTTACGTTATGTGAAGAGGATAAATAGCTATGAAATATCACTTCAAGCAACACCATTGTATAATAAGAGACACTAAATTTCCTTTCCCCTTATCATTTATTGTTTAGAGACAAGTTAGAGGAGTTTACGTTAGCAAACATTTTCATCCAATTATACTTAATTTAAAATTACAATTTTGAAAAGGAAACAACAAGATCATAAGGTCATTTGGTAAATTTCCTTATAAAAAGGGTTATAAAATTAAGATTAGTAACATAAACAAGAGGAGTAGAAAATTATTTTGATTCATAATAACGAAATTTTAAGGTGTGAAGGGCCATTTTCTCTTATTAGGTGGTTCAATACATGACACAATTATTTATTTTACACCCATACCAAAAGGGTTTTATTAGGTTTAAAAGTGTTGCCCCTTACATTGCGGTTGAGACTCCCAAGAAACAAAGGATCACTAGAAGAGGAATCCAACTAACCAAACACCATAAACCTATTCCTTAGACCAAGGTAACAATTCTACATTCTTATATTGACCTACTGCTTATTTTCCAAAACCAACAACTAGACCTTTTTGATGACCAAAATGACCAACCTAAACCAAGGTCGTTAGCATTCAAAAATGCCTCGTAGCACATAATTTGACAAGGTTGTAATATCCAACCATGTAAGACAACAAGATAATAATATTATAAAAGTTTACACCCTCCAAAGGTGCCCTAAGAAGTCTAATAGTTTATTAAGACCTAGTTCTCTTGTTCTATGATCTAGCAAAAATGGTTATCGAAAGGGGCCTACCAAACAAGTACCTAATACCAAAATGGTATAAAAATTCTTCCAGTCAATTTTTTATTATATAGAGAGTCAACCAAGACATAAAAATCTCAAAACTAGTGAAAAATCTTGAATTGGAAGCACCTTCTCGGAGCCAACTATTAAAAGTTTGCTATTGTATTTCAATAGATTTTTATGTGAAATTGGCTACAAAATGGATCTTGAAAACAAGTGATCCCAATTCGAAAATGAGTTCTATCAACTCACATTTATTCTCCTATATATAGAGAATGTGATGTAACTAACAAAATGACAACTAATAACCAAAACTCTAGTTGTGACCTAATTTCTAGAGCTAATTAATGTTATTGTCAAGTTTTGTGTTTTGTGCCAAAACGACTAGAGACCTCCTAAACACGCTTGGAAAACTAACTCCCCATTCCTTTTTCTCGAATATAATTTCTGCAACCAATGGACATGTAGAAATACTAAATGTTAGAAGTCGTAGATTTTAATTTCCTACTAAAGCTCCCTAAACTACATGTAGGTCCAAATCGAAACAAATTTTCTTAAATTTAAGTTTTGTCCCAAACAACAATGCGATCAACTGAGCTCAAAATGCTTTTAACTAAATGATCAAATGATATTATAAGTTGGGTTTAAATGTTGTTGTGACTTCCCATGTCACTAGAGAACATGATCATCCAAATCGATCACCACTATGGGAGCCAAGGAGCGTTTTGCACGCTATTTAGAACACATTTATTCTTAACTTTTACCAATTGTTTTAAACAAATTAAGTGATCAAAATTTGTGTACCACCTATTGTGTTAGTAGACGTATTTCTCCCACGTGGTTAATCGAGATATGCTTTGACCGATGGAACGGTTTAGCAGAAACATTTTAATTATTTTGTTTAATGTTATTAAAGCATTAATAACTAATTAAATATTCTACCCAGAGCGTCTGCATGTGTGAACCATCACTCTGATACCAAATGTAATGCCCCGCCTCGGGACATAGGAAACCACACACCAAAAAGGTAACTAAAAATTTGGGTAATTTTTTGTTTTCTAAAATAAACAAATACTATTACTATACTTTTCTTGATCCCCATTAATAATTATTTTATATTAATTCGATTTACCCAAATTAATTAATCACTAGTCCAATACCAACTTTAATTATTTATTTCTACTATAAGTTTTCTAGGGTCACAAATAACAAGTCTACACACCCCTAATTATTTAATTAGTCCCCCTTTTAATTAATTTGCCCCCACACACCCTTCTTTTATTTTATTTCCTAATCCCACAAAATCCCATGACTTAAAAGTTGTATAGGATTTAATATGGACCCTAGGATCAATCTAATCTTAGCCCTTGATTTAAAACTTGCCCTAATGTTTCCTAAACCATCTTTATGGTTTCTTTCTCTTCTCATTTGTTTTCATTTTGTTTCTTTTCCTTTCCTTTCTTGTTTGTGTGGGTTGAGGAGGAGCCATGGAGTTTTTATGGATTATTGAGGTTGTTCAAGATATTATCTTTATTCCCCCATTTTTGTATTTCTTTTACCAGATTTAATCTCTAGTTGGGTATATAGAATACCCATTTTTTTGTATAATGAAGGAAAATGCCTATGTACATACATGCATACATACATACATGCATGCATACATACATACATAGATATATACATATATATATATATATATATATATATATATATATATATATATATATATATATATATATATATATATATATATATATATAAATAAATTATGAAAAACCGGTTTAAATAGACTTACATGGAAGAAAACCATAAAGGTTTTGATGTATATCATGGGTGATAGATTGGTGTTGGACATGGATTTAGAGGGTTGGTGGACGACGGTGAGGGGTTAGGGTTATGACCGTAGGGGAAGGGAGATCCGTGTGGAGGAGGGGTGTCGGGTGAGGGGATGTGGAGTTGGGGATAGTGCGTGGGGAGTGAACGGTGGTGGTTGGTGGTTTAGGCGTAGGTTTTGGGGAGGGCTCAACCCCCCCTATCCATTTTTCTTTTGTTGTAGAACATATAAACTTCACAAGTAATTTGTTTGTTTATTATAATTTTTTAATTTATATTTATTATATATAATATAATATATTTTAGAATATTACATTAAAATATATAATTATAATAATATATTAAATAAGATATACTATGTTGGAATATATTATAGTTATATTATATAATCTAACTATATTAAACATATTTTAATATATTTATTTCACATACTATGTTGAAAATTATTACAAGTTGTAAAATTATAGATTGTGTTTTGTAAGTCTTGTGAAGCATACGACTTCATTGTTTCTAATAAATCAGATTTCAAAAATTATTTATTCATCTGTATAAATAAAGGGAATGTAACAACACATTTTAGTCTCATACAAATCTGCACTAAAAGAATGATAAAATGAAGCCATAGTAATCAAATATTTCACTTGGAATGTTAATATTCACTTGTCATAAATTGTATAGATGTAGGAGTAAATTTAAATATGATCTCAAACAAAGTTTCAAATTACCATGATTTACAAAAATAATAATGCTCCTTTCCTCCTGGGAAGTTCAATGAAAAAAAATTGAATAATAAAGCTTTTGATTTGCCCAATAATGATTTTGAATACTTGATGCGTAATTCGATGAAAATTCCAACATCTACTAACCCCGTGACCACTCATATGGAAGTGAGTGAAAAATATTATATTTGGTATCTTGGACAATGAACCCTTTTTGTCCTTATATGGAGTTTTCGCTAGATAATAATGTTTAGAAATATTCGTAACCAAATATTTCCTTTTCCAACACTTGGCTACATAGTGGTTAAACAATCCACAAAATGTGCATGGGAATGCATACAAAAAAATTCATGTATCAAGATCATCCTTCGTGTAATCAAAGGGAACATTGGAATACCTATGTTGTCTATTCTTTAGAAGATTAACATTATTGCAAGTATGATGAGGAGAAACTATTTTACCTTCTCTTTTGGGACTTCCACATTTCTTTGAAGATGGACTACACTTACTCCAGTTTGTTTTCCCGTGACTAAAAGGATTCTCCTTCTTGGATTTCAAATTTCAACTACTCTCATAAGAACAATGAGAGACTTTTCCCGATGTCTTATTTAAAGCACACCTCACCTCATTCATTTAATAGAATTCGCCATCTTCGCTCTCACCACTACTATATCCCGATCGCACATATTGAGGTCTCTCCTTGATCCGAATGAGATTAATTATATTACTTGGTGATTAAACTAAAATGGAAATATTATAGTTTAATCTAATGCTATACAAGCTGATAAATAAATTTAAACAAAAATGTAGCAAAAATACCCAAGCAACTAAGCAAGTGAAATATGAAACCCTAAAGAAAAAGAGGGTTAGGAAAATCCTTAACCGATTTGCGAGATGTGGTGGGATTGTGTCATAGTGGAGACCGGTTGAATAGGAGGAGGAAACCATCACACAAGAGCTCTAAACAATGTAGATCCGAGATGGATGGGTAGACTAGGGCGCTATGAGAGGGATGGGGGCACCTAGGGCACGTTGTTTTGAGAACTAGCGCCCTAGTCTATGAAAATTACCAGAGAACCTACTTTGATGTGTCATTTGAATATTCACTTGTATTCGCTTCCTATCGCATGAATTTCACTCGGTGATCACTGATGTAAAGGTAAAATTGTAATAGAAAATCACCTATAAAACCCAGCACAAAAGCATCAAACCCTAAAAAATAAATATGCAAATGAAGGGTGATCTGTCCTTAATAGCCACAATAGTGGACTTACTAATCGAGTGCTACACTACATCTCGGACTCCAATGTAGTTCTATGTGTGTGTGTGTGTGTGGAAATCGTGCCCTAGGTGCTCTTGTGTCAGTCGCACTTTGTGAGTAGTGAGAAATAACTAGATATTGAATGTAAATAGATGGTCCTTGGAATATAATAAACTCCCCTCATATGAAGTGTTATGTAGATGAACCAACATTTGGCCCTAGTGATGGAGCTAGATGTAAATGGAGCTCTAGATGCCTTGGATGGATGCATGGTTAATTTTAAGACCCCCCTCCTAAAAATATTATAGAATGGGTGGAAAATATGAGAAAAAGGACATTCGCACTATAGGAAAATGTACAAAATGAGGGTTTCATAATGGTGGTGAATGGAGGTCTTTTAAAAAAAACAGTGTGGAATTATTTTTCCTTTGTTCCTGGCCAGTAAGCATACATATTTGTTACCGACCAATAACACATATATCTATTACCGACCGATAACACATATATATGTTGTCGGCCGATAACATTTTAATATTTTCATTCGGCATTGTGAATTATTATCCAACATCACATATTTTTATTGTCAAATGGTAACACATATAAGTATTATCGTACTCCAACACAAAAACTTGACAATGTACAAATAGAGTTCTCTTTTTCTCTCACCTCTTAAGCCTTTCTCTTAATCTCAAATCCTTTGGCTAATTATCTTATACTTTCAGATTTTTCATAGGCTTATAATGTAAATAGTATGACTGTATTATGACAAATTAATCCTATATATAATAGAATTTTATAACGTGAAGGTGAATGTACTAAAATTGGTCGACCCTTAGTGGAAATATAAAGCCAAAATTATATTCAATTTTTTAGGATCTGTAAAATTTTGGTGAACATGCTACCGTAGGGTAGAAAAATATTCACCAAATTCAAAATTCAAAATTCAAATTTATTAATATTCACCTATTCATGAATATTCACCCCTAAAATTTACCCTACATGGATACAACCTTAGGTGATGATAGTAAGTGCTTAGTGCTTGGTCGATCATTATGGTCTCATAACTGTATATTTATATGGTTCTATTGTTCTAATTTCGTAATTAACCTTGAAAAGGTCGACCACCAAAATGATAGAAAGCTCAAACAACTAGAAAGTGCCCAAAAAGTGAGAGTAAAGTGTAAAGAGGATTAGGGCATCACAGAGGGGACTAGGGTCCCAGGGCACCCCCGGATCTTAGCATGGGAACCCCAGTCGAGTAGGAAAAACAAAGTGCGATAGTACATACTTTGGGAAAATACAAGTGAAAGATCCGAAGTAATGACATAAAGTAAAGAAAAATTGCCACAGACATGGGTTAATTAGTATTATTTTTCACTTAAAAACCATATGAATAGTAGTATGAGACTGGGACTAAATAATTACCCAAAGTGTGTGATTTAGTGTCTACATTTTCCCCCACTTTATGTTGGTGAGAGAAAATATTGGTAACATAAAGTAGATAGAGATCTATACTTGATATCCATGTAGAGTGATATAGTAAACATGCCTAGGGCCTAGACAAAGCATGGAATAACAAAAAGATGGAGCATGGAGAAAAGATGAAAACCTAGGGCTGAAGCATATGTTTAGATGCCAATGTGTGTGATGTACCTACATGTTATTATGTTGTGTGTGATGTCGAGTGATGTTGTTGTTTACTATTTTCTTCCCATATGGATGGACCTACAAAAGAGAAGACAATCAAGTAGTCAAATACACATGTATATGTGTAAAACATGTGTGTAAAGATGCATGTATATATGTAAAAATAATGTAATGAAAGTATGCAAAAAGGAACATGTGCACCTGATCCGTGATGAGAGAAAGGGCATAGAAAGGATAATGTAAATGTTGATGAAGTGTGAGTTTTGAGGGCAATCTCATGCAGACTTTGGCCAAATAAGTGTAGGGAGAAATTTGTGTTATTCTCTAACCTGTAATTGCTTCCCAAGAGTGTGAAGAGATATCTGTACTACCTATTTTTTTGAGAAATCTGAACCCATTGGATGAAAAATGTGTAGGGGTGAAAGTCTCGATGTTCCTCCAACCTGAAACTACTCCCCAAAATTCTAAGGACAATCTGCTCTATAAAATCTGTTGTGTATGGAGTTTTATAGAATTGTATGAACCCACTTGATGTATAACCCATTGTGTCATGGACATAAGTTGAAAAATGAATTTTACCAGATCTTGTGTTGTATAATGTGTATGAAAAAAAATGATGTACCCCATCTTTAGGGGCACATGCAATGTCACAAATAGTAGGATAAAAGAGAGCGAATGCAAAAATTTTGGGGGAAAGGGGGTGTGTCGGTAGAAACCAAGGCCCATGCAAACAAGTGGCTATGAAAACACATGTTATTATGAACAAGCATACATGTAGAAAATAAGTGTAAGCTACAGAAATAATGTATAAGAAGATAATGTAAAACATCGAGGAAGATAATGTAGACTACACAAAGTAGTTTGCAAACATGAGACATCCCTCATGGTGTCGTAAGACACTCAAGGCCGTAGTGGCCGCAAACAAACAAACAAGTATACAAAAAAAAAAAGGGCATGGCCCATATATAATAAAAGCAAGCAAGTACAAAAAAATGGATAGTCACATGGTAACAAGTAATCATATAAAACAAATGCTACACATGAAACACTGTTCGAATGTTAAAAAGAGAACAAGTATGTCAAAAGCGTTTATAATCGATAAAGTAAAGTGCTAAGAATAAAATGAAATAATAACACCTATAGTGTACAAATGTTGATTCCTCCAGTAGCCGTTGTGGGAATGGTAGTGTGCTAAGCATCCATGCTACATGTAGAAGCCCCGTATCTATGATCACAATTAGAAAATGATGTGAACAATATGTGTGCATGGTAAAGATAATTACATATAAGAAATCTATCTAGCATGTGTAATAAGATGAACATGTACAAGAACAAGTAAGCAAGAGTAAAAGAAACCATAAAATTTAGTAAGTTATGGATGGGTGGAATGGAATGAAAAATGGATGGAAGGAGCCATGTGCCCCTGAGTGAATGGAAGTGTATGCACATAGGTTCATTTAGTATGCCACCTCAGCGATCAAGAATGAACCATAAATAAGAGTGAGTCATCGGGAAATGGTCGAACTATGTGGTGTGTGTATCGCGTGTGGTGAATGTGTACGTGTGGTGACAACATGTGTCCAAGAAATGAAATGTGTGTGAATCTTATCCTAAGCGTATATCATGACAAGATGATCGAAAGGAGTGATGGTTTAGACTAAAGCCTATATCACTATAAGATGATGGAATAGGTGACAATTTAGCCTATGACATATGTCACTAACCTAGTAATGTCACAAAATAAGAGGTTAAATGATGAATGCATGAGTGTGATGAGGTCCATTTGTGATGTATACCCTCAACAATCCAGTATGGACTCGAGACTAGAGTGCATCATAGGGTAGTGAGTGCAAAGGTGCATACTAGTAGATGTGTGTAGTATATGTGATGATGAGAGACAACCATGTGATGTGTAAAATGCGTAGTATGTATAATGATGATAAGATGTAGTGCGAGATGTGTAATACCTATTGTGCAGTGTGTGGGGTTCATGTGTGTAATATGCCCTCAACATTCAAGTGTGAACCAAAGCACAAGAGTAGTATGTTGAAGTATGAGAGTAGTGAGAAGATTTTGGATTGTTATATGATGAAGATGTAATACACATGTTTTTGTTTAGAGGAGTGAGGGGGATGATAAACGTCATACCCCCAAGTATGTAAGTCATGGGGATTTAGTCAAAAGAAATGAAGTGGATAAATGTAAGGAGTAGTTTCTTTAAAAAAGTGATTTGATCTTTGAAGTGAAGATTGGATAGGGTCCTTAAATTGCAAGAGTTGAAAAATGTTATCTATAATGTGTTTTTATTGTGTAATGAGTGGTTGCTTTTTGACCTCGGATGACTTGAGATGTGGAGGAATTGCATTGATATTTTTGGGGGTGGTTTAGGTTGGCTCTGTAATACTGTAGGTGAGTTAGTAGGAGGAAGTGTTTGAATAATTTAGAGAGGTAATTTCTTGACTTGAGTAGATTGCGTAGGTGGCCCTTGAGTCTTGGAAGAAGGAACATGAGAATTGATGGAGTGATGCTCATTAGACATATACAAATCAGATTTAGGAACCCATGGAGATATAACATTTGTAGATGGGTATGCAACATAATGTTGGGTAGTGAATAAGATAAATCCTTGATGATTAAGATGTTTGATTCTTCGTTGTAAAGCGTAATATCATTTTCGTTATGGACATTGGTTCGATGATAATTGCAATATGGATTCTCTTGATATTTTTCTATCGTTAATGAGGATAGTAATAAGTAGGCGGTAAAGTGATCAATTAACGAGTAAGGAGATTAGTAAAAAGGTCATGCGCTTAGTATTACGCTCAAAGATGAGAGGCTTAGGTAATGGTATGAATTGAGGCTCATGACATTAGAAGATGTAGTGGACTTAGAATGAGGATGAAATGAAGAGGGTAACAAACATGAGCCGGAAAAGTGTCCTTAAGATGTTGGATTTCAAATTAGAGAGATGTAATCATGGATTCCATAGCATTAAATTTTTCTTAAAACAAATAATGCAAAGTTTGAATTTAACTCCAACATGGGATGATTAGATGGAGGATCATGAAGACTAGGTTTGTCAAATAAATGATAAAAAAATATGGCTTATTTCATGTGGAGCGATATATTTAGGAAGATACATGGTGTCTACATATTTTTGTAGAACATCCCGGAAATTGGGGTGCATCTTAAGTAAATCAAACAAATAAATTTGAGAAATTTTAGGCTCCATGATAGAGAAAAATGAGGATCCTATGCATGAAGATCAAGTTCGGGTTCAACAAAATGATTAAAATAATATGTAATATAGTAGGCTAATCTAATGCTATAAAAGCAAAGTAAATAAATGAAAAAAAATGCAGTAAATATACACAAACAAAAAAGCAAGTGAAATATGAAACCATAAAGACAAAGAGGGTTAGGAAAATCCTTAGCTGATTTATAGATGTGGCGGGACTATGTCGCGGTGGAGACCAGCATAAAAAGGAGGAGGAAACCGGCATACAAGAGCTCTTGAAAATTCAGATTTGAGATGACCGACTAGATTAGGGTGCTTGGAAATGACCGAGAGAACTTGTTGGTATCCAAATTGATTCTCCTGTGTAAAATGAGAAACATCATGAAACTGGCACGATGCTTAGAGACAAACGGACCATGATATGAGTCATTTTATAGCCGGGGATGAGATTCGTCTGACTCTTTGTCACTCGGGCATTGGAGAAGTGGATAGAACCTCACTGAGGGTTTGATCTACCCCCACTACTTTAGGTTGTGCCTTCAACCAAGGTGAGAGGACCCGTTATGTAACTCATCTTTGGTGAAGGACATCGAGAGATCCTTCTATGCACAATTTTAATGAGAAACTTGAGGAAATATGATCAATATAGCAAAATCTAGAACTCTCACGAGTTGTCACACTAGACAGTGGAGATGTTTCTTGGGAAATGTTTGGGTTACTAAAGATGATAAATGAATCCTAATTGTCCCTGCTTACTTTAGCAATGGAAATTTTTTATTTGTGGATACATAAGTACAAACAGGGGTAGTTCGTGTAGGATTCATAGTTTGAGAAATTTATTGGTGGGAAGTTAAGAAAGATAGAGTCGATTATACCAAATCTTTGAGAGCCTTTACAAATATCGGGAAAATCATAGAAAGAATGATTCAGAATAGCCAAGATATTCCCTGTAACAGAAGGTGTGCATTAGTGGAGGCCCAAAGATGCATGGTTTCACACACTCTTCGAGAATTCAACACAAAGGCTCATGTTAAAGACTCAATTAAATGCTATAAATCCTTGGTTCATCACGCCTAAGATACACTCATAGGATTACAAACAATCTTTATCAACATAGTGAGAGTAAAGTGATTTTAAATTGTTTATTTCATTACTAGATGAAGGATCTTCTCATAATGAAATTACAAATGCCACAATACTAACACATAGATGAGATCTTGTGTGACTCAGAGAGATTTTAACATAAGATTGCAATAGGAACAAGAAAAAATATTTGAAACAATTCTGAAATAAAAGAAAACACAATAATGCACATGATCAACAAAGATTCATTCAAAGTTCATCAGATTCATCAGCAGGGAAAGTTTCTTAAACAATCTCGAGCACTGTCAATGGTCAGTAAACTTAACACAACCACCTTGATGCGATTAAATCTAAAAACATAGGGAAATGAACTGGTCTCTTAGACAACCTCTTGGGAAAATGGTTTCTCTAAGAATTTCTTAGAAAAATTAACCTCCGATCATTTATAAGAGTATTCTCATTGCATTTATACATTTCACTTGCTCACTCATCCCAAATTTTCCCCAAAAGAAGAATATTCGAGGAATCCTTTGCTTGTTACAAGTTTGTCCCAGAAATTGATGTTTAAAAATTTACACCAAAAGGTGTTAGGTGGACAAATCATGAACTGATCACATTTCTTAGACCCTCAACTATGACTCAGATGCCATATCATAATTTTTTGATCCTTCTAAATCATTCCTTTACTCTTTTCAGTGCAAGAATTCCTCTTTTTAATCATTTTCGGGTAGCTCCATATGGTTGGATATGAAAAGAAATCATTTTCACGCTCGAGAATACACCTTAAGAAATGAGTGTCCTTGCAAGGATTATACCACATACCTGCGCTGCGAGTCCAAGTTGGCCAAGTGTAAAGAGGAGTCAGCAGAAGCCTCCATGTGTTTCCTTGGCACAACTGCAAAGGTGAAGTCTAGCAGCAGGTTCCCAAATGAGTGTGGGCCCTCCATGTGTTTCAAAACCATAGAGAGTTGCACTAATTTCTAAAAATTTAGAGTATGGGAAGGCCCAATGGAAGCTTCCACATGTCTATTCGGTGCAACTTCAAAGATGAAGTTTAGAGGTGGGACCTCAAATGAGCGTAGGCTCTCCATGTGCCATGGGCCCAAGAAAATTGCCTTGACCTTTGAAAAAGTCTCTTTATAAAGTTGAGCCAATGGAAGCCTCCACGTGTCTCTTCAACACACTTTTGATATGGTGCCCAAAATTAGAGACACTAAACAAGCGCGAGATCACCACGTATTTCGGCCCGAAAAAGTTGTTGAAAGATTTTAAGGACCAGCAGAAGGTGCCACGTGCCTAGGGTCCGAGAAAGTATCCTCGGCCATTGAAAATTCTAAGTATGGGTAGGGCTAGTGGAATCTTCCACATGTCTCTTTGACACTTTTTGGTATGAAGCTCAAAAGAAGGACTCCCAAACAAGCACGGGCCTTCCACGTGTCTAGGGTTCAAAAAGTTACACCGGACACTTGAAAAATTCTAAGTATGGGAAGATCCAGTAGAAACCTCCACGTGTCCCTTTGGTGCTCTTTCAAAAGTAAAGTTCAGGGGCAGGTCCCCAAACAGGTGCGGGCCCTCCACGTGTCCCAAGATTTTAGAAAGTTTCTTGAGAAGTATAAGTATAGAGAGGAGCCAGTAGAAAGCCTCCACATGTCTCCTGGCGCAATTTGTAAAGTTAGGACCCAGAGAGACGGATCCTCAAATGAGCGCAGGCCATCCACGTGGAAAATATTTGAGTTGAAGCGGGCCAAAAAACTTCAAAATACTCCGGTGACGCGCCTCTCCATTTCCAACTTTTGATGTGCGCCCCAACAGAGTCGTAACTCACTTTTATACCTTTACTTTATTTGAAAACAGAGCTTAAAAACTCCAAAGTGTTCCGCCGAACCACTTCCCGCTTTGACTTTTCAAATGCTAACTCAAACATGTGACATTAATCTGTCCGCCATGGAGTTGCGGATCAATTTATGACTTTGCTCCTTTTCAAAAAAAGGAAAAAATCTTCAAAATGCTCCGACGATCCGCCTCTCCACCTTTGTCTTATAAAATGGCCACATGTCCATCTTTAGGGTCAAAGTAAGAATTTTTCCTTGCCGATTCATGTTTGTTGAATAGCCAATTAGAAACTACCGGGTTTGCGGGACCAATTTGAATTTTTTACAAATGTGAAAAAAGTGACAAGTTTCACCAAAATGACCCACGGGTGGCATCTAATCAGAAAGGACCATGTTACCAAAAATGTTGGGACAAAATTTGACAGGGAAAACATGACTGTGGAAAAATAGAAGGAAGGGGAAACCCCGAATTCATGCCCAAATTACAACTTCTTTCTCATGGAAAAAGAAACTATAAACAATACTTGGCTCAACATGATCCACAACCAAAGGAAAGGATTGACAATGGCATCCTGGCGAAGGTAAATATTTTCATGCATCCATACTGGGGAGACTTAAAATACTTCAAACCATGTGGACTAAGAAATTTAAAAATAGGTGAGATTAAATTGAGCACCAACATCGGCTCTGACTTGGGGATGGGCACTCCTTGCGAGTGCCACAAGAACAATGAGATCATACTAGGTGCCAAAACATCCATTGGGAAAAGGAGTCAAGAACAAGCTTGCAAAGTAGAAAAATAATAACCAATCCTCCCAAGATCGAACCGAGAAACAACAAGAACTGGTCACCAGGGACCAGACAAACCAAAACAGAAAAACATGAAAGCAGAATGAAACCAAAAGACTATACACTATACAATGATGTGCACCCTAATTCAGAGAAAACAATCAAGGAAAATTTTCAAGTTCCTTCGATTCTGGATATGACCATGCTAAGCAGTTTTGATACGTCTTTAACAACTGGTCATATGATTGTTTCTTTTCCATCCAAGTTGTTATCTGACCACATTTTTTTAGGCTTATCCTTTGTGCCTAGGTCAAGTTTTTCAACATCTCTCGAGGCTGCATCAAACATAAAATTCTTAGGAAAATCAACCTGCTCAGGATATCTACATTGATCAATTTCATACTCCTTGAAAACAACATAGCTCATAGAGTTATCAACATCAATGTTTGTGTGTAATACTTCATAAGAATCATTGTTGGGGTCCTCAATGAGATATAACATTTTATTTTCACCATATAAATTCACAAGGCTTCCCTCAATTGGTATGGTTGCATAAGACATGTCCATTTGCACACTTCCACCCACACTAGCTGCCCACTTTTTGGATAATAACATCCCCATTTAGCAAGAAAATCCACAATGACCACATTCAAGGTTAAGTACTTACTGGATATGCTGCCAATTGCACTACTAAACCCTTGACACATCCAACTACTAGCACCTCTCTTGAATCCATGGCAAGTACATTTCCCATAAGCTACTGTTACTTTGATATTTAACTCATTCATGACCTCAAGAGGCATTACATTACATGAGGCTCCTGGATTAAACATGTAGTTATGTAACATCCTATCCTTAATAATCAAAGTAGTAAAAAATGGATCCACATTCAGCTGAGACTCAACCACGAAGTTCCCAAATAAACCTCAAGTGGTTCACCCAATTCCTCCAATGCTTGTGGTTTTTCTAATTCTACAATGATAGGAGGAACCTCTACATTGTTTACATTTTTACCCTAGGTGACATTTTCTTCCTTAAGCCCCAAATACTCAAACACCCTCTTCTTATGCTTAGGGGTTCGAAGAAATTCAACAATAGGAACAATAATTTTGATCTGACTCAAGATTTGGGCTATGTCATAAGGAACATATTTGGGTAAGGCAATATTAGAAGGAACATTTACAAATTCATCTAATGGCACGGGATTTTTCATAGTCTGAGCATGGGGAGGAACACAAGTTTTATTTAGGGTGACAAATCATTTGCCAGATGCATCTTTTTTAGGGGTTTCCTTAGGGATACTGGTAAGAACTAAAATTTTTGGTTTGGCCTACGGCCCTACCCCTTTGGTAACCTTACTCTGGTATTATATCAAAATAATTATTGGGAAAATCAAAAGCTTGTACCATATCAATTTCAAAAGTATTAGTGGGAGGAAGAGGTAATACCCGGTGGATGCAATCCCAGAATCTTTCAATAGTTCGACACTTATCAGCTCAGTTGAGGTCACTCCCTATTGTGAACTTGTAGAGCACTCCATCATGCATGCATCATCATATGTCTCATCATCATCAGCTTCTTCCTCAACTCCCTTGTCAACATCACATGGAGAATGTGGCAAGAAACAACTATCACACCACTCAATTTCATGAGCTTCTTCAACAACAACAACTCTAGTAGTTAAAGGATCAGGAACCATTCTATTTTCCCGGGGTTGGGGCTGTCTATTTCCTGATCCCATGGGTCCCTTTCCTCTGTCATCTGATCTATGATCACCTCTAGGATGATTTCCAAATATCTCTTGACCTTGTGGCTTGTGCTAACCTTGGGAACTTTGTCCAATATCCTTCTCTTTTCGGCCAGTTTGTAAGATATTTCTTTAACAACTCCGCCAAATTTTTACAACCTCTTCCAGATCAACAAATTTTCTTGATTGAGGATTTTCTAGATTGATAAATTTGATACCCTTTCTTTTAGGAGGCTTACCAATTACCTTGATGTTATTTTTAATTTACAAAGCCATGGTGAAGGCCTACCTCAAAGTTCCAAGGTTTTTATCCCTCAAATAATAAGCAACCTTTTTATCAAAAGCATCAGAATACTTTATCAAACAAGATTCATCACATGGCCTTAAGTTTACAGGTAACCTTATCAATGTCTTATTAAACCTTGTATTGAAATCATGAACATATTCATTAGGATTCTTCTTAATATTCTCAAATTCAGACAAAAGAAACTTGGGATTTGTCTTATCCCCATATTGCAATCTAAAATCATTTTTCATTTCTATCCATGAATCTATTGAGTTATCTGGAAAATACTTATACTAGTCACATGCATCCTCCTCAAGAGTATGAATAAACAATTTTATATACACATCCTCAAATTCAATCTCAAATTCTTCCATCATATTGACAAAAAGTTTTAAATGCTGATCACCAGTGATAGCATTATTCCCTTGAAATTTAGGCAATCTATTTCTAACATCTTGTGGCACTATATTTGGATATCCAGCCATACCTCTAAAATTTATAGGACCAAAAGTATTCACAACAAAAGGAGGTCTGGGTGGAGGCTAGGCCATATTGTTTTGAGGAGGTGATCTTACAGGAGATACAAAATGATGAGGGATAAGGGGTCTTTGGAACACAGGAGTATAATTTTCAAAATGAATGTCCTCTAAAGACTTTATTTCGTGGAAAACCCTATAAAATTTGGAAAATACAGGGACAAAATGAGAAGCACACTTATCAAACACAAATGAAGGCCCCTCTCCAGTTGGAGAATTCAAATCTATATGAAGATTACCTGATTCAGAATCACTTGAAGAAGAATGGTAATCCTCAACCACAGGTTGATCACTTTTCACAATGGATAACTCTTTTCTTGATTCCTGATCTCCAACTATTTTCTAGACTCTTTTTCCTTCTGAATTTGTCTTTCCTAGTTCTGGAAACAACTTTCTGGTAGGGTATTTAGTGAAGAAAGATCTTCTTCCTTCCAAACTTTGCAAATATTAGTGACAAATTTCACTTAATACGAGGTTAAGACATTGTATTCATTAAAATTTCAAATCAACATGGAGTCCCCACTAAGGATTCTCACCTTAGTTGTGCAGATGCACTATTAGTAACTTACCAAGTGTCTATCAATGCTTAATTTCTACAAAGCTTAATAGATTTGACCTTCATTTACCCAAATTTATCACTATTGATGCAAATTTAGTGCAATAACCACTAGAAATTGGAAATACTGCACAATGCACATGTAATCTTGCACAAATCTTACAGATCTCAACAAAGGATGATGTTTAAACAACATATCTGTACTTGAATCATGCAAGAAACAATACCATGGTCAGTATGTGTATGCCTTTGTAAAAATAGTCCCCGACAACGATGCCAAAATGGTGTCGGTATGTAAATTGATTCTCTTGTGGGGGCCATATCATAATTTTTTGACAGTCCTTCTAAATCATTCCTTTACTCTATCGTGAAGGAAATCCTCTTTTTAATCATTTTTGGTAGCTCCATATGGCATTTGGATTGACAAGAAATCCTTTTCACCCTCCGAATACACCTTCAAAATGAGTGTCCTCACATGGATTATACCACATAGTTGTCTTTGCGAGTCCAAATCGGCCAAGTGCAAAGAGAAGTCAGCGGAAGTATCCATGTGATTCCTTGGCATAACCGCAAAGGTAAAGTCCAGTGGCAGAGTTTCCAAACAAGCGCGGGCCCTCCACATGTTTTAGAACCATAGAAATTTGCACCGACACTGAAAATTCGAGTATGGCAAGGCCCAATGGAAGCTTCCACATGTCTTTTCGGTCTGCAACTTCAAAGATGAAGTTTAGAGGAGGGACCTCATACGAGTGCAAGCTCTCCACGTTCCCTGGGCCTAAGAAAATTTCCTTGGCCTTTGAAAAAGTATAAACTTATAAAGAGGAGCTAGCGAAAGTATCCACGTGTCTCTTTAACACACTTTTGATATGGTGCCCAAAAGCGGAGACCCTAAACAAGCACGGGCTCACCATGTGTCTCATCCCAGAAAAGTTGTTGAAATATTTTAAGGACCAGTAGAAGGTGCCACATGCCTAGGGTTCGAGAAATTCTCTCGGCCGTTGAAAATTCTAAGTATGGGAAGGGCCGTGAGAATCTTCCACGTGTCTCTTCAACACTTTTTTGGTATGAAGCTCAAAAGAAGGACTCTCAAATAAGCGTGGGCCTTCCACATGTCTAGGGTTTGACAAAGTTACACCAAACACTTGAAAAATTCTAAGTATGGGAAGATCCAGTGGAAACCTCCACGTGTCCCTTCGGTGCTCTTTCAAAAGTAAAGTTTAGGGGCAGGTCCCCAAACAAGTGTGGGCCCTCCACGTGTCCCAGATTTTATAAAGTTACTTGAGAAGTCTAAGTATAGAGAGGAGCCAACGGAAGCCTCCACGTGTCTCCTTGGCACAACTGTAAAGGTAGGACCTAGAGGTAGATCCTCAAACGAGCACATGCCATCAATGTGGAAAATATTTGAGTTGAAGTGGGCCAAAAACTTCAAAATGCTCCGGCAACCCATCTCTCCACTTCCAAATTTTGATGTGGGCCCAAACAGAGTTGCAACTCACTTTTATACCTTTACTTTATTTGAAAACAGAGCTTAAAAACTCCAAAGTGCTTCGCCGACCCGCCTCCCCACTTTGAATTTTCAAATGCTGAATCAAACATGTGACATTAATCATGTCGCCGCAGAGTTGCGGATCAATTTATAACTTTTCTCCTTTTCACAAAAAGGAAAAAATATTCAAAATGCTCCGACGATCCGCCTCTCTTCCTTTGTCTTAAAAAACAGCCACGTGTCCATCTTCGGGGTCAAAGTAAGAATTTTCCTTGCCACTTCATGTTTGTTGAATAGCCAATTAGAAACTATTGGGGGTCATGGGACCAACTTGGCATTTTTTACAAATGTGACAAAAGTGACAAGTTTTGCCAAAAATACCGATGGGCTACATCCAATAAGAAAGGACCACATTTCCATGGATGTTGGGACAAAATTTGACATGGAAAACATGATTGTGGAAAAATAGAAGGAAGGGGAAACCCGAATTCACACCCAAATTACAAATTATTTTTCATGGATAGAGAAATTGTAAACAATACTTGGCTCAACATGATCCACGACCAAAGGAAAGGACTGACAACGGCATCCTAATGAAGGAAAATATTTTCACGCATCCATACAGGGAGACATAAAATACTTCAAACCATGTGGACTGAGAAATTTTGAACAAACAGGGTGAGATTAAATTGTGCACCAACAGTAACCTTCTCTAAGGTGTCGCTGAATATTTTCTTGTGTTCACTTCTTATCACGTGAATGTCACTATGTGATCGTCGAAGTAGTGGTAAACCCGGAATAGAATAATCACCTATAAAACACTAGATTTAGAATCAAACTCTAAAAAAGAAAGATGCAAATGAAGGTTTCAAAATATCCTCAACGGCCATAATATTGGACTTGCTAATCGCACGCTACACTACATCTCGGACCCAATGTAGTTCTAGGTGTGTGTGTAGAAATCTGCCCTAT
The DNA here is from genome assembly GCA_018340775.1 of Taxus wallichiana var. yunnanensis. Classification (NCBI taxonomy): domain Eukaryota; kingdom Viridiplantae; phylum Streptophyta; class Pinopsida; order Cupressales; family Taxaceae; genus Taxus; species Taxus wallichiana. The sequence goes on along the minus strand of CM031241.1, from coordinate 539,061,538 downwards.
GTGCTCTTGTTCCAATCACACTTTTTGAGTAAAGCAAGCAATAACTAGATGTTGAGTGTAAATAGATTGTGCATGGAATAGAATAAACTCCCCTCGGGTATGAAGTGTTATGCAGATGACTCACCTTTGTCCCTTGTGATGGAGCTAGATGGATGCAAATGAAGCTCTAGATGCCTTGGATGGATGCAACCTTAGGTGGTGATAGTAAGTGCTTAGTGCTTGGTCCCTCATTATGGTCTCATAACTTTATATTTATATGGTTCTCTTGTTTAAATTTCAGTAATTAACAATGAAAAGGCCAAACACCAAAAATATAGAAAGCTCACATGGCTAGAAAGTGCCCAAAAAGTAAGAGTAAAGTGTAAAGAGGATCAGGGAGCCCCAGAGGGGACTAGGGCACCTAGGGCAGCCCAGTCTTGGTTGGGCACCCTAGTCGAGTAGGAAAAACATATAGTGATAGTATAGAATGGGAACGTATGAGTTAAATAGCGGAAGTAATGACATATAGAAAAGTAAAATGGCCAAAAACATTGATTAATTAGTACTCTTTTTTACTCAAAAATCATTTAAATAGTAGTACGAGACCGAGACTAAATAATTACCCAAAGTGCTTGATTTATTGTCTACACTTGGGCTTTGGTGTTAAGGACCTTTCCATCGTATCCCATATTAGCAAGAAACATTGAGCTAATACCTTTAGTGAGCCCCTCAAATTTACCAAAATAAACATCAAATTCATGATGGGAAGAAAGTGAAACTAGTGAAGTACTTACAATGGATTCTCTTGACATGGTTTTTGTACCTATGGTAGAGGGTTGTCTTCGCTTACTAGTAGATCCATATTTCTACTCTACTCTTTCACCAATTTGTAATATTACCAAAATATCATCCTTGGTTTACATATTATCTTTCAAGGCTTCTATAGCACTTATGAGAAAATCTCCATGGCTTATCAACCTCTCTTGGAGCTCTTGATTTTTCTCTTCCATGAATTATCATATTTTTCTTAGTTCAAATTTCTCCTAATTCTTATGTTTCATGGCCTCGAGCTCATCTAGCCATTCCTTATTCAAATATTTTCCCATGGTTCACCTATTGCAATTTGTAACTATAAACTAAACCAATGAAAAATCTCAAGCCAATTGTTAGCATAACTACCATCTTTGATACCAAACTTGATCCCAAAAATGGGCTATTATAAAAACTAACTTAGTTTTTCCCGTTCCCTAAATATTTTTAATTTTCTTATTTATTCGTTATTTAAATTTTAAAAGTGGTCAAAATAAGTTACAAAAATAATAGGAAACAACCAAAAATCACGACACATTTAACACTAGAATGATAATGGAGTTCACCGATTTGGGCTACGCCTCGGGTCCGTTTAATGAAAAACCAATATATAAATGATGTAGAAAAATAAATATTACATCAATTAGCTCTTGGGTTATAACATCTAATGACCTGGATCTAGCTACTAGCTTTGTCTTTGTTAATCTCGATGTCTTCCTATATTTGTATTATGGGTCCTCTACATGACCAAAAATGATGATTATACCATCCTCCTCGATAAGTGACTCACTTGGATAATGGGCACAAAGTCTCTATAATGGGAACTTCTAGCCTCTGCGATGACAATGTTAGTGTAATGAGATCTAATGGACTCTCTTAAATATTTTGATTACAATGGGATCCCTAGCCTCCCTTGCAATAATGTCAAAAAAATAACGAGATCTCCATCCTCCTTCGACAACTTAGTTGGTTACAAATATTGAAAGGTTCATTAGATCACATCATTACAAACTCAGGCTCTTTGACCACAGTAATAATAATAATAAGATTATATAAATTATTACAAGAATAATGAACCTAAAACTAATAGTTTATCTCTTTCCTTGAATGTCCTTAAAGGTCATTATAATGTTTTCTCCAAAACTCTAATGGAGATAAAAACACCTTCGATGCTTTTGAATGGATTGAGTCAATATTCAAGGCTATAAGGGCCTTATATATACTTGATCCACTAAATATGTGGAAAAAGGAATATCCCTGTGGCTAATGTTAGGCAAACCCATTCTGCATTTGTTTTGGTGGGATGAGTTAAATCCCATTCTACATGGACTTCATGCCTTAAAAGGATTTCAACATAGCAGATATCCATTTCATATAATACTCAAGTTGAGGCTAAGATATAAAACTATAAACTTGGTGTGAATATTATAGTAGGTTTCTTACTTTCCAACACACTAGTAGATGAGGAAAATTATTTTCTTTTCATGATTCAACACAAATTATAAAAAGATAATGCAAAAATAGTATGCTAATCTAAAAATAACATTGTTCATTTAATTACATTTTTGGAAAAAACCAAACTGCTAAGCCAAAAAAATTATGCTTCACACAAACAAATAATTTATATAGGATGGATATGGTAACCATATTGTGGCTTCAGCCACATTGAAAAATCCTTTGAATGACATTTAAATGTCCATCCTGATGAGGAATGGAGTATTTTGTTGGAGCTTAGACATTGGTTGGTTTCTTCACATATTCGGTGGTAGTATGAATTGGAATTGGCCACGATGAGGCATAATAATGTGAACCTTTTCATTTAAAGGTCAAAACTCCAAAAAGATATGAAATTCTATAAAAAAGCAATGAGGTGACAAAAATAGAAATCCACAAAAGGTATGGTGAATAATAACAACAACATGGTCACCCTTCGACACAAAAGTGAACCCCTAACTGTTGGAGCCCCAAGCAACACATTATATGGGTCCCACATTGATCATCTCAACCTTAGAAGACTAAAAGTTTATATAGACCCATTTTTTCATTTTCACTCTTTCCCACTTCTCGCTGCACATATGCCTCCAATTTTCCCTATTGCACCCAAACTTGCATGACGATATCTCCTACGTATGGTGTTTGTTTTACTTCATTCAAAAGGAATTGGAAAGATGAATCAATGATGTTCCATAGGGAATATGTTATAGGAGAGCTAGGGAACATCCAAAGCATAAAATTAACTTCGAATAAATTGACCAAGGGGAATCTAATTACTTGTTCAAGTTAAAAGTAAGATATAAAACTATAAGCTTTTTGTGAATATTATACTAGGTTTCTCACTTTCCAATACACTAGTACATGAGGAAACTTATTTTATTTTCATGAGAAAATTATTCAATCTTGAAACCCCACACAAATTATAAAAATATAATGGAAAATAGTATGTGAGTCAAAGAAATAAAATTGTTCATTTAACTAGCTTTTGGAAAAAACCAAACTACAAGCCCAAGGATATGAACCCCAATTCATGATTTTTATTAAAATTTGGTGAAATAAAAAATTAATAGAACCTTTTCACCTCTAGGTGTGTATGTAAAAATGATAATTTTTTTTTTGGTAGTGATTTGTTTTATTAAACCAAATGATTCTAGTACAAATTTCTCAAAAAAACCTATAATTTACACGGATATTTATAGTAATTTGAAAAATAAATAAATTGTATCATAAATTAAAAAAACATATAATCTTTTATGCAAAATTGAATCATTTAAAATAAAAAATAAAAATTCAATGAAACATACCTTTACAAAGCGAACCAAACCTTTATATTATGGACCAAACCTTGACATAGCAGATTTGAGAAAAAATAACAATATATTTTGTCAGTATATGAATAACAAGTTTTTTGGGTGCCTACTTTGTAGGGTTACCACCATAATTTACAACTATATCTATCCAATTTGAAGCCTAGTGGCACATATGTTTCAACAAATATTATCTTAAATCATACACACCATTGTTTTCCATGTAAGTGTAACTTTGGTGCTTTTAAAAGGGGGTTTTAGGCCACTTTTATAATTTAAAAATATGGGTTTTGTAGTCATCATTACCTAATATCTATTTTTTCGCAATGTTAACATTTATTTTCTATTTTTTAAATTTCTCAATGACATTGGGGTGGATTTTCATTTTCACTCAAATTTTAGACACATAAATGCAAATATAAATATAAATATAAACTATTAAATTTCAAAAATATTATCTACCACTATGAATAACGAGCTTGACACAACCATATTATTTTACCAATACTAATTTTAATTTCAAAATATTGAGTGTGTGACCAAAATAGTTAAATTCATGTAAGTTTTGTTTACCAAATTAAATACAAAATTATATTTTTATCAAAAAATTATTTAATTTTTTTTTCCTAAGACATTGAAAATAGAATGTCTTTAACAAATATATTTTTAATAATTATTTCTCATCATACAATATGTATGTAATCAAGAAAAATGAGAATTTTTAAAGTATATGTAATGAAACAATAACACTTTTTGTAGTGTAGGAGATGTCCCTAAAGAATACTGTCGACATGAAGGAACCAAGCTATCATATATTTTCATGTGTCATCCTATGTGTTTCTTGCATCACCCTCAATATACCTCATGAATACATGTGTGTAAAGAGTATAAAGAAAATATATGCTATTTATAAAACTAATGTGGACAAAAACATGTATAAAGTAACAAGCTAAATTCTGAAACCATAAACATGTCCTAAGTTTTAATAATGCAAATATGTGATTTATTTTATTATGTGATTATTTGAATATTTTTGAGTTTTTTTGAAAATATCAACGTATAGGAAAGGGGTCACAAAATAACTACCCAATAAAAACATAATGAAGAGAAACATGACCCAAAAGTATTAGAAGAGACAAAAGATGCTCATGAATAATCTATGTAGAAGCTATGACATGTGTTGTAGAATACCTAGGATGGGAAGGCCTTTGATAAATAATATGCATGTATAGAACCCTAATGGAAATACAAGGAAGGAGAATTCATAACCTCATTAAAAATGTATAACTATATATAAACAATTTGTATGTATGCTACAATGAAATCTATATGAAAACATGTAGTTAAACACTAGCTAGAGTAGCCAACTTGAGATGAAGTATTATAATGGAAAATATAAAGAGTCATTAGATGAACTTTATATAAAAGGCTCAATAGATTGCAATCATAACATATATGTTCAACATTAACTATATGATCATAGACATTTTTGAAAAAGATATTAGTGTAGTGCTAGTTTCCCAGGGGTAGGGACAAAGATATTGTGGGTATAATCATGCTATAAATTTCTACGGGAATTTTATGTGAGAAAAGAATCTAGTAGTGCGCACATAGTAAATAAACATAACAAAATGGTCAAGTATATTCGATAGAATACTAAACAAAAATAAAAGAAGAGAATGACCACCTATAATTAGCATATGAAGTAGTATAAGGTGTAAGATAGATGGATCCTCTAGCACTAGTATGTAAAACAAAACACTCTATAGAAAATATAGAAGAGAGAAAGACACTAGAATTATCTAGTGAACTAGAATAACTAATCGTAGATGGAATCCACATAAGTGACCCACCATAATCAATATATAAATCATGAATTTTATCCCAATATACATGATGGCTAGGATTAGTGATTTTGAATGGGATTGCCCAAATAGTAACCACTTGTTGATTATGAATAAAATTGACTCATTGATGTAAAATAGAGGGGATATCTAAAAAGAATGTATACAAGGGTAGGCTAAGTATATGTCATATTAAGTAATAGAAGAAGATAACAATAATGGATTAGTGATATTAATTGAACCAATTGTGAGAGGGAACACAATATGCCCTAAGTTCATGTCAACATCAAAGGTTAGTTTCTTTTTACTATATATAAGAGAATGAAGAAAGTTGAGAGTGCATAATTTTGTTTAATAGTATTTATAGTCACAACACTATGAATGGGGCATTGATTAACAAAAACAAATATTTAGAGTGTATTTGAAATAAAATAATGAGCCATATCAGTGTCATCAAAAGTAATAATTGGTGGAGGTAGCGAGAAAAACATTTACTAGCCTACCATAAGAATGTGGGGTAGGAACAACATGATAATTACGAGACCCAATTGATGAATATTTAATAATGTTACGTTCAAGTAGTAGGTTATCCGACATTACATGAATGCTATTAATGTGAGATGATTTTTGAGTTATTGTCCTTTCAATGACACCAACATCAAGAAGATCATGTATAATGTGACAAATCCTAATATATCCATTAGTAATATGACCAAGGCATTGGTTATATTCACAATGACAATTAACATAAAAAATTTATCCATGAAGCACACATGTATCAATATCAAGTAGTGGAGGGAGGTATACAAGGTTGTACTCAAATAATTGTTTGTTCACTATTTCGGTGTACAAGAAAAATGTATTACTTTTATTGAGAAGGTTACAATTTTTTTCCTCATGGTTTGTGAAATAATGATATGAGAGTGAGTGTAATAAGCCATATATAAACCTTGGATCATCTCGATTGTAAAATTCTATCTTGTAAAGAGTGAACAAGAAGTGAAGAGCTTGTGTGTTTCAAGAAAAAATGTGAATCACTATATACATATATTGGAGGCATAGAGTGTGCATATGTATAAAATTGAGAGACCTTAGTGTTAATATACATAGAATAATCAAATGGTTCCCCATCTTCACATAAATGAAAAACATCCAGACATGGTTTGATGGATAGTAGTTTCTACTAGAGCAAGCGAGGCAACACTTTGGCTGAGAGAGAGAGATGATGATAATGATAATAATCCATGATTATTTTAAATAAAAAAATCCAAAAATAGAAAGAGTAAACCCTAGGGCCACTACGGTTTAAATAATAGATTTAATATAAAAGTCTATCTTAACAAATGTTTGCTCCTAGTTAAATTAGGTAATGGAAAGTACACAAATTTAAATATGATGAATGGTTTTATTACAAGAGATTATTAAATTATCTAATCAATTTACAATTAAGAATTCATAACCATAATAATGCATTAATACTTATAACAACTGATAAATGATAACTCAAATACACAAGAGGAGATAAATACTTAGTTGTATAGGACATAATAGATAAGATCCAAATGCGTAAACATGTGGGAAAGGTAAATACAAAACTAGAGCTTCTCGATATCATATATTGAGATGGAAACTAAGTAAGGGAGAACCCATGTAAAAATTGTATGGTCTAAACTGGGGTTGTATATGAAAGTGTACGATTTTGGACCCCGTGACAATTGGACTCTACAAATTCCATTATGTTTTTGTTTCCTAGAAATTCCATTCATTGTATGTAACTCTTGTTCACACAACCTCAAGATGATTTTTAATCACTTGAATGAAGTGGAGACCATATAAACATGCAATAATCTTCATGAAAACATTAGATAACCAAAAGGATATATAATGTATGTAGTGAGGCTAGACTTCCTTGGAAAGTGACTATGCATAACCGGTCTAAGTGTTAAACTACGTTCCCTTTTATGGAATAAAACATCATGTATTTCTCCTAAGTGCTTGTGTGAGCATGATAATGATCCAAGCCAACTCCTAGTGGGCTCCCTCATGTCTATTTTAAAGTATAAAATGTACTCAATTTGGTAGTAGTGTGATGTGGTGTTCTTCATCTATGTGACATAACTCTTTGTTCCTTGAAACCATTTGTTAATTCTGGAGTGACTTTTTTTTTTCCAAGACATGGTTCTTTCACCTTTGTGTCCTTGGAAATGGAGGAAGTAGACTCTCAAAACTATTTGAATGATTCAAACATGTAGTAAGAACTTCTCAAACTGATGTGTCACTTATTTGGGAAGATTTTGGATAACCTTGAATGCTTTTGGAATGATATATACAATAATATCTTGTAAGAGTTGTAGGTGAGTTCTAAAGTAATATTGGATTTTATATAGATCCTTCAAATATTAAAATAAAACTAACATAGGAAGTTGAAATGACACAATAATGATATTGAAATTGGAAATAGAGTCATAAAATACAACACGTGTCAGACGTGTATAAGTTTGGTTAGGACCGTATTTCACATCGCCAATTGTAAAGTCCACAATAGGAAGATTTTGTTGCAAAAAATAAAGTTATATCATGTTTCACATCCAGATTTTACTTCATTGATTAATTAAAATTTCCTTAATTTTCGATAGAGTAACGTGTACAAATGATTGATCATGAACAAGCTATAGATATTTACTTATTGGACCTACAATGTGATTATTTTTATTAAGAAGGTAACATAGCCAAACTTGTCATTTCCATCTCATAAGTTAAAAATGTTAGGGTCTATATCAAGGAATAAAAAGGTTTCAAAAATAGGGTCCTTTGACCAATATTTGATCTACAAATTTTAAAAATATGTATTCCAAAAAATCTAAAAACCCAAAGAACATACCATTCTTAGATTTTTGAGATATTTCAAAAATTCAAACAAATCTATTTTTTAAAATTACAATCCGTGGAGATTTTTTTGAAAAAACCTAAAATTGTAATGAAATCCTTAAAAATCGATAAATTCAAAAAAATGGACTTTAATTTTCTAGAATTATTTTATAATTGCCATTAAAAATTGTAGGAAAATTCCTAGTCATTTTCAAGATATGACGATTCTTTAATATTAGTATTTCAACCCATTTTTTTCCAAATTAATATTTTGATACTACACGGTAAGATATTCAGATATAATATATGAATAATTCCAATACTATGCATAATGTGATAAATATCAACATAAAAAGAGAGAGATTTGTTGGCCAAGATACCATAATAATCAATATATTAATAAATAGAACAATACCCTTAAGGTAGGGAAAACCATACAATACTCCTCCTAGAAGGAATAACTCCACAATCTCCTAATATGGGACTTGATTTTGAGGAGCCTACCTCCAACTCCTCCTACAAAATATAAGACTCAACACATACATGACATCCCTCTTAGTGATATTCATCTCCTTTATAAGTACATACACTACTCTTATATGATTGGGTAACACCTAATCCCAATATGGGTTGAATTACCCACCACGCTTAATTACATATAAGTTACCTAGTTTACCTCATATCATATAACCATATAACTAAATGAAATGTGTGCCACACATTGGAATCTTCGCGAACCCATATAACTTATACTATTGTTGTTAGATAAATAATACATGTGCGTTAGCATTTGTTAGTGATCGGTTTTGATAACCGTATAACCTGTCTCCTCTCTACGCCTCTACTCATCGGCCTATATAAAGGCGTCATTCGTATTCATTTGAGAGCAATAGCAGTAATACATTCCAAAGCGTCCATCATTGGTATCGGAGCGTGGTTGTGCGTGAGAGGAAGAGAGCAGACTCCGCGTGAGTTCCCCGTCCGTTTTTTACGGTGGAAGCTTTTGCATGCGTGCGTGAGGCATGAGGAGGAGTGCTGTCCCGTTTGGAGGAGTGCTGTCCCGTTTTCATCTTTCTTTGTGCGTAAGGCGTGAGGCGTGAGGAGGAGTGCTGTCCCGTTTGGAGGAGTTCTGTCCCGTTTTCATCTCTGTGTGCGTGGCGCTGAAGAACAGTGCGTGGACGTTGTTTGCTGGTGCGTGCCTGTCCCTGAGTGAAGAAAACATTTTTTTTTGTTGCCTGTAGTGTGCCTGTCTCGTTGAAGGAGGTGCTGTCTCGGTGTGCCTGTCTCGTTGAAGGAGGTGTTGTCTCGGCAGCCTGTCTCGTTGAAGGAAGTGCTGTCTCGTTGAAGGAGGTGCGTGAAGGGAAAACGTTGCCAGTCCCGCGTGGAGGAGTGTGCAAACGTTGCCTGTCCAGTGAGTTGGAGTCCCGTTTCTTTGCTGCGTGCCTGAAGGAGCGTGAAGAAGACTGAGCCAGTTGCCAGCCATTTCTTTTGCTGAGAGGAGACTGAGCCTGTCCCTGCGTGAAGGAGGAGTGCGCCTGTCCCGCGTGAAGGAGGAGTGTGCCTGTCCCGCGTTTGCGAGGAGACTGAGACCACCATTTCTTTGTTGTGGAGACTGAGACCACCCAATTGCTGTGCGTGCGAGCTGTGGAGACTGAAACTGTCCCGTTTGTGCTGTACGTGGAGATTCAGAGAAGAGACTCATTGCTGGAGCAACTGTCCGTCCTCTACTCACGAAAGGAGACATTGCTAAGCAAGATCCGTGCTTGTGACTGCTACGTGTAAGCAAAGTCGGCAAATTGCAAAAATGTCCGCTCCAAAAATATTGCTATCGATGCCCAACTCTTGAAAGGGCCAAATTTCGCCGCATGGAAAACCAAAATGCGGACAATTCTTCATTCGAAGACCTTTGGGGGATTGTCTCTCGCAAAGATGCCCCCCGCAGACGATGATCTGTTGGAAAATATGAAAATGATGCGAAAGCACTCATGCTCATCACCCTCGGTCTTTTCGATGAGGTGCAGCCATACATTCGAGAAGCAACGCTTCTTCTCGTGCATGGAGCACATTGTGTACCATCTACGAAGCTAAGAATGCGTCAAAGTTTAACTTCGACAAAGCTTCATACGATGAGTATGCATGAAGGCGAATTAGAAGCCTTCTTGGGCGTGTAATGAGTTACGTGTAGAACTCTCTCGCACTTTGTGAACAGTGGACGACAAGTTGCTTGTCCCGCTCACCCCGCGAGCTCTTCCGTCACGATTTGGACACCGATCACCACGTTGACAATTACTCAATAGAGGTGAGTTTTGCAACCCGGTGAATTATCTCCAAAGCAGAAGAAGCCATGCAAAATGTACAAGAAGAAGATAAGGCTCTTATCACGAGGCAAAAACATAAGCCTCGGAAAGGGCAATCTGCCCCCAAAATCGAAGCAAAGCATGCTCAGCAGCCCATCTTCACGGCCACCCTGCATAAAGATAATCACAAGGTGGATCGGTGGTGCCACATTTGCTCCACGGATACGCATACGATATGAATCGTTATTACAACGGTCGCAAGTATGGAAATTTACAGTGAAGAGAGCACTTCGGCCGAGGATATTCCAAGAAATCCCGATGGCATGCTCGTAATCGTAGCGAAGGGCCACATTACTACTCAAACAGAAGCCACCTCGATGAAGAGGTACGAGATACAACTCATTCTCGACATTGTTCTAGTCTCGAGACTTCGCAGCACCTTGAAGATGTCCGGTTGATTGATTCAGTGCCAAGAACACATGACTGGCAACAAGAAGTTGTTCCATACTCTGAGTGACCGGCCCACTGGAGATCGGATCACCATTGCAGACAATCAAGAGTATATTGCAGCAGGGATTGGTGATGTCATCATTCCTCTTGGAACACGAAGATGTACACTGACAAAGGTGCTCTATGTTCCAGGTTTGACTTCAAATCTTTTGTCTGTAAGTCAACTTCTTAACCATAGAATGCAGGTTGAATTCTTTGTTGAGAAAGGGGTCAAGTCCTGCATCATTTCCCAGGGAGAGTCAGTCATTGCTCACGCATTTCTGAAGGGCCGTCTATTTACACTGGATGCGGTCACTTCATCTAGCGTTGCTCTCTCTGCATCAACGGCAGAGTCCACTGCACTTTGGCACTTTCGATATGGTCATCTTTTCGGGGCTCGCATCAACTCGGTGCGAAGGAAATGGTAAGAGGGCTTCCTCCACTCTCCCATTCCTTACTGTTTGCTCGTCAGGATGTCTTTGGGCAAACAACATAGAGGTCCATTCAAACAGAGCTCTTATCATTCTCTGAGCATCTTCGTGTCGTTCACACCGATCTCATGCGGACCCCCGCCAGCCTAGCTTTCAAGGTTTTGTGTACTTTCAGCTCATCATTGATGATTACTCACGGAAAATGTGGGTATATTTCCTTCGGAAGAAGAGTGAGGCACTTGCAAATTTCCAAACCTTCTACCAAAGCAAGCCACCAGGCAGTCTGGGAAGCCTCTTCTTCTCCTCCGCTCAGATCGAGGGGGGGAATTTGTGTCAAAGAAGTTCTTAGCATAAAGATGGCATTCAACAACATTTGATCGCTCCCTATACGCCCAATGAACGGGATTTCCGAGCGCCACAACAGATCTGTCATGGAGATGGCTCGTTGTATGCTCTCGACCGCCAAGTGGAGGATCGGTTTTGTAATACCTGCATAAGAGAATGTATTTACTCAACCGGGCACCCACGAAGATCTTGCAAACAAGACACCGGAAGAGGTATGGATAGTCGTAAATCTTCTATTCATCATTTAAGAGTTTTTGGTCAGTTGCATATATGCATGTTCCGGATAAAAGAAGGAAGAAGATCGATCCAAAGACACCGCCATGTCTTTTCTTAGGGTATAGTACTACCTCAAAGGCATATCGTCTCATGGATCCCGAGACGAAGAAGATCTACGAGAGTCGAGATGTGGTATGTGATGAGTCGCCCTTTGACTCCTTGCCACACAATGAAGATCCAAGATGCCGACCTCGTCACATAGATTGCTCACACATCCAGATGATGAGAAAGATGATTCTTCTCAGAGAGAAGAAGAGCTGAGTGGAGATTTGTTCGTTGATCTTGGCACACTGGACAACACATCTTCACATCGCAGCCAACGTCCAAAATGGGTCCAGAGTACTATCGTGGATGCACACCTTTGAACTCACTTCCTGTACTTCTACGGGAGTTAGAACACGAAGTCAAGCTAGACATGAGGTAAATTTTGCACTCATGAGTTGGCTTGTCGAGAGCACCGAACTTGACACTATTCGTGAGGCATTAGACCAACCACGGTGGAAACAAGCTATGGATGCCGAATATGATTCCCGATTGAGAATCGGACGTGGGAACTTGTCGATCCGCCTCCGTAAGAAATCCATTGGCTCAAATGGATTTTCAAAACAAAATATAAGTGAGATGGTTCAATCGACAAACACAAAGCACGACTTATTGCAAAGGGTTATGAAAAGAAGGAATTGACTATGACGAGACCTTTGCACCCACTGCGAAGATCAAAACCATCAGAGTTGTATGTGCACTGGCAGCACAAAATGGATGGAAACTTCAGCAGATGGATGTCAAGAGTGCTTTTCTAAATGGTGATCTGCAAGAAGAAGTGTACATGGCCCAACCTGAAGGGTTTGTAGACGAGCATCAACCACACAAGGTATGTCGTCTGATAAAGTCTCTTTATGGACTTAAACAAGCACCTAGGGCATGGTATATAAAAATTGATGATCACCTATTGCAGCATGAATTCACTCGTAGCCCCTCGATACAAATTTGTATATCAAGAAGGTAGGAACAGAGATTGTCATTCTGGTTTTGTACGTAGATGATCTTGTGATCACAGGAAGTTCTGACAATCTTGTTGATGATGTAAAGAATGATTTGAAGAAATCCTTCGACATGACTGATTTGGGGCTACTTCACTATTGTCTTGGCTTAGAGATATGGTAGAAGAAGAATCATATCTTTGTCTCCCAGATGAAATATGCCAAGACACTCTGAAAAGTATGGGATGTCAGATTGTAAACCTATGTCCACACCTATGGAAAAAGGTTTGCAACTATTTAGATTCCAGGATTCACCATAGGTAGATGGCACTCACTACAAGCAACTTGTGGGGAGTCTCATTTACTTGACTTATACCAGACCAGATCTTTGCTTTGCAGTGAGCTATCTCTCCAGATTTATGCAGGAGCCAAAGAAATGTCATTGGGTAGCAAAGAAAGCATGTGTTGAGATATGTTTGAGGTACGCTTGATTGACTTTGGTGGAGTATCGAGAAGAACACTCGGTTCTTCTTATAGGGATATGCACTCGGACTATGCAGATCCGTTGATGACAGGAAATCCACTTGAGATATGTTTTTCAAGTCTGGACCTATCTCATGGATAGCAAGAAGCAAACTGTTGTTGCTCTCTCATCCACCGAGGTTGAATTTTGCACGAGGAAGTGTGTGCGAAGCAATTTGGTTACGTCACATTCTTGCAGATATAGGGATTCTGAAGAGAAACCTCCCATCATTCACTGCGACAATCAAGGTGTGTTGAAGCTTGTGAAGAATCCTATTTTCATGAACGAACAAAGCATATTGAGGTTGAATGTCACTACATTCGTGGAACAGTCTTGAACCACCAAATTAGCTCCGAAGATCCCCTCTACCGATTCTCGGATTAGAGATATTCTTACCAAGCCTCTCGGCAAGGTGAAGTTTGATTTATTTAGGGGGTACATTTGTAAGAGCAATGTATTAAGGGGGGGAATGTTAGATAAATAATACATGTGCATTAGCATTTGTTAGTGATCGTTTTTGATAACCGTATAATCTGTCTCCCTCTCGCACTTGTCTCTATCGGCCTATATAAAGGCGTCATTCTCGTATTCATTTGAGAAATAAGCAATACATTCCATATGCGTCCATCAATTGCCACAATAGGTACATAACAACTACTAAGTTTTTTAGACTAAAGATATAACTCTCTTGGAAAAAGAGAGCCCCTAAAGAAGATGGTCATTTCTCCTAAGTTAGTTACTTTGAAGACTAATAAAATTCAACCGAGAAATATAAGTACCCAAATAAGAAGGTATTCTTGTATTGAGTTGGTTATAGCTAATATCAAGATATATAAGGATCATAAGGCAAAACGTGGTTCGGGAAGTACCCCACCAAAAACATATTTGGGTAAAGACAATCATTGGAGATGAGAAATTATTCCTAGGCATGATGGAAGGGTACATATTAATCCAATGTTTTGAAGGCCAAGATTATAAGAAAAAGAATAATTCACAAACTCTTAGATATAATACTTCCTTGCACATGTAGATGATTCAAATTAACTTTATGTACATGAGTAATGTGATTACTAGAGGATATGCCATATCACATGGTACAATTATTCTATTCACCTAGGAATAAATATGGTAATAAGAGTTATTTAAGGAGGTTTTGAAAAATACAAAGGTTAGGATTCATTCTTAGGACATTTGTGCAATGGAAAAAGAGGCAACTTAAGGTGGAATACATAAAATATCAACCATTAAAATGATGAACACCATGTTTCCACAAGAGAATGCCATTTTGGCTAATTAATGAACAAATTGATTGTAGTGCAATTTTAAAAGACTAAAGACATGCAATGTGTATATGTAGGTGGAGAAAAAGGGGTGGTATTTATATCCATCAAACACTTAGTGACAATAATATTCCAATATTGCCCTTCAAATTATGTTGAAGAGAGTACTATAAATATGATACTACTAATAATATGAATGAAAAATTTATTTACTTTAATAATACTCTTTAATATGTATTTATGTACGCCAATATAATGTATACTTTGTATAGATGGCATATCATATATCCTCTAGTTCACAATCCTACTAGTTTACATGATCTAGATCACCTCTTTACAATGTTATTGGTGCTTGTCCTTAAATTTCTTCCTTTTGTGTTTTTGTAAATTTTGGTCTTTAGTTGTTTATGTGTTGTTTTGACTTGTGATTATTTGTACTTGTTCCAATATGGATATTGGATTGTCACTCTTTTACAATAATCTTTTTTGTAACTATTTTTGTTGACGTGTTCGAATAAAATGATGGCCACATATGAAATATGTAAATCAGTGATAGTTTTCAAATTAGAAATTGTAAATAATTTACAATTAAAAAATAACACCTACGGGAACATCAAATTTAAAACATATAAAATAAAATAAATAAAAAATATTAAATATTTTATTAGATGGTTAATATTTAAATAAACAATATTTTAAAATTGCTTAGATACATGAATTATCTAGAAAAGGGAAGTGGGAACGAGTTTGCTGAGTCTTTTCTTATGTTTTTATTTTTGAGCACCTTTTAATAATGGGGAATTGAGATTTAGTTAGAATGAAGATATTAATTGCATCACATCAATCTATGTACATGGAATACTTCTTGTAGTGATGCTAATTTTTCAATATTATACTTCAAAATATGTCAAAAATACTACTAATAAAAATATGAATGACACTTTTTATTTATTATAACACTATTCAATATGTATTTATGTATGTATTTTATTTATAAATTTAAACAAGCTAGATGGAAATATGTATGTCCAAATGACACTAAGTATATTATAAATTGCAAGTATCTTATGACTTTAAAAATATAAACGACCATTATATTTAAGGTTTTCTTTTTAAAAAAATTGTTAGAAAGGGTGGTTAATGGTTATTTCAATGTCTAAAGTACGTTATGGAGAGGATTAATTAGAAAAATGAATTTTTGATGAGATTGTAGTGTCTTTAGGGGAAATGAGCCACGAATCATAATGTGAGAGGTTGTTAGAGCCACATAATAATCATAGTTTTTTTTTTTTTAAATACCCTTTAATAGATCATGATTTTTTAATATGCATAATTTTTTTCAAAATTTAAATTATGTGGAGAATATATTTTAAAGGGATTTAAAATAAGTACTTTTGAATACAAAGAAATTTAAGGTAACCCATTATTTGAGAATAAAATCACCTTTTATGGGTTGTCTATGTGTCACCATTTCATTAGTTAATTTATTAAAGTGACTTAAAGTGACTTATTTTATTGACTAATTTCTATTTCATTTTTAACTTTAACTCAAAAACTAATAATACTTTATTTCACATATCCATTCGGGGTCATTTGACTTTTATTAACTTGCATATTGACATGCTTTTGCTTTAGTAGCAGGAAAGAGCATAAATCAAAGTTTGTGACAGAAAACAAACTCTTTACCATGCGCAAGAAAATAAAGGAACGTGTCTTGTGAGTGCAGACTTGTCTTCATTTTCCTTGGTTTTATTTCATTTTTAACTTTAACTCAAAAACTAATAATACTTTATTTCACATATCCATTCAGGGTCATTTGACTTTTATTCACTTGCATATTGACATGCTTTTGGCGTTAGTGGCAGGTAAAGAGCATAAATCAAAGTTTGTGACAGAAAACAAACTCTTTACCATGCGGCGCAAGAAAATAATGGAACGTGTCTTGTGAGTGCAGGCTTGTCTTCGTTTTCCTTGGTCTTATCGTCTATATTATCTATCTTTCTTTCTTATCGTACAACAATAAGAAAATGTGGAACACGACTTCATTAGTATGGCGGAAAATCAAGTCGAGTCAAGTCAATTTCAGACTGTATTTATTATTGCATAAGAAAAAGTGGCGGGTTTCTTTTATTGGGTAAGGAAAAATTTTATTTACGACGCACAAGAAAGAAAAGTCCATTGATTGCAATGGAAATTGAATGGTGATTAAAGTCAATTATTGACACCAAGTCGATGCAATTACAGACTATTTAGTACTCGGTAGTTGAGATTGTATCCAAAACAAAAACATTTACCATGTACGAGAAGGCAAAGTCAATTGTTTGCAATGAAAATTGAGTGGTGACTCGGTGAGTAATAACGACTTTTGTTAAGATCGTGGAACATATATAGAAAAGAGAGAGAAGCGAATGCATTGTATTATTCTTAATCTTCTGCCCCAGGGCAAGTCAACTATTTCTTTCATTGTTGTCAATACATTAGTTGTGAATGCTCCTTTGCCAACAAAATTCACACATTTTTAAATTTTTTTATAAAGTAATGGTTTTAAAAACTTTAATATGGTATTCTTTAATTTATACGAAGAATTATAATATATAATTTGTTTAAAAATATCTCTAATATAAACATCTAAATATACAATTGTATCGCTGATATGGAATAATATTTACATGTCTATTGACCTATTCTTATACTATATTTGTTATATGGAATTTTATGCAGGTCAATATATCTATAAATTATGTTGTCTATCGACTATTTAAATGCACTGTAGGTATTAATTATAGTTAATTCCCTTATATACAAATTTATGGATAAAATAATTTATAATCTTATAAATAAACTTGCACTATTAAACCACTGATCGGGTAGATTTCCTAAGTTATTATGAATTAAACAACAAATTTTAGGAACAAACGATTAATGAAACTTTATAATATTAATCCAAACATATTGTCGATAAATATGAATTAGCGAGAAAATAGTAAAAAACATTATAGAGGACAAAAAGTAGACAATAACAAAGAACACAAAAATGTTCATATGAGATCAAATTCAATGTATGTCAAAATTATCATTCAACAAAAAGATAATTAAATTTTCAAGGAAACAATAAAGATAAAGCTTTATTAATATGAGAATAAAAATTTATTTTAAATTTCATTTTATATGTGTTTATCAAAGTGTCTATTTGGATCTATACCTATCCTATTGAAAATTTTAAAAAATTACATTTACGAGTTCTACAATGGAAATCAAGGAGTGGTGGGATGTACCATATGTAAGTATGGTTAGTATATATTTTCGTCTTAAATTTTTTTATCATCTAACCTGTCAAGAAGAATTTTTCCTTTTTTGTTGGTGAATAATTTGTTTTAGGACAGATTATTGGTTTTCACCAACGTTCATGGGGTCCAACCTCTCCTTCTTGGGTATGGGGAAGCTCCCATATATTGAATGCAAACTAAATAGAACCATGGTACCCATTAGGTTGGGGATCATAGAAGAATACTCCACTAAACATGTGGCAAAGTGCTTGTACAATGTACAAGGGAGGAATTTACTTTGAAGAGAGGTAAAGAGGATATGGGGAAATAAAGAACGTGGGTTAATGTTGTGAGTAGAATTACAAATTTCACACACATTAACTAGAGTAGGTCCACATTCAATAGGAAGACATTAACCATGTAAGCAATACTAAGATGTTAAATCAAAGACATAAAGTTCTATAGATCCATTAATTAAGGACATAAAGTTCTTTCTTGGTTATACAAGATTGCAATGCTTGCAGTTAGAAAATAGAAAGGATGGAAGAACATAGACAATGAGATAGAAAAATTTAGCTTTATTGCTTGACATAGTAGTGAAATCCAACAAATTACAACAATCAACAATTACCAACCCCTTGGAATGGAGAATTCATTCCAATTTATAGCTTACAAAAATGTCCTTTCATCTCCCCACATGAATTTTCACATTTCCCATCACTTGTGACCTTTCATATTCCTAGGGAAAAAGTGTGACTTTTTCTTATTAATGAAAAAGAACTCTTACAATGTCAAATTAAAAGGTCACTTAAGTGAATAAGACAAAATAGTGAAAAAGTACATTCTCAATGAAGATTTAGAATATGGAGAGAAAGAGAGAGGGGAGAAGGAATGTATCAATGTGATGAAAATGAATCTTATGTTGATGAAGATCCAAAGTTGTTGGTGAATTTTGAGGAAATAATCCTAGAATAATCTCCTCATCTTTAAAATATTTACTAAAATGGGTTGCCACAAGTGCTACCTTCTCTTCCTGTGGAATACAAACAAAAATCAAGGCACCGATACAAGTCTCGGGAAAATCAATGATAGTATTGCATTCATTAAACCATAACTTATGATCTCTCACAATGTTTGGGATTGAGCCTCTAAATTTTACAAGGGACTCCAAAGTATCCTCATTGAAGGAGATAAGATATCTTGCCTCTTTTTTAACTAAATATTTGAAAGCGTTAAGAAGATATTCCATGAATTACCATTCATTGAATAGAGCTGACTGAGCTTCTACACACTATCCCTGACACTTTCCAAGATCTTGAGTACATGCTTTCCACAAGAATCAATTTCAGATATACCATCATTTATCATATCATATATGAAACTCATTATGTGAGTCTAAAGCTGAGATAATTTTTTACCAGTGTAATGCCCCAAATTTAACAACTCAATAAAAACACAAGATCCTCCCGATAATCCCGTAAAAATTTGAAGAATTTTGTTTAAACAAATCCCTTACATTTCTTTTATGTTGTAATAATTATCATTAATACTTAGCTCACTAGTAATTATTCTAGCATTGATTTATGTTCAAGAGTCCATCTTGACAACATACATTAATCATATGCAGCTGTAAGGGTTCTATATATTTCCTAATATCCTTTAATCGCTCTAATCAAGTGTTTGTACATTGTGTCCTTTGGTTAAATGTGTTTATAGGTCATGAGTACATGTGCATACCCTTGGCGAAATCCAAGAAAGTAATCAAGAACTTCCTCAAACTTAACACACCTCTAATAAGAAGAAATGATGAACAAACCATACAATCATTTATTTACATTACTATGGCCATAGTTATCCGGTATTCTTATTTGTAAGCTATTTTTGAGATCGCACACTAGCCTACGAAAAATTCTCTTCCATTCATCGCAAAGTGGTCTCAATATAGTTATCTAGATCTGTTGGCGAGGAAATTTTTCAGGTGGACAAATTTTTGAATTCCTTGCCAATGCTCTGGGAATCTAAGTCCCTCTACTTAACTAGTGCAGCTGCCGTGTATGCATGCGTGAGAAAGTGTGGATTTCTGTGGTGGCCTTTCGATTGGAGATCAATAGGGGCACTCCATCGACCTTGCAGAAAATTCTGCAGCGATTATCGCAAGGGGGAATTTTCTATGAAGGTGGGAAAGGGAGTGAGAAAAGAGGTAGGAGAACTAATGTTGCAGGTAGAAAATCATATTCTTGCATGCACTAGTTAGAAACTTCAACACATGCATTCGTGAGAAGAAACAACTCTGCAAATAACAACAAGACCAAATAGAATTCATCGATCACAAAGTATCAAGAAACCCCTTAGTCAAAGAAAGAAAGAAAACTCCTTCTTCTTGTATTGATTGTTTAAACACAAGTTGTACATGGTGTCGGAATAGAAGAAATTTGAGAGTGGAGGGAAGTAGAAGAAAAATGGCTATTTCCTTTGCTTTCTCTAGGTACAATGCACTCTTGAGTCTACAAGATCAATCGACCCTCCTTTTACAATGGCATGAAGAAGCCATTAAATATCTTGTAAGAAATAGTTACAAATTATTCTTTGTTAGCAAGAAATGGTTTACAATATTTTCAATCATTCGCATCTATTCAGATTCTTGATTCGCAAAGAAACACCAATGGTGAGAAAAAACAGACTTTTCATAATGCAGTCATTACACTCGTTTTGTAACTTTGAATTTGAGCCATTCATCTTGCCTTTGAAACTTTAAACTAGAGTCGTCCACGTGGGAGAAATTTACTAGAGTGGGCGTGGAGGATGCCTTTTGCATTTTGTGACTTTATAGAGATTTGGCATTTTTTACATTTTTGGTCCACTCACCCGCTTTTGATATGGTCTTGACACGTGGCCTTACTTGAGTGGAGACAGAGTCACGGGTCACTTTTATAATTTTACCTTTTTCAATGCGGGCTCAAAAACACAAATTGCTCCACCGGCCCACCTCCCCACTTTGACCTTCAATGCGGGCTTAATATTTGACTTTTTCCTTGGCGTGGGCGAGGGCTGCGGGTCACTTTTTAACTTTAAGCCCCTTTAATGAAAACAAGGCTCAAATTCTCAAATCTCCCCGACGGCCCGCTTCCCCGCCTTGACTTTCTATTCGGGCTTAATATTTGACTTTCTCCCTTTTTTTTGGCAGGGCCGTATATCTGACCCTAGACACGTGGAGAGTTGGCGCTCATTTGGAACCTACCTTTGGATTTTGCCTTTGAAGTTGCGCGCCAGTGACACATGGAGAGCTCCACCGGTTCTTTTATACTTAGCTGATTTGGGCTTACTTCCCACTTGACTTATGTTGACCTCTAGACACGTGGAGAACTGGTGCTCATTTGAGTTTTTCACTTTGGATACGCCTCCTGAAATTGCATCGAGCTGACGTGTGGCTCCTTCCACCGGTCCTGGACTTTTCAAATGGCCAACTCTATCTCTCCATTGACTTTGACCATGTGGCAAGCTAATGCTGATTTAAAGATTGGCCCTTTGGTTTCATTATTGATATTACGTCATTGAGGCACGTGGAGGGTTACATCAATCTGCTCATACTTAGTCAATTTAAGAAATCGACTCTGTCCCCTTTTTTGGACCTAGGACACATGGAGGATTGGCACAAGTTTGAGAATTGCCCTAGCTTCGACCCTTGAAATTGTGCTAATGAAGCACGTGGCGCCGTCCGCTGAACCTTCCATACTTAGCCGATTTAGGCTTGTTTTGTCTTCATTTTGGACCCTAGACATGTGGAAAGCCTGCGCTTATTTGTGGATTGTCCCTTGGGCCCTGCCCTTGGAGTTGCACCATTTGGACATGTGGAGGCTTCCACTATTTCTTGAAACATGGCCATGCCGCATCCAATCAGAGATATCCATGTACTACTCGTGGATGCTAGGGAAAAAATTAATGGGGAAGATATGCCCGTCATTCCGATCATGCAGGAAGAAATAAATAGAAGAGGAAAAACTCCACCTGTATGCCCAAATTTCTAATTGTTCTCCATGGAATAGAAAACAAAAAACAATACCAGGCTTGACGCGATCCAATACTCCATGGTATTGACTCAAAATTTTACAAACTTGACTTCAAAAAGAGTGGAATTTTGAGGACGACAACATGATCTTATTTTGTTTATTAGGAAATTAAGTTCTGATTTTGAAGGTGCAAAGATTATGTCTCAATATTAAGATCAAATGGATCATGTTAGTCCCATCTTAGGATCCCTACGGAAATGTAACTCTCACATAATGACTTGCATCATTACGTGTTCGTTATCCTCCCCGTAGCCATCCCGAAATGGAAAAGACAAGATTTATACAACATGAATGTCGTTTCATGATATATGTACTTCATTTGTATATTAGTTACCTAATTTGGATAATTAATTGAAATCAACTTATACCATATTGTTTTATCATATTGATACGTGTCATTCATTCATGTTAATGAATCATAGTATCTTTATTAGATATCATCATTATTTATGATAATATATAGTAATATTGCAACATTTAGTTATCGTTAAATAATAGGTTTATCATTCATGTTTCACATGATATAGCATAATTAATTGCTTAAAAGAATAGTACATATTGACATAGGTTCATTGTCATTAATGAATAAATAATTGTTTTATAAGTACAATGATATCATCCTTGTTTCATCATATTTTTACACCATCAAAGTAAGATATTTACATTATGTAATTATTAAATCATAATGACATCATAAAAGTAATTATATTAACACATAATAACTTTAATTATAATAAATTCTCTGTTGTAAAACAACGATACAAATATTTCACTTTTCGCAATAATAATGATCCAAATATAAATTATTAAATTAATAATTAATACCAATAGTACATAGTTATGAAATGATTATCGAAATATAATCATGATGTACGTTAGGAAAAATTGCCTTAATATAAGTTGTAAAGTAATACTTTCACATTTTAATTAAAATACAAATACGGGGAATATGAATATCTTGAAATAGATCAATAATAAACATTGCATGAAGACTAATGCATTATGCAATCCAAAATATCACTTCATAGTAATTATTCCATCCTGCATGCTGTACGAGAAAGAGAAAATTATATAGATAGTCAATTCGGTAAACTGTCGTGAATTATCAACTCACATTCATGTTGTTATATTACTAACTAAATGAATGCAATAATATCAACTTAATAGCAACCTTAAATACATAATTTTTCTTACTATGTCATTACTTCATAATGCAGATAGGAAGATTTATTGCTAAAACAACACAAGCGTGATATTGAAGAAATCTTCATGAAAGTAATAAACATGTTTGCAAGTATATGTGAAACCATTTGATCAACCCTCAAACTCATCAACTAAAGATAAATAATCCTTGTTTGATTTTTTTAACAATCATTCCTCAATATGGTCTCGTAATACCTTAACCTATTATTCAAAAAGAAAATTGAAGAAAACTGAATTTCCTTGTAAGTAAACACTACATTTTTCGATTGACCAACTAGTTAACTAAAATTCTTATCATAAGTCAACATTTCTCAATCTCTATTATTGCTATAAAGGGGACAATAATTACTTTTATAACATGAACCAATACTATTTCCCATTCTATACCCAGTCAAGAATGATCAATCAATTAAGAGATCCTTCAAGTCAGTCAACTTAAATGAAGATGCTGAAACTTAATAATTGTTGTTCTAATTCATGAAACATCATCAACAGAAAGAACTAGTAGTTATCCGCAATTTTAGCTTTCATTCTCCAAAATAAAAATGCACAAAATAGTCATTGGAGGAAAGTTTCTCAAACTCTTTCTTTTTCTTTATAACTCGCTAAGAAGCTTGTATCAAGCTGGTGCATCTATTGTAATGCAAGTCTGAAATAAGGTAATAAATTGTTCACAAATCAAACTTAAATGCACAATTTTTTTGACATGATTATTTCCATGTCTCATGATTGAAATCATATAACAATGAAGCTTAATATCCTTAACAGTTAATGAAATAACTAAACATTGTTCATTATATTTTACAACTTCAGTAATAAGCTCATTTCGAGATGAGATAACTATAGGGTTAATCCAATCCCGGTATGAAGAAAGGAAGTGATCTCAAAACCCAAATACCCAATTGATCATTCAAACTAGCTACAAGAAATTGCGTTTCTTCTAAAAAAGGAAAAATTTCAAGAGATCACTTATTATCATACTAAAATAATAACCCATATCTTCAAATATTAAATCAACCAAGAAGTTTTCTTAAAAAAGAGCTAAGTTTATTACAGCTCAAAATAAACAATGCAACATTTTTACAACCTTAAAAAATATAAAGCACAACCTCTTTATATTTTCCTTTCACTGGTAAAACTCTAGTTTTATGGTCAATTTTCTAATTTACCATATTATACCAAGCAATGCTATTAGTGAATGTTCCATTGCCAACAAAATCCACACACTTTTATTCAAAAGTTTTTTTATAGTAATCATTTAAAAAAATTTAATATGGTATTTCTTATTTACAAGAAGAATTATAATTTGTAAATATTTTAAAAAAATCTCTAATATTAACATCTAAATGTACATGCGAATGGATGATATGGAATAATATTTATGTGTTTATTAACCTATTCTTACATTGTATTTGTTGTATGGAATTTTATGTAGGTCAATAGATCTATAAATTATGTTTTCTATCGACTATTCAAATGCACCTTTTGGTATTGATTATAATTAATTCTCTTATATAAAAATTTATGAATAAAATACTTTATAATCTTATATACAAACTTGCACTTTTTAATCACTCAATGGGTAGATTTTCCTAAGCTATTATAAATTAACAAATGATTTTTTAAGGAACAAACAATTAATGAAACTTTATAATATTAATCCAAACTTATTGTCAATAAACATCAATTAGTGAGAAAAATAGTAAAAAAACATTATAAAGGACAAAAGGTCAATAATAACGAAGAACAAAAAAATGTTCATATGAGATCAAATTCAATGTATTTTAAAATTATCATTCAACAAATATATAATTAATTTTGCAAGGTATCAATAAAAATATAGCTTTATTAATATGAGAATAAAAGTCTATTTCAAATTTCATTTTATGTTGGTCTATCAAAGTGTCTATGCGGATTTATACTCATATTATTGAAAATTATAAAAATAATTACACCGACGGGTTCTACAATGGAAATTAGGGAGTGATGGGATGTACCATATGTAAGTATGTTTAGTTTAAATTTTCATCTTAAATTTGATGATAATCTAACTGTTAGTAAGAAATTTTTCCTTTATTTGTTGGAGAATAATTTGTTTCAAGACAGATTATTGGTTTCACCAACGGTCACGGGGCCTAACCCTCCTCTTGGGTATGGGGAGGCTCCCATATATTGAATGCAAACTAAATAGAAGTATGTGTTGGTCTGTTAGGTGGGATCACACAAGAATACTCCACTAAACATGTGAAAAAGTTCTTGTACAATGTACAAGGGAAGAATTTACTTTGAAGAGAGGTAGAGAGGAGATGGGGAAATTATAAAGAGGGTGGGTTAATGTTGTAATTAAAATTACAGATTTCGGACACATTAACTAGAGTAGGTCCACATTCAATACAAAGAAATTAACCATGTAAGTAATAATAAGACTAATAAATCAAAGACACAAAGTTCTATAGATCCATTAATCAAGGACACAAAGTTCCTTTATGGTTGTACAAGATTATAATGCTTGAAAGTTGGAAAATAGAAAGGATGGAAGAACATAGACAATGAGATAGAAGAATGTATCTTTATTGCTTGACATAGTAGTGAAATACAAAAACTTGTAACAATCGACAATTAGCAACCCCTTAGAATGGAGAATCCATTCCAATCTATAGCTTACAAAATTCTCTTTTAATCCCCCCACATGACTTTTCACATGTCCCATCGTTCAAGTGACCTTTCATATTCCTAGGGAATAAAAGTGAGAACTTTTATAATTAATGAAAAGAACTCATACAATGTAAAATTAAAAGGTCACTTAAGTGAATAAGACAAAATAGTGAAAATGTACATTCTCAATGAAGATTTATAATATGGAGCGAGACAGAAGAAGAGAGAGAGGAGAAGGAGTGTATTAATCTAATGAAGATGAAGTTTCGCCGATGAACATATAGATCTTAGTGAATTTTGAGGAAATAATTATAGAATGATCTCCTCACCTTTAAAATATTTACTAAAATGGGTTACCACAAGTGATATCTTCTCTTCATGTGGAATACAAACAAAACTCAAGGCACCGATCCAAGTCTTGGTAACATCACTCATACTATGCATTGATTAAACCAAAACTTATGGTTTCTCGCAATGTCCGACATTGAGCCTCCGATGTCTGCAAGGGAATCCATAGTATCCTTATTGAAGGAGAGAAAATATCCTACCTATTTGTTGACCAAATCTTAGAAAGTATTAAGAATCTCTTCCATAGAAGACCATTCATTGAATAAAGGTGACACAAATTTCGTACACTGTTCCTAAAACTTTATATTATCTTGAGTGCATTATTTCCGCAAGAATCAAGTTAAGATATATCATTGTTTTATCATATCATATCTGGAACTCATTATGTGAGTCGAAATTAGAGACAAATTCTCATAAGTAGATGTGAACATCTTCATACTCATGAGAGTGTGGGAATTGACGTAACCCATTTCATACACAAGTGGGAACACATTATCCCAATTAGTCTTCTCCTTCTCAGTCTCTTCAATTGTCATCTTTACTTTCAAAATAGTGATAAGAACATACTTACAAGGAGATAACCTATGGTAGAAGTACTTTTCTTTTCTTGAGAACCATATTAACCCACTTATCATTGGCTTTCCTTGCATGGTGTAACCTTTGGCTCTCTTGATCAATTGAGGATCAAAGCTATTGATGAGAGAGATGACTTATGTAGGAGGAAGGGAATGCCATCGGGTTCTAGGAAGGATTGCACATAGGCAATGAAAGTTCTCACATGCTCATCCAATTTCTCTATAGTTTATTTATACTCTTCATTCCTAGCAATCAAGGGGACAAAAGACACTTTCAAAAAGTGTTCATTTCCTTCATGTGTGGATTTCTCCAAGGAAATTCAGGTTAACTCATAGTCATATCGAGTCAAATCTTCCATAGGATTTACAACTTTTGCAGGACACATCCACATACTAGGATCCATAGGCCTCACTAAAGAAACGAGAGGCTAATTTTATTTTATTGCTTCATTTGGTTATCATGAATTTTTATATGGCCTCAAAATTAATTGTTTTGATTGTTGCAATGTTATTGAATAACTTCCAAGAAAATCTTTTATCCATGTGAATGTTTCCTCCAATGTAGACATGAAATCGGGGATATGGGCACTTTTAGGTGGTTGGTAAGGGGCCACAATCTGCTCATGATGGGATGATTTTACCACCAAGAATGTCAAACTTGGATGCGAGATGAATAATATGAGACAATGATTGATGAATCTCACTTAACTTGATGGGTTTTATGGGATCTTTAATGATTTTTTCCTTCTTCTTAAATATCCTAGGGAATAAACTTCAATGTGTTCCTCTTCCAAAATTTTCCTCTTGGTAGGTTTTGTTGAATGAGTGGAGCTTGTGAATTTATCGAATGCTTTTGGAAGAAGCATGAGACACTTTTCTAGATAGAGTCAAAAGACCACCGAAGTGATGAAATCAGTTCTCCTCTATTTGAACCATTTTATTAACCTTTGGACCACTATCGTGGTCCTATCATTGATATCACCCGATTCCCTAATGTTCGATGGAGTATAAGGAAGGGGAGAGATTGCGATTATTATTCGGGATCAAATAGGTTTGATCCATCATTACTAATTCCTTCTATGAACCAATAAAATTAGTAATCTCTCATTTGATCTCCTTCATCTACATGTAATCCCTTTTAGAATTCAAAATTTCTTATGAAGCTTACCCAATATTCCTCAATTTAGGGCACATGGTGTAGTACTAGAAAGGTGAAGGTATATGGATTCCTCTTAATATCAAAGTTAGACCGAGAAATGTAGGAGTGTAGACTGAAATCAATGATAGATTCTTCGGTGTTTGTTGCATCTATAATAATCTTGCATTAGTATATTCTCAAGGAGATGGGAAATGAAAAGATTTTGTTTACATTCTTGTACTTAATAGGTTTTGTTTAGGATAACTATTGTCAATAAGTATTCACAAATTTTACCTTTTGGTTGTTTTTTCTTGTTTGGAGTAACACAGATGCTGAGAGTTTACTATTTTTGGAAAATTACTATATTTGGACATATGAAGCCTTGTAAACTTACTATTTTTATACAAAGGTCTTATGGATGTCAAATTGAAACAAAACTGGTCTCAAAAGTTTAGGTTTTGTCTCATATAAACTTTCTGCCCAAGTGTAAACTCCATTGAACTCTAAATCCTCTTCATTTTAATGGTAAGTTTGTGAGTATAAGTAGACTATTTAATGATATACGTGAGAATTTACAATAATAAAACCTAAAAATAGGGGAACATAAAATAAAGTTGTATCTTTGAAACATAGTCAATGCCATCATCCATGGTCGATGATGTTGGTTGGATAAGTGTAACGCACCAAACCATTCCAACACAAGGACAACACAGTGAAATACAAGATAACTTTTTTTTTGACTTGCTTTGACACAACACGACACAACATGTCGTCACAAGGTTACAACCAATCACTAGGAACCACTTGTTACGGGGGAGACCACAAGGTCAGCACGGAAACGTTCACACCTATCAAGGACAATGTACTCTTCTTTTGACAAGACAACATGGAAGTCCAATCTACATGACACACTCACAGCTAGGGCATCCCATGAGGAAATTTCTTGTTAAATTTTCTTGTTTACTAAAGTGTCTCTTAATTCTTAACTTACGTTCTTATAAAATTTCATGTAATGATTCACACAATTCTTTTCAAAGGAGAACTTCTTTCTTTTCAACTATTATTTGAATAGCTTAAGGCCGGGCTTTCTATACTAGGATCATCAATTTTATGTCCAAAGCTTTTTATTCATTTGATTTTAGAACATTTTCCATTTCTTACAAGGTTAATTAATCTATTCAAGCCACTAACACAAGTTCCACACCTCTGTTGTACAAGTGAAGGCATAAGTTCCGATTGAGTGAAAAGTACCACTTAGGGTTCATAACAATAGCCTTCTTGTTTAAAGATCAAATTTTGACCTTGCTTAGGAAATATCACCATGAATCATGCGATAAGGGTTAACGAACAGGATAAGAATTCAACTTCAAGGTCACATTGTCCACTATCCATCTTTTATTGAGGCTAAGAGTTTATCAAGATTGGTTAAATGTTCCATCTAGACTTTACTTTCTTAAGTTTGACAAAGGAGAACATTTCAAACGATAGAGAGATATTTAAGGTTTTATTAATCAATTTCCCTCTTACTCAATAAATCCTATCATCTTTTAAAATCTAACCATTGATTTCACCATGAGATCCTTTAAGGTTTCACCAAAAAGATAGTGTTTATTAGTTTAGCTCGGAAAAAAAAACAAGTAATCATATTTTGTTACAAAAGATAGATTCCTCTTGATTGTTCCAGGTCTCAAAGGTTTCAAGTGGATCACATCTACATTAATATGTTCATATACATAAATTTTCGTTTAACTTTTATAAGAAATATCCAGTCCACTTTATAGGGCTTACAAACTCATTGCTACTATGCCTTAGTAGGATTTACAACTCAACATTTTAACTCAAGAACAAAGTTTGACAGTTACAACATCAATATTCTACAATGCATTTACTAAGGCACTGACCCATCTTCTAAAATTTTCCCACTAGATGTTATCAATAGTTTAACCATAAAAGACAACGTACAAGCACCAAAGTGGATATCATCTATGCAACTACAACAGCCACTTCTTTCATACTTGAGCTCGGAAAAACAACCTGCGCAAAAACATGTTAGCTTTTGTCGGTAAAAAAGAGCTGGCATGAGCATGCATTCCCTTTTCCTAGATATTTCATCATATTAATTGAATGACTAGTGCACGATTTCCATCCCAAGGCATAAGCAAAAGTGATTTGTATGAAGGTAAAAAAATAGATATCTAGTTAACAAAAGGCACACCTTGCCGAACATATGAAAGCCAAAATTGTGCATTTACTATCCAAGGTTACCCTTACACCCTACATTCTAAATTATAAAAATTTCCCACATAATACACCTTTTTATTTTCCTTAATTAAGATAGCGATAAAAAGACATCACATTCACAAAAAAATAAAGGAATCGTACTACAACCACCCGATATAGAAATAATAAATTCTCCCGATAATGTCAAAACAAAAGTAACAAGATTTATTATTCGAACATCCCTACTCGAGAAAGAATGCCACACAAGTCCACTAAAACTCATACTGACCTATGACCTATGAGGGGGTTATGGCCACTCAAGGACCCAATTCAAAGATCATGTAAAAAGGGATGCATTGCATTTGCGTACACCTTAAGAAAATGTAAGCGGCGTTTTTGATTACTATGCCCTGTGTTTAATTATATATTCAAGATTAAAAATGTCCACGAATGATAAGTTGAAACTTTGAAGGCTCCCTTAAGCCGCTAGTGCCAACTCCGCACATCCCTCAACGAAAAACCCTTTATTCCCAACATAATAAAATATTTCAATGTTATACACTACTAACTTACTTACCGATATGACGAAGAAGGTCTCATAAAACATTGTTGCTTGGGGGGTAAATGTAATTTACCTTTCACGGGTCCCGAAAGCATCTCAAGCCTCGAGACTTAATTCCATGTTAACCACATCGACATATACTTCATTGTTTGTTGCTCGGAAGGGGTAAAACATTGTTCATGCACTCACTACCATGGGGGCGTCCGACAAGGAAGAGCTTTTCTTATATCGAACCCTCAAATTTTCCATCACAAAGAAGTTGGTGGACCTTTCGTAAGACCGAGTTAGAGAGATAATACAAATGTAGGACTGACGAGGATATTGTAATGCCCCATGGGCATCGGCCTCCACTGCCACCGTGGCCTCCTCCCACCACCTGGCCTGCACATTTGACCAGCGTCTTGTCTGTCCTTGCGTGAGGTCTGAGCGGAGTCACATTTTTCTTCGACATGATCTGTTCTTGATTCTCTTTGAATGCGAGTAGGTGGAGTGTGGACGTGTTTTCTTCCTTGGACCGCGTGTGGTGGTTGGGGGGTGTCTTTCCTGGTTGCGTGGGCATTTTTGCTTCCTCCTGGCACATTTTTTTCTCTACCTAGGTTGCTGCGTGAGCCTGGTTTGACGTGGGTGTGGATGAAGCTACAAGATAGTGTAGCAGGCGTGTTACCTCCCTTCTCTTGGGCGCTGCGAGGAGTGTTCTGGTTGCACGCGACCACAGTCGTGATCAGTTGTTGCAAAATCTTGCAGCTGTAGCAGAAGCCGTTTTGAGCGCTTCCAACGAGCAGGTTGTCCACTATGTTGTTATCTGTTCAGTTCGACTGCATCCTCAAATTCGGGATTCTCCTTCAAGATATTTTGTATCAAATCGATTAAGTGACAGTAAGAGCATTACCAGGAGATCCATGGCTATGCATTACGTAATGGTTTTGAGTCAAATGCTACCGTGCAGAATGCGCCTTCCATAATGCAATCTGGCAGTTTTGAAAGCATCACAGTGGTTCCATTTGTGGCACAGTGGTTTCGCTAGTAGCAACAGTGGTTCTGTATGTGTCACGGCTTTTGCTTATATGACATGGCAGTTTTCTCTTGCTGTCCATGGTAGTTTCACCTGTTCCGAACAGAACTCATTAACGGCCAAATCTCGGTGTCGCTTCTCATTCTAGGTAATTGGGATCCTTTGGTCTTAGAGGGGACATCACCAGAAATGCATAAGAGAAGCCAATGGCTACGCAATTGGAAGGCAAGAGTGAGAGGAGAAATAAGGAGTGCAGGAGTTGGAGAATGCGTGAGAGGATCGCAATGAGTAATCAGTTGTTCATAGCTAATGCCTAGTCTATGCTCTTTATAATCTTTCAATAGCAGTAACAGAGAGAGTGAGATGCAATGCTCCTTAGAGCTCTTTCTATTGGCCCCACTGCTGAAGGAAGAAGAGGAAGCTGTGAATTGCCACTCCCAGCAGGTTTTCCCCACACAAGTTAAAAATCATCTTTGGTCTGCAGGGGGCACCTCCTGTTAATGCTACCAAGGGGATTCCTTATGTAGCTGGACAGAGAAATGTTGCAGCTCGTGCCAAGCACTTTGTGGGTGACAACAGTTGGGGCGAGGACTTTAGACAGGGATTTCCCTACAAACATTATTTTTGGGTAATGGAAAATCTTCAGGGGAGTGTCTTTGTACAGTAGAAAGGCGTTGGGGTCTGATTTTTGTGCCCTTGATCTATGCTGGAGACATCTCTGTTGAAATTATCACACTTTCAAGCTACAGCTGCAATGTTTGCACCGAGAGTTTGATGTTGTCCCCAAATCTGATGAAGGAAAAGGTTGTGTATCAATTACGGTAGATGCCTTTCAGAGCCAGGAGCGATGTAATCATTATGTCTTGTGTCCGAGCTTCAAACCATGGTCGGTGTGTAGCTTTCTAGCGCAAGTGCTCTCGGACTGAGTGGTAAGCAGTTCGACTCTCACCCCCCCAAAGCAGCTGCTTTGAAGCAATCTAGTGTTTGGACAGCCACCTATTGCATCCTTCTAGTCGTGCCTTCAAAAGGGAATCCTGGTGTGGTATATTGCAAGAAAAGACCAGTGAAGCAGAGGATAAAGTGGAGGGCGTGTGGCTGTAGCAGTCCTTGCTGGATGCGTTAAAACAGGCAAGATAGACTAACCATATACATAATATGCTAGTATCTAATAAACCTCTTGAAATGAAACTTTCTCCTTCTAGAAATTGGTTTAAATCTGTGATTATGTGGTTTTGTGTTCAATATATGGTTAACAGTTTGTTACTTCCGGATTGCCTCTGTTGGTTGTTCTTGTTGACGTGATCAAACCCATTTATATATATATAAAACAAACAAAGGTTCCCAGTGTATGCTTTGATTGATCATATGAAAAATATACATATATATATATATATATATATAATTTTAAAGTTACTTCCTTCTGCAAAAATGTCGTTGTTTCTTTTGTGAACTGGGTATGTAATCGCCCTAAGCGTTGAAGCATTGACTAGTATTGGTTTCCTGTTATGTTGTTGCCCTAGAGGAAAACATACAGTTAAATTATTATTATATTTCTTTTTTATGATAAGCGTGATTATGCACTTCGTGTATTGTGTAAAGTATTAGGGCTTTTGAAAATTAGAAGTTCAATTTATATGCTTGTTAAGAAGGAAGTTTTGGGACGAAAATATGTCACGGGTTGATAGAAGGGCATAAATTATTGATAGAACCCCATTTTTCTACTCTTTCGATGAGTAAAATTTGATAAAATTAATGACCTTTATGGTGTTAAGATATGGTATGTTGATGATTCCTTGTGTGATCGATTTAATCATGTATAGACATAATGCCTTGATGGAGTAAGGTAATACCTTTCACGGTTCGTGAAAGTTAAGGTTTTCATCAACTGCTTAAGGTAACATGAAGTCCCTTAATTTAGTCAAACTTGTCTTGTACTTCCTTCCTGATGAGTGACCTTTCATTGCAAATTTAGAATGATTGTGATGGAAGGTCGTGAATATATTTTGTTGTCAAAAAGGGAAAAGAAGCTCTGGAATAGTTTGTTTATGTGTCGAGTGTAATAATTGTAATTACATCGTTATAGAAGTTAGTTATTGGAGGATATCTATCTTCAATGGTATATTGTGTGTTTAATCTCTGCATAGGTTACTATAAACTTAGTGTTGAGATGTAAATTAAGGAGAGTTGAGAGACCTTTTCCTTTGTTTACATCGTTTATGATATTAGGAAGTGAGTTGACGTCGGAAAATATCAACCAAGTCTAGATTCATGGCTATGTTCCTCTAGAACGGGAGGGTTATAAATATAAGGTATTATGAAAATTGCAAGGATGTGTTTAGAATGCTAGATTGCCTACTCAACTTGGGTATTAATGAGGCTTGTCGCTATTCCGGCCCTGGTTATGTTCAGTAGGTAAGCGGTTAGGCAATACCTATTCCGGACATTCTTACCGTCCTTTCCACTCATCCTTATTAGCTATGAGGTCACTTATTACCTAAGATATAATGGTTGCGGGTTTGAATATAAGATTTTTCATCCTTTAAACCTTTTTGATTACATGATGGAACTTTGTTTTTACCCTCGTAGTTCGTTTATAGCCTATTTGGCCTATGGCCCTACGGAACGATCCCAAAACTATATTCCTTTTGGCAGCTAAGATCGGTCTGGTTTGTATCTTTTGACTTCACCTTGAGAATGTGGATTGATGGGTTACACTTTAGATTTCAATCACGTAATCTACGGGATTATATGATTGAAATCCTAATACTCTCAACTCTTGTGTCTAATCATTTAAATTTCATAGTCTTGCATATTTGGTTGTCAAACTTTTGTAGTTTTAGAGGTATTTTCATAACTAAAACTTATGGGTTTCTTCTTAGTTGATATGTTGAAAATTATATCTTGTTTCAAAAGGTTGTTAGAGGTTAGAACTTTGATCCATTTCCTGAATTAGAATGTTTCCTTTCATGATTTTGTTAGCTAGTAGCTTATTGTTGCTATGTATAGTCTTATCTTGCTCAGTTCTCGCGAACTGACTCAGGTTATTAATTGTTGCAGATGGCTTACGTGGTTAGATGATGGAAAGACTTGTAGATTATTGCATCAATCTTGGTTATGATGTTCCTTTGTACGAATGTGTATTATGTTATAAAATTTGGAAAGGGCCTTTGGACATTTTAGAAGAAGGGTCAGTGCCTAGTAAATGTAATGTAGAGTATTGTTGTGGTATCTGTTGAAACTTTGGCTTGTTTGGTCATCATGTGAAAGATGAAATTTGATTACCGCTTGGTTATGGGATATTCTAGTGAACTTTAACCCTTAGTATAGTAGCGGGGCATGTCCCATGTTATTACTCTCTTGCTCCCTAGTCATGGTTCAATAGAGATGATATGTCCCTTTGATTTGTACATCATGTTGGAATGAATTGATATAACCTTGTTTTGTTTTCGCAAACGAGTACTGTTAAACTTTGCTCTTGAGTTAAAATGTTGAGTTGTAAATCCTCCTAAGGCATAGTAGTGATGAGTTTGTAAACACTATAAAGTGAACTGGATATTCCTTATAAAAGTTAAACGAAAATTTATGTATATGAGCATATTAATGTAGATGTGATCCACTTGAAACCTTTGAGACCTGGAACAATCAAGAGGAATCTATCTTTTGTAACAAAATATGATTACTTGTTTTTCCCCCGAGCTAAACTAATAAACACTATTTGTTTTGGTGAAACCCTAAATGGTCTCATGGTGAAATCAATGGTTAAATTTTAGAAGATGATAGGGTTTAATAAGTAGGAGTGAAAGTGATTAATAAAACCTTAAATATCTCTTTATCGTTTGAAATGTTCCCCTTTGTCAAACTTAATTAAGTAAAGTCTAGATGGAACATTTAACCAATCTCGGTAAACTCTTAACTTCAATGAAAGATTGATAGTAAACAATGTGACCCTGAAGCTAAATTCTGTTGACCTGTTCTGTTAACCCTTGCCTTGATTCATGGTGATATTTCTTAAGCAAGGTCAAGTTCGATCCTTAAACAAGAAGGCTATTGTTATGAACCCTAAGCGGTACTTCCCACTCAATCGGAGCTTATGCCTTCACCTGAGCATTAGAGGTGTGGAACATGTGTTAGTGACTTGAGCAAGATTAATTAACCTTGTAAGAAATGGAAAATGTTCTAAAATCAAATGAATAAGAAAGATTTGGACATAAAATTTGATGATCCTAGTTTGGAAAGTTTGGCCTTAAGCTATTTAGTCAATAGTCGAAAATAAAGAAATTCTCCCTTGTGAAAAGAATTGTGTGAATCATTACATGAAATTTTATAAGAACGTAAGTTAAGAATTAAGAGACACTTTAGTAAACAAGAAAATTTAACAAGAAATTCCTCATGGGTTGCCCTAGCTGTGAGTGTGTCATGTGGATTGGACTTCCATGTTGTCTTGTCAAAAGAAGAGTACATTGTCCTTGATAGGTGTGAACGTTTCCGTGTTGACCTTGTGGTCTCCCCCATAACAAGTGGTTCCTAGTGTTGGTTGTAACCTTGTGACGACATGTTGTGTCGTGTTGAGTCAAAGCAAGTCAAAAAAAAAAAAAAGTTATCCTGTATTTCACTTGTGTTGTTTGTGTGTGAATTTTTTGGGTCATTCTGAGATATCCCTTGGCTGTGGTACTAAATTTTATTTTAAGGTCATCATAAGCTAGGTAAGCAAGTTAGATTTGGCCAAAACATGTTTTCATAAGATGGCGTCGAAAACCCACTATCTAGTCATAGCAATCACATCCAACAAGCATAATACGAGTTCGTTAAAGCTTCTAAAAGGAAATCGAAATTTACAATGTTCCAACCTTGTAGTCGACCTCCCAGGGATGAAATTGGGTTGAGATTATACCAAAATTAGATTGCTAAAAGGAAAGAATGAGCAAGGGTCTCTCTAGTACCATTTCCAAGACAAAATTAGTACCAGATCTGATAACATCAAAAAGGCAATAAATACACAACTTCTCATGAGGTAAATATTTTTATTCATTTATTATTATATATATATATATATTTTATTTTATTTTAAAAAAAAAAAAAAAAATAGGACAAAACTTAAGCAACTAATAACTCATTGCCACGCTGAAGATGATCCAATACCAGGTCGAAAAAGGACAAAACTACTCCTACATGCATAACATAGATGTATCCCGTAAGACTCCACGCACACTTTATCCCAAAAGAGAAAAAAAAACTACAATCTTGCGGAAAAGGCGCACCACAACCACACAACATTTCAATTGATATTTTCACACACAAAGCTATCCCAAAACAAAAAAATAAAGCACACATTTACCAGAGAACAAATAATAATCATGCGATCATTATAAAAGAAATAGCTGGAAAAGGGGAAAAAACAGCTCATGCCTGTTCCTCTTGGTTTAACTTCACTCCCGGCTCGAAAGGCATCTACCGCAAATGGTAAATAAACCTTTTCCTTCATCGATTTGAGGGACAAATCAAAATCTCGGTGCAAACACTTCATTTGTAGCTTATAAGGTGTGATAATTCCAATGAAACCTTTATGCCTCGCCAAATCAGTGACTCGTTGAAACAGCTCATAAAATTGCAAGGTAAAGCGTGCTTCATGAATAATCTGATATGAAACAGGTCGGCCTCTATGAGGTTCTCCTCCATGGGTTACGTCGAAAGACAAGTAAGAGGCAATAGAGAATCTTAGAAATAAATTTCATCAGGTCTGCTGGTAATACTCCTACTGTCACTTAATCGATTTTGAAGGACACGAACTCAGTGCATGCTCTGGATCTGAAGAATATCCTACTACCTTCATCTCCCAAGACATTTTCTCCAACATTGCAAAGATCTCCTGTGCCCGTGGGTGTGATCTGCCACTTACACAAAAGCATGCACCATTTTATTGCCTTTAAACCAACTACACCCGAGTTTCTTTTTAATTCCTCTACCCTTCATCGATCCCCTTCCTGCACCCTCTCTCTCCTTTCACCTCTCGCCATGAGAGCCTGCCTCACTCCTGCTGTCACTTAATCGATTTTGATACAAAAATATCTTGAAGGAGAATCCCGAATTTGAGGATGCAGTCGAACTGAACAGATAACAACATAGTGGACAACCTGCTCATTGGAAGCGCTCAAAATGGCTTCTGCTACAGCTGCAGGATTTGATCGAGCTCCTTCCATGTTAAATTCACCACCTGGACAGAAGCGACTTTCGAAAATGAAAAGGCAAGACAGCTCAACAAAAACTTTATCTCGTTCTTCTACTACTACAATGCAAGATTTTACAAATCGATCATGACCGTGTGTGG
The DNA here is from genome assembly GCA_018340775.1 of Taxus wallichiana var. yunnanensis. Taxonomy (NCBI): domain Eukaryota; kingdom Viridiplantae; phylum Streptophyta; class Pinopsida; order Cupressales; family Taxaceae; genus Taxus; species Taxus wallichiana. Next base: position 539,023,244 of record CM031241.1, on the reverse strand, counting down.
TCGCGTGCAACCGAACATCAAGATCAGCACCCACGGACTCCTGGGATCGCCATGTGGCAGTGATCACACAAAACTCTCTCTCGGAGGCCACCGATTTTCTTAGATAAGTTTACTTCTCTACCCCGTAGCCTGCTGCAAATCACCGAACACCTCCTCACGGCACTTTCTAGGAGAATTTCAGCTCTACGTTCACCACGTTTCTAAACGCCCCGTATCTTCTTCTATACGCACAAAAAAAAATGCCACTCCAGGATCCTCCATTGAAGGTGCGACCAGAAGAAGGAGGTTTCCCCGCTGCTATCCTACACTGAATAAAACTAGCTTCTGAGCTTCAATGCCCATCACAAATCCCAAAAAGGACGCACCCTCCAACCTCACGCGCCCAGGAACATGGCAAGAGTAGGTAAGAAGACAAAATCTCAGAAGATTTAGTAATAACATCCCATTTTGAAATGCAAGCGGCCAGCATGGAGGAAAGTACACGGTGGTTGGGTAGTAAACACAGTTTGACTCTCCACCAAACCCACGCGCCCAGCAAAGCAGAAGCTTCCAGGTCTAAAAAGTCGACCCCTAAGCAAAATAATTCACAAGGACAGCTCACGCGGCTCGAGAGTCAAGGAAGGCGATGCACAGCACACCAAACACCATACCTTCGCCAGCACCAAACAAGGACCTTTTGCAGCAAGGAAACAAGCCAACGTTTCAATTAGCAACTAGTTTCATTTAAAGACAGCCACGTGATCAAGTCAGGACACAGCTAGAGTTGTAAGGGGCGGGGTAGGTGGTAGTTGAAAGGATTAAGTTGAGTATTGAAAGTATTCGTACCCAACCACACACGCAACCTCCCTACCCAAGCAAACGATGGACACCAAAGAAGATGGGTAACCAACACTTACCCCAACCAATTTGGTTAGCAACAAGGACAAACACACTGACATGGCAGAGAGAGAAGAAACACAATCATCTCATGCAAGTAGGACTAATCATCCTAGGGAAGGAGATAAGGGCTTGACGTTCGACAGAGACCACAGAACAATGACAAACCAAGTATCAAAAAAGGAGACGCTCTTCTTTACGTGAACAGGGGCTCGGTTTGTGAAGCAACCAACCAAACAATAAAATTGTTTATCGATAATTAATCATAACGTTGATAACAATTGTGACAATGAGATACTGAAGTTATCGCGATCGAGAATTAAAATAATAATATTATTAATATTTTCAATACTCTTATTATTACAACTTAATAAAAATTATTAATCATATTAAGAAGGGTCAACATACAAGCTCGACAAGGCGAAGACACAGACGTTTCAAAGGAAACACAACGGCATTCAACTCCTAGAAGCATGGTCGTCGCAGAAGCAAGGGAGCGATGATGAACGGGCATTACATTCTCCTCCCCTTAAGAAAGCATCGTCCTCGATGCGACATAACCCAGAGGGAAAGCAAGTTGTAAGCAAAGAGGAACATTTGGTAGAAATTTTAACTTTTAATGTTCTGTGAAGATTGGCAGTTCTTTCTTGTTCATCATTTCATTAGTCTCTTTCCATTAGCATTATTCTTAGTTTAATTGCTTTTAAAATTTCATCATCAAGAGTTTTATTCATTCTTTATTGTGGGTGCCCAACATGAATTGCTACCACAACGCCCCTATCAGTTCACAAGACACTACTGATTCACAAGCACACAAGTATATACTTCAAGATTGTATTACACCAAAAAGGTTACACAATTACGGAATAGAATGGGCACACTCCACATAACCTAGTACTCGGCACACATCAATGACTGACATACCAAAATACTTAACCAAAACAGTACTACAATCCACTAGACATTTCCTCAATTTGCATCAATGAAAAACTCACATGACACCAAACAAATGCCACAGGTACATAGTGTCCACAAGGGAATCAATGACATAACCACAACATCACAACACATATCCATTTGACAAGAGTAACACATACATCAAAAGACCACTACCAAACATCACAATAACTCAACATATATCCTGAAACATCAACCATACAGACAAATATCATAAGCCTCCCTCAAGTCTCTTATGCCTCCCTCAAGTCTCTTATGCCTCCCTCAAACTCTTATGCCTCCCTCAAACTCTTATGCCTCTCTTATGCCTCCTCAAACTCTTATGCCTCCCTCAAGGAGGCCGGTTTTCCTATGGTCCAAGACACATAGAGTTTGGACACTCCTAACCCAAGTGACATAATAACACGTGGTTCAACAACCCACTAGTTATATGTACCCCTTGGGGCGTACCCCCATACAACGAAGCAGGTCCATAGGTCCAACCAATCCATGGTGCATCCCATGACCCTATTCCACACATCACGACATTAGAACCAGCACAACAATCCAGTCAAAGTGCCAAGTGGCAAAGTACAAGCCTTGGGCAAGGCGGTAAAAATTTCAAATTTAAAAGAAGACCCAAAATCAAGCAAAAATAAATGACCAAATGGCCAAAGTTAGTATCGAAATCCCCATGTTAGTGCCACAAACCAAGGAAATGCCCAAAATTGTAAAGCATTGCAATCAAGAAAAGATGCTGGTCCTTGCAAAATAAAGTAAAAGCTCAATTTACGAATAAAATCAACTTATAATAATGTCACATTACGATAACTGTGTGGCCTTATCTGGCCACCAAAGGGGTACTCAACGAGTTCTTGCTAGCATTCATCGGAACATCGAGCCTCAGCTCGTAAAATACATATCAATAATACCATCCCGCCACCCTTCGACAAGGCTAAACATAGTCATAGTTGCACTTAGGTTGTGTACATACAACCACATATGGAGAGAGGAAAGAATCACATGTAATCTACTAAACCAAGTTTTGACTCGAGTTATTGACCCATGGTACACCATTCCTCACTCTCAACATACACTTTTACCGATTTCCCTCAGGATCGGTTAGCGTAAGGTTCACAACATAACATATAACTACATTACTAACACCATGGTGGTACACACATAGCTACCATAACGTCTCACGTATGGTAGGTATACGGGGTAGATCACAATTATACATTCACAGGGCACAATACATCACTTTACCACATTCTGCACCCAAGGTGCAATCACAATACGATAGGGTTCATACACTCACCGTATGACCCAAAATCACAACATGAAGCATTACCTGTTTGCACAGTCATACATACGATGAACATAGTACATCACAACATAACATACATTGCAACATAACAAGGTGGTACACACGTTTCTTCAGAACATGGTAAAAACATCATGATACAACTCGTTTCTTTTAACATCAACTAGTCATACAACACATTGATACACCCACATATCACAATATGCCACAATGCTCCAACACTACGTCATCCACATTAGAATTCTTTTCACACATCACAAACAATAATTTACACGTGAATTCTTCCTAGAATCCACAAGAAGGAGAGAGAATACTCTCATCCCCAACACATCAACATGATGACAAATACGCACTGAGTGACATACACATCACGTGCATTCACAATATCACAATTACGACAATAATCACATCACGCTTAAAGCACATTACTCTTCCAATATAAATCATCATCATGCAACATCATCATCATCATGCAGTATCATCATGTAACACCACCACCACCATGCAACATCACCATACAACACCAATCCGGCCCATAGGTTCGAGAGCATGAACCTCGCTCTGATACCAAAGTGTAACGCACCAAACCATTCCAACACAAGGACAACACAGTGAAATACAGGATAACTTTTTTTTTTGACTTGCTTTGACACAACACGACACAACATGTCATCACAAGGTTACAACCAATCACTAGGAACCACTTGTTACGGGGGAGACCACAAGGTCAGCACGGAAACGTTCACACCTATCAAGGACAATGTACTCTTCTTTTGACAAGACAACATGGAAGTCCAATCTACATGACACACTCACAGCTAGGGCATCCCATGAGGAAATTTCTTGTTAAATTTTCTTGTTTACTAAAGTGTCTCTTAATTCTTAACTTACGTTCTTATAAAATTTCTGTAATGATTCACACAATTCTTTTCACAAGGGAGAACTTCTTTCTTTTCAACTATTGACTGAATAGCTTAAGGCCAGGCTTTCTATACTAGGATCATCAATTTTATGTCCAAAGCTTTTTATTCATTTGATTTTAGAACATTTTCCATTTCTTACAAGGTTAATTAATCTATTCAAGCCACTAACACAAGTTCCACACCTCTGTTGTACAAGTGAAGGCATAAGTTCCGATTGAGTGAAAAGTACCGCTTAGGGTTCATAACAATAGCCTTCTTGTTTAAAGATCAAATTTTGACCTTGCTTAGGAAATATCACCATGAATCATGATAAGGGTTAACGGAACAGGACAACAGAATTCAGCTTCAAGGTCACATTGTCCACTATCCGTCTTTTATTGAGGCTAAGAGTTTATCAAGATTGGTTAAATGTTCCATCTAGACTTTATTTTCTTAAGTTTGACAAAGGAGAACATTTCAAACGATAGAGAGATATTTAAGGTTTTATTAATCAATTTCCCTCTTACTCAATAAATCCTATCATCTTTTAAAATCTAACCATTGATTTCACCATGAGATCCTTTAAGGTTTCACCAAAAAGATAGTGTTTATTAGTTTAGCTCGGAAAAAAAAACAAGTAATCATATTTTGTTACAAAAGATAGATTCCTCTTGATTGTTCCAGGTCTCAAAGGTTTCAAGTGGATCACATCTACATTAATATGTTCATATACATAAATTTTCGTTTAACTTTTATAAGGAATATCCAGTCCACTTTATAGGGCTTACAAACTCATTGCTACTATGCCTTAGTAGGATTTACAACTCAACATTTTAACTCAAGAACAAAGTTTGACAGTTACAACATCAATATTCTACAATGCATTTACTAAGGCACTGACCCATCTTCTAAAATTTTCCCACTAGATGTTATCAATAGTTTAACCATAAAAGACAACGTACAAGCACCAAAGTGGATATCATCTATGCAACTACAACGGCCACTTCTTTCATACTTGAGCTCGGAAAAACAACCTGCAAAAACATGTTAGCTTTTGTCAGTTCAAAAGAACTGGCATGAGCATGCATTCCCTTTTCCTAGATATTTCATCATATTAATTGAATGACTAGTGCACGATTTCCATCCCAAGGCATAAGCAAAAGTGATTTGTATGAAGGTAAACAAAATAGATATCTAGTTAACAAAAGGCACACTGCAGAACATATGAAAGCCAAAATTGTGCATTTACTATCCAAGGTTACCCTTACACCCTACATTCTAAATTATAACAAATTTCCCACATAATACACCTTTTTATTTTCCTTAAGTAAGATAGCGATAACAACATCACATTCACAAAACAGAATAAAGGAATCGTACTACAACCACCCGATATAGAAATAATAAATTCTCCTGATAATGTCAAAACAAAAGTAACAAGATTTATTATTCCGAACATCCCTACTCAGAGCAAGAATGCCACACAAGTCCACTAAAACTCATACAGCCTATGAGGGGGGGGGTTATGGCCACTCAAGGACCCAATTCAAAGATCATGTAAAAAGGAATGCATTGCATTTGCGTACACCTTAAGAAAATGTAACTGACGTTTTTGATTACTATGCCCAGTGTTTAATTATATATTCAAGATTAACAACGTCCACGAATGATAAGTTGAAACTTTGAAGGCTCCCTTAAGCCGCTAGTGCCAACTCCGCACATCCCTCAACGAAAACCCCTTTATTCCCAACATAATAAAATATTTCAATGTTATACACTACTAACTTACTTACCGATATGACGAAGAAGGTCTCATAAAACATTGTTGCTTGGGGGGGGTAAATGTAATTTACCTTTCACGGGTCCCCGAAAGCATCTCAAGCCTCAGACTTAATTCCATGTTCACCACATCCGACATATACTTCATTGTTTGTTGCTCGGAAGGGGTAAAACACTGTTCATGCACTCACTACCATGGGGGCGTCCGACAAGGAAGGGCTTTTCTTATATCGAACCCTCAAATTTTCCATCACAAAGAAGTCGGTGGACCTTTCGTAAGACCAGTTAGAGAGATAATACAAATGTAGGACTGACGAGGATATCCCTTGGCCAGGGTACTAAATTTTTTTTTTTTTTAAGGTCATCATAAGCTAGGTAAGCAAGTTAGATTTGGCCAAAACATGTTTGCATAAGATGGCGTCGAAAACCCACTATCTAGTCATAGCCAGTCACATCCAACAAGCATAATACACAGTTCGTTAAAGCTTCTAAAAGGAAATCGAAATTTACAATGTTCCAACCTTGTAGTCGACCTCCCAGGGATGAAATTGGGCTGAGATTATACCAAAATTAGATTGCTAAAAAGGAAAGAATGAGCAAGGGTCTCTCTAGTACCATTTCCAAGACAAAATTAGTACCAGATCTGATAACATCAAAAAGGCAATAAATACACAACTTCTCATGAGGTAAATATTTTTATTCATTTATTATATATATTATATATATATATATTTATATATATATATATATATATATATATATATATATATTTTATTTTTATTTTAAATAGGACAAAACTTAAGCAACCAATAACTCATGCCACGCTGAAGATGATCCAATACCAGTCGAAAAAGGACAAAACTACTCCTACGTGCATAACATAGATGTATCCAAGAAGACTCCACGCACACTTTATCCCAAAAGAGAAAAAAAAAAACTACAATCTTGCGGGAAAGGCGCACCACAACCACACAACATTTCAATTGATATTTTCACACACAAAGCTATCCCAAAACAAAAAAAACAGCACACATTTACAGGAGAACAAGCAATAATCATGCAATCATTATAAAAGAAATAGCGGAAAAGGGGAAAACAACTCATGCCTGTTCCTCCTCCGGTTCAACTTCGCTCCCGGCTCAAAGGCATCTACCGCAAAATGGTAATAAACCTTTTCCTTCATCGATTTGAGGACAGCATCAAACTCTCTGTGCAAACACTTCAGCTGTAGCTTATAAGGTGTGATAATTCCAACAGAAACCTTTATGCCTGCCAAATCAGTGACTCGTTGAAACAGCTCATAAAATTGCAAGGTAAAGCGTGCTTCATGAATAATCGATATGAAGCAGGTCGGCCTCTACGAGGTTCTCCTCCATGGGTTACGTCGAAAGACAAGTAAGAGGCAATAGAGAATCTTAGAAATAAATTTCATCAGGTCTGCTGGTAATACTCCTACTGTCACTTAATCGATTTTGAAGAACACGAACTCGGTGCATGCATGCTCGATCTCAAGAATATCCCGCTACCTTCATCTCCCAAGACATTTTCTCCAACATTGCAAAGATCTCCCGTGCCCTGTGGGTGTGATCTCGCCACTTACACAAAAGCATGCACCATTTTATTGCCTTTAAACCAACTACACCCGAAGTTTCTTTTTAATTCCTCTACCCTTCATCGATCCCCTTCCTGCACCCTCTCTCTCCTTTCACCTCTTGCCATGAGAGCCTGCCTCACTCCTGCTGTCACTTAATCGATTTTGATACAAAAATATCTTGAAGGAGAATCCTGAATTTGAGGATGCAGTCGAACTGAACAGATAACAACATAGTGGACAACCTGCTCATTGGAAGCGCTCAAAATGGCTTCTGCTACAGCTGCAGGATTTGATCGAGCTCCTTCCATGTTAAATTCACCACCAGATGACAAAGTTTACTTTCGAAAATGAAAAGGCAAGACAACCAACAAAAACTTTATCTCGTTCTTCTACTACAGCTGCAAGATTTTGCTACAACTCGATCATGATCATGTGTGTGGTCGCGTGCGTGCAACCGTAACATCGGGATCAGCACCCACGGCTCCTGGGATCATGTAGCCTGAAATGGCACCTCCTCAAGCCGACAGGAAATTTCTCTCTCTGAGGCCACCGATTTTCTCGAGATAAGTTTACTTCTCTACCCCGTCAGAAGCTTGCTGCAAATCACTCCGAACACCTCCTTACGGCACTTTCCTAGGAGAATTTCAGCTCTACGTTCCACGTTTCTAAACGCCCCCTAATCTTCTCGCTATACGCACAAAAAAATACCACCGAGGCTCCTCCATCAAGTGTGCGAGAAGAAGAAGGAGGTTTCCCTGCTGCTATCCTACACTTTGAATAAAACTAGCTTCTGAGCTTCAATGCCCATCACAAATCCCAAAAAGGACGCACCCTCCAACCTCACGCGCCCAAAACACGGCAAGAGCAGGTAAGAAGACAAAATCTCAGAAGATTTAGTAATAACATCCCATTTTGAAATGCAAGCGGCCAGCATGGAGGAAAGTACACGGTGGTTGGGTAGTAAACACAGTTTGACTCTCCACCAAACCCACGCGCCCAGCAAAGCAGAAGCTTCCAGGTCTAAAAAGTCGACCCCTAAGCAAAATAATTCACAAGGACAGCTCACGCGGCTCGAGAGTCAAGGAAGGCGATGCACAGCACACCAAACACCATACCTTCGCCAGCACCAAACAAGGACCTTTTGCAGCAAGGAAACAAGCCAACGTTTCAATTAGCAACTAGTTTCATTTAAAGACAGCCACGTGATCAAGTCAGGACGCAGCTAGAGTTGTAAGGGGCGGGGTAGGTGGTAGTTGAAAGGATTAAGTTGAGTATTGAAAGTATTCGTACCCAACCACACACGCAACCTCCCTACCCAAGCAAACGATGGACACCAAAGAAGACGGGTAACCAACACTTACCCCAACCAATTTGGTTAGCAACAAGGACAAACACACTGACATGGCAGAGAGAGAAGAAACACAATCATCTCATGCAAGTAGGACTAATCATCCTAGGGAAGGAGATAAGGGCTTGACGTTCGACAGAGACCACAGAACAATGACCAACCAAGTATCAAAAAAGGAGACGCTCTTCTTTACGTGAACAGGGGCTCGGTTTGTGAAGCAACCAACCAAACAATAAAATTGTTTATCGATAATTAATCATAACGTTGATAACAATCGACAATGAGATACTGAAGTTATCGCCGATCGAGAATTAAAATAATAATATTATTAATATTTTCAATACTCTTATTATTACAACTTAATAAAAATTATTAATCATATTAAGAAGGGTCAACATACAAGCTCGACAAGGCGAAGACACAGACGTTTCAAAGGAAACACAATGGCATTCAACTCCTAGAAGCATGGTCGTCGCAGAAGCAAGGGAGCGACGATGAACGGGCATTACAATAAGGTCTTCTACCATACATCATTGATCATGTTCGATGACATTAGTTATAGCTGTTCCAATAAAGTAAAAAGGGGAGAGGGAGAAGGAAGGGTGATGCAAGACATATGGAGCAATGGGAAGGTGATATGAAGGGTTATTGGGAAGTGGTGAATATAAGAGATTCTAACAATTAAGAGTGTTTTCATATCTACAAATTAGAAACACCATTGAAATATAGAGTAAGAATAATTGAAATAAAGGAAAAAACATGCATTATGGTAATTGTTTCCGTCTACTTCATTATTTAGGATGACTTCTTAATTAAATGAAATTCATATTATTAAATTGATTTGAACATGCACAAAATATCAGTCATATTTATAACCTACAAACTATTATATGCCTATTGACATAAAAAAATAAATGGAAATAAGATAAAAAATAAACTCGTACTAAAAATAAAATTCATGCTAATTTCTTGGAAAAAATGGAAACGAGAGAAAAATTAAACTCATGCTAATATAGTGTCGCCGTTGGCATAGACACTTGTGTAAAACACCCACGAAATTTACATGTTCGCGCGTACCAAAAACAAATGTAACTTCAAACACACGTTTTAATGTGAATAAGGTTCCGATTTTTTCTATTCTCATTTCCAGCAATGTTCCCTCTCAATTCACTCTATATATACACTTCACATACATTCATCAGCTACTCAAGCCCTGTTTATTATTTCAGTGTCCCTGGTTGTGATGACGACCACTGAGCCCTGATTATTATTGCAGTGTCTGTTATTCTCTTTCCCAATCTAAGCCTGTGTCTCGCATGTCCTCAACACGAATCTGAATCTCTTCTTTCCTTCAAAGCCACCACAAATGTCTCCAATGGTGTTCTCAGTTCGTGGAGGAATGAATCGGACTGTTGCAACTGGTATGGAATTGAATGCAATAAGCAGAAACATGTAGTGATGCTTAGTATTGATAGTGCACTTGATAATTCTGCTACAACATTAGGAGGTACGCTTCCTTCATCTTTGGGAAAACTCTCTTATCTTAAAGAGTTGCATTTAGTTTCAATTGCATTGAGTGCGATAATCCCCCTGCTATTTGTCTGCTTACCAGACTGACTTACCTTGATCTTAGTTATAACCAACTTAATGGAAGTCTGCCATCTTGTCTGGGAAACCTTATTTCTCTTACTTATCTTTACCTTGATGACAATCGACTAACTGGAAGCATTCCACCTTCTCTGGGAAATCTTTCTTTTCTAAACAAATTATTCCTTTCTAGCAATAAATTGAGCGGCAATATCCCATGTTCTTTGGGAAATCTTTCATCGGCCACCTCCTTGAATCTTTCTCTCAATCAATTAAATGGTCGAATCCCATATTCCTTAGGCAATCTCTCCTTACTCGTGGAATTGGAGATTTCGCACAACCGTCTAAGTGGTGCTCTTCCCTCAACATTTGGTATGCTATCCTCCCTAAAGTGGCTCTTTGCCAATGACAATGCATTCAATGAAAGCTTTTCATCCTCAGTATTGCCCACCTCATTGTTTAGTCTACGTCTCTCTTTAAACCATCATTTGAAAATTTCAGAAACTTTTTTCACAACCTTACCGGATTATTATGGCTGTCATTATCCAACTGTGTATTGAATATTAACCCAGTCTGGATTCCTCCATTCCAATTATTTTTTCTAGAATTGATATCATGTAATATTAATAGCCAAATTCCACCATGGATTTCAACTCAATTCCTCAGACTAGAAACCTTAACATTGGCTAACAACAGTCTTGTCGGACAGATTCCATCCTGGGTTTGGGATATTTCGACCTCCTTATATTCTGTAAATCTTTCAGCAAATTATCTAGAAAGTTTGTCTTTGGAGAAGCCTAGTTCCGGTTGGACTGAAGTGAAAGTAGTGGACTTGTCTAAGAATGCATTGAGTGGAAAAGTACCAACAGTGTGGCCTAAAATAGGTGTACTTCTGCTCAATGACAATTTGTTCACTGGAAATATTCCTCCAAGTTGGGGAAATTTTTTTGATCTTCAAATGTTAAATCTAGCAAATAACAGTTTGACAGGAACCATCCCTCCGACTATAGCTAATTGTTCTTCACTTAAAATACTGAATTTGGGAAACAATTATTTTGAAGGATATTTACCCTTTGAATTTGGGAAGCTCAGTCTTTACTCACTAGTCATTCACAATAATAACCTAAGTGGGAGTTTCCTCCTCCTATTCTAAATTGTACAGAATTGCAAACACTTGATATTGGGCACAACTCATTTCAGGGCCGAATTTCAAAGTCAATTGGAAACATGACAAAGTTCAGAGTGTTGGTGATGAAGGGAAATAATTTTAGAGGCAGGATTCCTTCACAAATTGAAAAATTGAAGTATCTCCAGATCTTGGACCTTTCGTTCAATCATTTATCAAGCTTTATTCCACGTAGCATTTTGTCCTTACAAGCAATGGCCATAACAGTCCAACAAGCTTCTGTGTTGTCCTATGATAAATTGCGGGTTTTTATCGATTATTTTGAGACCGGCATTAATCAGGTTTTTTATTCTGCTGGATTAGATTTGACGGCTAAATCAAGACAGGAGTTCTATCCATATATTCTTTCCACCCTCACGTCTATAGATTTGTCACACAATGAATTGAATGGGAGGGTTCCTTCAGATTTTGGAAAGTTGAAGGGGTTAATGTTTCTGAATCTCTCCACAAACCATCTGAGTGGGACTATTCCACATAGTCTTGGTGAAATGGTTCAGCTGGAATCATTGGACCTCTCTACAAACAAATTTTCTGGAAAAATACCTCAGGAGCTTAACTCTCTAGACTCTTTGGGTGTCTTAAACTTGTCCAACAATAATTTATCAGGCAGCATACCACAAGGAGAGCACATGACCACATTTGAAGAGTCATCATACTCAGGTAATCCCAATTTATGGAATTGTCCACTTCCGAAGAATTGCTCTTGGCCAGAATTTGCTCCTCATTTATTTTCTAATAATAAAGAAGAGAAAAGAAGAGAAATTCCATGGTTTGAAATCACAGTGGGATTGCTTTATGGAGTGGGGTTGGGAGGGGTGATTGCATTGCTTGTAATAGTAGAAAGGTGGAGGATGAAATACTTTGAAGAGACTTTATTTTGAAGATTATCTTCCCTTCATTTCGCAACCTCACATTGTGAAGATTCTGCATTGTAATTAGTCCACTTGAATTAGTCCACTTGAAGTGACGAATGTTGTGAATGTTTCTAGTTCATGGATGAATTTGAGAGAAGTAAATAATTAATGATTTGTGTATTATTATATGACAATATAATTTGCAATGTAAACTAAATCTCATGTATCAGATCCTTTAAGTAATACGATTGTTGAATGACCGTTTTGAAAGGAAAAATATATCTTTACCCTCCTCTTAAGTAGTTCTCATCCGTTCTATTCAGTGTTATTCATGCAGAAATGTACCAATTTTTTTTTAAATAGCAGAATGAATTGTTATCCAACTGTGGAGCTGAAAGTAAACTTGCATCATCGTGTCATAGACTGTGATAAAAAAAAAAGATAAAACTAGCAAATGCATATTAGTTGCGAAATACACTGGAAGAAATCTCATTTTAAAATTAGTTTAGAATTTCCTCTAGATGTAATAGCTATGTAACATATTTGTACAAACATTATTATTTCTCCTATATTGCAATGGAAACGAGTGAAGATTGATGTAGAGAGAAGAACATGTCTGATGGAAATAAGGAAGATTGAATAAAGTATGTATAATTTTTGCATGTTTTGAAAATGTAAAGGAACTTGTTTGATTTGCTTTTGTAATATGTGTATATTTAGTACTCGTGTAACTCTTGACTGTAAATATAGGTAAGATATATAAATTTACCAATGGTCTTGACCTGTCCTTTTACTGCGGCTCTTGTTGATTGTTTTTATTTAAGGTTTTGACTTGTGTATTCTTTTATTATTAATAGAATCATTTTTATTATTTTTACGAAAAATATAACAAATAAACATGTTAGATTAATAGACTAAATGAAAGAAAGGCATTTTGGGAGTAGAGAAATAAACTAAATGAAAGAAATGTGACTTTTGGACACTTGAGAAACTTAGTAAAGGATGCCATATGCATTGGGCTATCTTTAGAGACACCAAGTGGATAAAAAGTAATCAAGAAGCAAACCATGTAACAATGCTATGTTTTTTCTCAAGCTTACCAATTTACTTCTATGCAATGACAACTTATAACATCATGGGATGATTCCTTGAATTCATAGATATGCACAACCATGGAACCTTATTTTACTAATACCACTTTATAAACCTAAATATGAAAAAGGTATTTTATAACATATATAGGCTATTACAATGTAATATTTAATATCATATATGTTATTACAATGTACTATGTAATTGTCATATTAATTTCATGTATAGATTTTATTCTATTCTCTAACCTCTAAATCTTAATATGAAAGTATTTTCAAGTACCCCACATGCATGTCAATTACAATATAATCAAAATTATAATTAATTTTTAGCAATTTTGTTAAATTCAAAATAGACATGTTTAAATGAAATTAAATTCATAGAAAAAAATAAGCTCACAAACATATTAACATTCACATACACAAATAGGAAGCAACATTATAAATATTTATATACTAAGAAAAAATACAAGAGAATATATAAATGTGCATATATATATAACCTTGTATTTGTAATCCAATCCAAAATAATAAACCTAATATGAATGAAGACACTCCCTTTTCACCCCTAGGTGACCCGACACACATCAATCAAATTATCATTACCTATATTATTATCTCTATCCTAAGTATCATGTAATTTACCTTCGTAAATCTCATCTACATGTGTAAAAACCCATTTACCCTCCCATAACCACTCAAAACAACCTAAACCTATTTTACCACACTTATCCCAACCCCCTAACCTCTTACAACTCAAATCCCCAACCTCCCACCATTTCCCAACAACCTAATATCCCGGATGGAAAGTGGTTTTAACCATTTTCCATTCTTCCTCTTGTTGGTTTTAACCTCTCGCAGACAATGATCCATGATTGCCGAGCGACGATTTTGCAAACATCGTCAATTCTATTTAGCCAACCTCTATCTCGCTTCTTCGCTTAATCACAACCTGCATGCAAGGACAAATTTTTGCACATGTAAATGAAATCATCATATTTGAGCTATCAACACCATGTTGTCAAAGCTATAAGGACCCCAGGAACTCCATCAATTCACCAATCAACCTCATTGGGAGCTCTATTATCATCTAGTCCATTATCAAAGGTTAGTATTATCATTTCTCTCACTTTTTTATCTTATTTTATAGCAAGTTACACTCCATAGTTTTTCGTTATCATCATCTTACATAGGTTTCCTGAAATCTACCTCTCATTCAATCATTTAGACCACCTACAAAATACTTGTGATATCTACAGGGGATCTTCGCCGACCCCCGATCTTCGCAATTGGCCTTTTGGTCTTTGCCTCTTCCATTTAGCTTCCTAAACAATCCCATATCTCTAGTTTTAGAACATAATAGGTTTTAGATCCCATATAGTACATCTTTGTAAGTTAAGTCTCTCTACCTTTTATCAATGTCATTTTATTAATCCTCTTATCACAACAAACATTTTCTACCTGATCATCATCAATCCCGATCACCGTCAATCAATTTCCATAGCCCTTTACTCTATCTTTTGGCCTCACAAACACATTTCAATATTTGTTTCGAGTTTCACATACTCCTATATTCTTCACATGCTTCCTTTGTAGCATCAATTTTTCTTATTTTTTTGTCTATTTTATTCCCACTCTATCAAAACAAAATTTTGTCTTCGATCACCATCAATACTTGTAATTTGTAATAATTTTAGCATATTATACATTTTAATCAATATGATTTTGATCTAACAAGTTATTTGTAAGAATGGATGTTTTGTAGATGATTGTTCCAGTCCTTCTAGTCCTATCACTACCATATACGATCTTTTGATGTTCTACCTACTATTTTTGTGGGATCATTTTGAAATCCTCCATGAACTCATCTTTTGCACCATCACATTCACACCAAAATTTGGGGCATTGAAGAGAATTTTGAGATCCTCCAAGAAATATGAGAAAAAAATGAGGATTTCTTGTATGACTACTTCAAGGACTTCGAGATTGCCACAACCCTCAGTTGGGCACAAGTTGAACATGATCTCCCTATCCCTCTTTAATTATGAACTATCTTTATTATCACATTTCTTATTATAATTATCAAATCAACTTAATTATATAAAATGTGTTGACATCCTTCAACGAATTTCCTTTGGATTCTTGGGATCGGCACTTGTCGAGCAACTCATTATCACATTTAACTCATATCTCTATGTTTAATCTGTCTTTGTTTACATGTCTTCTCACTTTACAAAAGGAGGAAAATTATCACATTTTCCACATTCTATCATTTTGACATTATGATTTTTGGCGGAGGGATCGATAAACCATGCTCATTTGAGTTTAGGTACTTTTACATTTAGAGCACTAACATAAAACTACCGTAAACATCTATGCACTTTGTGGGACATATTTAGTCCCTTTTTCTTTAATATTTAATTTTATAGTTTCCATTTATTTTATTTCCTATTTCATATAAATTTTCATCTGGAGCGCATTTTTCTTTTGTTGATTAAAATATTAAAAAGGAAAAGTGATCATAGGTATGCTCTTTTTTTCTATCATTTTCTATTTCAACATTACATTTTTGTTTTCTTTCTCATTATGTAGTGCCCACATTTTCTATCTTGAGTTATTTGCTAACTTCTTAACCCATAGTTATGATTTGACATGATTTTGACATATTTTGGACATTATCTTCTATTTTTTAATCCTCATGGACATGTATTGTGATTTGGGCATGTAGCACCAATTTATCTTTGATTTGTATGTTGGCACATTTCATTTAATGTTGGGGATATTAACATATTGTTATGTTAGTTGGGCCTAATTGATATATGATGGATACATAGTTTAGTCACATGTTTTGATGATATGAATTATTTGATTATTGATGAGAACACATGATAGCATGGATGTATGTCATTTATATTTATTTCAATGACTAACTCAAGGTGAATTGTGTGAAATTGTGCATGTTTCTCATTTATGATTCCATGTTGATGTTGTGATGGCATATATTTCATGTTTGGACTTGATCATTTATTTAGTAGTTTGAGTTACAATTGTATTTAATAGATGCATTTAATGTGTGCATTGAGTGTACAGGTGACAAGACACATGAGAACGTGGATTTCAGGGCGGCTACATAAATTGTGCACAAGAGGCCCACGAGGCTAAGTCCTTACCATGTTAGTTGTATGAGGCCTTATTGTTTGCTTGTATTATTTGGGAACCATGAGTGACCCTTAATTGTAATGTTGTATGCCATGTAAAATTAATTGGGATTAGGTTGTGTATTTTGTTAAGTAAACTAGGTTGGGGATTCAATGGTCCCAACTTGCATTAAGTTTTGTATTTATGTAAGTGTGTATTAATTAGAGAGGATTGAGGTCACATCAGCACCCGTGGATGGGCCCCACATCCTCTACACTTGTGCCCAAATGTGCCAAACCATAAATTGGGCTATTTATGGCATTTTAAGTGACTCATTTTAGTTTTGGGAGTTCCCTTAGCATGAAAATAAGCCCTTGGACCCTACCTATTAGGTAGGGGGCTTAATTTCAAGGCATGGAAGGAATTTCCCTCCCATTTAACCTTTCTTTTGTCACCATCCATGTAAGATGGGTTGGAATATGTGTGTGTTAAAAAAGTTACATTAACTTATCTCATTTTTTTGGGAAATTTGGGAGAAGGGTGTTTAAAAGTGAGTTTATCTTTTCTCCATTTTATTTTGGGAATATTTGACTTGGAGGGAAGAGAGGGGTGACACATTTCACCCCCTCATTGGTGAGGAAATTTATTTGTTTTTCTTCAAATACTCCTCATGGGGGATAAAGGGGATTTTTTTTGGTTTTTCGTTTGCTTGGTGCTTGGGGGATTTTGAAGTTGAAGTTTTCTTGGACAAAGGATTGGGAAAAATCTTAGAGTTTTGGAGAGCTTGTGGAGGTAGGCTCCTTGATCTTATGTTATGTAATTTGGCATGTTAGATTTAGTTTTGCTTATGGTTGAAGTATTGTTTTGTTGCATGTGTTGAATGGTTTACTTGTTGGGTTATTTGTTATTTTCTCCATCCATCATATGGATTGTGTAATGTCCCCATTTCGAGAAGTTGGCCTAGGAAGCCTTTCATTCATCTTAGCCTTGGTCATGCCCAAGGGGGTGGAAACGTTGATGGTTATTGGGTATGGTTTTCACCTTCATTTCACTTATAGGTTATGTTTTGACATTGGACACGTACTTTGAGGTGACTTAAGTGAAATAAGGTTGTGAGATTCTCCCCTAAGGTACTTTATGTTATATTTAGTGAATGACTTAAGTAATGGGTGAATATATGGTACTTTATGTTCTAATTCTTCGTTAGGGTGATTTAAGTGCACTTTTTGGCATGTGGGGAATAAAGTGACTCAAGTTATTTTAATTAATTAAAGAAAATACCCAAGGGGGTGATTATGGTTCTTTTGGGCCTTTTGTTACAATGAGAAGTTATAAAAGGAAGCGCTTGGGGGAGAATAGGCATTCATTCATAGTCACCTATTTTGATATTGAAGCCACTTTGTTATTTGTGCTTTCCTTGCTTTGGAGGTGAAATTCTGTAGGAACCCTTTCTTCGGTAGTGAAATATCTACCTCTAGCTAGTAGAGCACTCTTTGGTGGTGAAAGATTCATCCCTAGTTTTCTATTCAGGATTCTATTCAGATCGGTTTGTCGATTCAGAGTTTCAGAGGCTTGTTGATCATATTTTTAGTCCGTAATGAGAAGAAAACCATATTCAAGAAGAGAGATCATCTATTTTATCGTGAAACTTCTTGTTACTTGGGGTTCGCTTAGCAAAATTATTTCATAGCACATTCGTTCAAGGGTATTAAATAATACCCTTAATTCTATTTTTACCTCTAATTATTCGGTTTTATAATACCCCCTCCCATTATATTATTACAATGAAAATACCTAGTATTTTTCCATGTACCTTACTTACCTATTTTTCCATGATAATTTTATTTACCCCTTTTTATTTCTACCCTAATATATTAAACAAAAATATATCATATTTCTCACTCAAATTTTTTTAATATGCATTTTCTCTTGAAAGATAGTTTGAATCCATTCAAGACCTATTACCAATTACCTTATAAATGTTAATATTTAATCATTTATCAATAGTTCTTCAAATAATTAAGATGGTGAAATAATATCACTTGTGTTGAAAATCATGCTCAATCCTATTTTTCTACCATCTTATTATTTCTTGGTTAAGAATCTCTTAATTGAGATTTATTTATTCAAAAAGAGATTATAATTTAACTTTATGACTACACTCCTTAAATTGTAATTTTAAGGTATTTAGTTTTAAAAAGTAGGGTTCAAATGTTTTAGTTTTAGATTAAAATCAAACCTCCCTTTCCTTTGGCCAACCTCTCTAACCTACCCCCAATACATGATTCAAAATATTAATAAATTAAACCCATTCACCCCTTCTTGTCTACCGGTATATTGACTTTTCTTTTATTAATTTAAATTACCTCAATATGAACTCACGTGCTAGGATATTTCCTAGCTAATGAACCCCCCGTGTTGCATGTTGATGTCGATGCACGTTACTTGCATGTCATCGCATGTTGATTTATGTTACTTGCATGTTGTTGTATGTTAGTTTAATTGCATTAAAAGTGAAGATATTAGTTATTTTTTGATTTTATACCTTGCTATCATAATCTGTACTTTGTTGTCATATTTTTTATATACTGCTGTCATAAAAATTAGATTGTTATTTACGAAAATTTGGTTGGAAATCTTGAATATAAATTAAATCCAGAAAAGAGATATTTCAGATTGTTGGATTTTGGAGTTCTATTAGGGAAAGGGAGGGATTTTCCTCTTAAACCTCATGCATTGATGGACGATCCATGTTGGTTCTTTTATTCCCCTTATATGGTTTGAGGTGGGGAAGGTGGTTCATATGGTTTGAAACCCCCTTCCCCATCCTTGGAGAGGAAACCCAATGGGTTTGAAAATCCTCCCAAGGAGGATTTTAGGTGAATGGGTGGAGCAATAAGGAGGGATTGTTATCTTGGAGGGATAAGGAGGTTTTGTGAAGAATCTTGTAAGTGTGCATCCTATGGTTGGACCACACTCTTTGGCATTTTGGATGTCTCATCTACTCTTCCCCATTGTTGAGGATGAATATGGTTTTCTCCTCTTTTCTTTTGGTTGGTTTATGTTGTGTTTCTTTAGTGTTTGAGTTAGTCTTGTATGTGATATGTGTTCGTATCCAAATTGATTCTCCCTTTGAAACCGAGAACATCAACATCACAAATTTAGCTAACCAAGACACCGAGAGATAGAAAAATCATATTATGAGTCATTTCAGTAGTTGGTGAGGGATTCGTCGAATCTTTATTTGTCACTCGGGCATCGAGAGAAATGGATAGCACCTTCATTAAGGATTTGATCTATCCTCGGTGCTTTAGGTTGTGCCTTTCAACCAGGTGAGAGGGCCCATTTTGTAACCTCGGCGGTGAAGGAGAATGAAGATATCCTTCTCTCGCATAAATTTGAAAGGAGACCCCGAGAAATATGATCAATGCACCATAATTTAACTCTTGTGAGTTGTCACTTCTAAAGAATGGTGATATTTTCTAAACGGGGTTAAGGTTACTAAAGAAATTATGGAATCTTGATTGCTTCTACATATTTTGGCAAGAGAATTTATTCATTTGTGGACATACAGGGAAAACAGGGGTAGTTTAGGTGGGATTCATTGTTTTTGAATAATTTTGGTGGGAGATTAAGTAGGATAAAATTGATTTTTCCAGATATTTGAGAAAATTCACAAAAATTGGAAAACTAAAGGACAAAATGCTTCAGAACAGCTAAAATATTCCTTCAACCAGAAGGTGTGCATCAATGGAGGCCCAGATTTGCATGGTTTCACACAATCTCCAAGAATCTAACATGAAGGCTCGAGCTAAAGACTCAATTAAACATTAAAAGACCCCTAGTTCCTCATGCCTAAGATACACTCAAAGGCTTACAAACAATCTATATCAACAAATGACAGTAAAGTTATTTTACATTGTTTATCTCATTACAGGATGAAGGATCTTCTCGTAATGGAATTACAAATGCCACTAAACTATCACAGGATGAGTTCTGTGTGATTCAAAGGATTTTAACACAAGATTGCAATATGAACAAGAAAAACTACTTGCAGACATTTTGAAATAAAACAAACACAAATTTTCCCAAGATTAACATAGATTAATTCAAAGTTGATTAGATTCATCAGCAGGGGAAAGTTTCTTTGAACAGTCTCAGAGCTTGTCAATGGATGTACACTCGAAACCAACTTGATGTGATTGAAATCTAAAACACAGGAAATCAACAGGTTTCTCATATGGTCTCTCATGAAGATGCATTTTCTCAAATTTTTCTCTTAAAATTCAACCCCCAACCCTTTCGCAAGAGTATTCTCATTGCATTTACACATTTCACTCGATCACTCATCTGAAATTTTCCCCCCAAAAATAAGAATATTTGAGGAATCCTTTCCTTGTTACCAATTTTCCTCGTAAAGCGACGTTTAACAAATTTGCACCAGAATCGCAAGGTGGAAAAATCATGAACTCGATCACGCTTCTCGGACTTCGACTAATGACTGGGATGCCATGCCACAAATTTTTGATCAGTCCTTCTAATCATTCTTTTATTCTGTCATGCAAGAAATCCTCGTTTTAATCATTTTCGGTGGCTCTGTATAGCTGGATTTGATAGGAAATCCTTTTCACCCTCGAGGCAACACCTTTTTCATCCTTTACACCTGCAACCTTCATCATTTCATCCTTTTCCCATTCTTTCCTCTGTAACTCTGCTCTACATCCAACTTCTCTGGTAATTCACATTTTTGCAAGTGCCTAAGCAATTCCAACTTCAAAATATCAACATTTACAATCCTTGGACTCACAAATCAAGCTCTAAATTCATTCAATTGCACTTTGCAGATAAAAATGACAAGGAATTTCATCAAAAAATGATGAAAAACAATGCGTATTCACATCTCCAGGAGTCTTGGAGCAAAAATGGCAGCAAAATTAGATGCAATGCACAACAACCGTCAATTCTCCCCTTTCTTAACTTTAAATTAGAGTCGTCCACGTGTTTCCTTGGCACAACTATAAAGGTGAAGTATAGACGCAAGTTTCCGAATAAGTGTAGGCCTTCCACCCGCCCCTGGGCCCAAGAAAAGTGCCTTTTGGCCTTTGAAAATTCTCAGTATAAAAGGAGCTAGCGGAAGCCTCCATGTGTCTCATTGGTGCACTTTTGATATGGTGCCCAAAAGAGAAGACCCCAAATAAGCACAAACTCACCACGTATCTCGGTTCGGCGAGTTATTGAAAATTTTTAAGGACCAAGAGAAGGCACCATGTGTCAGGGTCCGAGAAAGTTTCTTCACCGTTGAAAAGTATAAGCAAGGAAGAGTGAGAGGAAACTTCCACATGTCTCCATGGCACTTGTAGACACCCCAATTTCACATCTATCCTAAATCAATTAATTTCCCTTCCTCATTTCCCACAAAAATACACTTGAATTAATCAAATATAATTTGATTAATTATCCATTTCAAATCTAAAAATAATCTAATCCTCACAACATGTCATTATTCTCCATGTTTTTCCACTATTGAATTAAAAATTCAAATTCAAATCCTCACCCACCATTCGTGGTCCCCACTCACCTAAAATCCTCCACTTATGAATTAAAAATATAATTCAAATCCTCACCCATTCTTCGTGGCCCCCACTCACCTAATATTGCCCACATTTTCAAACCATCCACCTAATCTTGCCCACATTTTCAAACCATCCACCTAATCTTGCCCACATTTTCAAACCACCCACTTAATCTTGCCCACATTTTCAAACCATGATTACTTAAATTAATTTAAGCTAATCACTCCCTCAGGCTATAAATACAACCTTACCCCTCCCCTCTAAACACACGGAGAATAAGCTTTCATGCCATATCTAAGTTCTTGCATCCTTTGAGCAAAGAACATCCTTTTGCCTAGTCCTAATGCCAAAATAGTCTCATAATCCTTTTTCCCATCTAGTGCAAAGTAAGAGGATCGTTGTTGCAGGAAGGTCTTGCTCCGTCTTGAAGAAAAGCACCTACATATCACAAAATCGGGCTCAATCCAAGTTTCTAGCCCATTCTCGAGGTTTTTGCTACGGAACGCGAAGGAGGAGGTATGATTATTGGTATTTTACTTCCTTGTTATTAGTGTATTTTTCCTAGCTTACATTGGCACACCGGTTACTTTCGATCTATTACCATTAATTTCCCAATTAGTGGTTTTATCATTCTTTGTTTATTATTGTTCATTATTATTTCATTTTCTATTCCTTATGGTATTCTTTGGTTAACCTTCACGCTTTGGATAGTGTTTTTGTTGTGTGGTGTTTTGTGGTGTATCTGCAGGTTATAGCAACAATGAAACTCTGAAGCTCATTCTGTCTTTGATCTCCTCGGCGCTTGGTGCTTAGTTTAGAGTTTGATTTTGTTATTTACTCATCATCTGTAGAAACACATGAACTAGCCATTAGTTTATTATCTTACTGTCATGGGACAACCAATCCGGAAAATGCATTTATTTATTTATTTTTGCTAAAATAACTGCTTTGTAGGAAGTTAATCATTTTTATTTTCTTTTATTTTAATCAATCATTTTGTGATCTAACTCTTTCTTTCTGTTTATTTTTCTTTTTTAACCTTGCTGTCAAAATTTTAGCTTCTCAGGTGAAGTATAGAAGTCAGAAAATAAAAAAACCAGCTCCTGGGACGTTTTTCTCACGTTCAAAATTTTCATTCAGAGCGTTCTCGTAGCCCATCTTCCGGAAGCCATAACTTTTGCTCCCGAACTCGGAATGACTTCATTTTTTTTTAACGGAAAGGTATTGAAAATATCTATGCAATGAAAAAATAATTTTTAGATTTAGACTTACAGAAAAAATTTGGTTTCATTTCTTCTAACACCTGTCTTTTTAACAAAAAAACAACAAAATTATAGTTTTATTTATTTATTTATTTTTAATTTTTATTTCACGAAACATCCTCACATGTATGCTCTTTCCTCGCACTTCAAAAGTGATCTTGGAAATCAGAAACGTGAGGCCACTCGAGCTCTAGAAAACAATTTTTATTTTTAATTTTTTTGCCTTACATTTAAATTTTCCACGACAACACTTCTAGATAATGTTTTCACCCTCTTCTTTCATCGTTTTTCTTTTTTGTGAAAATAATCATTATCGCTATTTCGCAATCATGATTAAATTGCAATAATTATTAACATTTAAAAAAAAATCGAAAATCAGAAAATCAGAAACTATTCCAATTGTATCCGCGTATGCTCTTTTCTTGCGCCTTCGAGCGATCTGGAAAATCAGAAACGGTCACATTTTTTTAGTTTCTTGTTCTAACATTGCAAGATCCTCTAGCTTTGTTTTCCAACTGTCATTTTAATAATTATTTTCCTTTGTCATATTCTTAATATTTGTTTGGTCGTTGGTTGTGTATGCTCTTTTCCTGCGCCTTTGAGCGATCTGGCAAATCAAAAACAACCACGATCACTTTTCTAACATTTCATTTGCAGGATAACTACTAATTTGTTTTTACGTAGAACCGCATTCTTTGGAATATTGTCAAAAACAAAAACAAAAACAAAAACAACAAAAATCCTACAAAAATACCACCATTCAAAGACAATTACTGAAACAAAAAAAAAAAAAAGTATGCTCAGGTACGCAATTATTTTCTGCTAGTGATTTATTTCAAATTGGAAAGAACCCTACGTTTAATCACTTCATCATATTGTTTTAGCACGTAGACAAGGTGGATTTCATCACCACCAAAGCTACATCGGTGACGTGGACTTGACTACCACGCACCAACAACATTTGCATCTGCATTGCACTTTGAGACCTAGTCTCATCACAGCGTTCGGTATTTACCTCGCCGCTGCTCTTCACTTACAGGTAATTTTGTCGTGCAGCGCATGCGAGTCATGCCTAAATAGCTGTAACAACAAAGCCTGGGCATCGTCCCTATAAATCTTCGGGGAGTTATAAGGACACCATACACATTCATCCCTCCATCACCTTCCACCTTTTCACAAAACACATTGCTGGACGTGGTGATTCACTCCGAAATAGGCAAGTAAGAATTGGTGAGTCTCCTCCAGTGCTCTAAGGGTTCCTCGTACCAATTTTGTCCCCGTTCAGAATTAGGTATATCAGGACTAGGGTATATCAGAGGACGCATCTTCTTGGAGTAATAAGAACTGCATCCACCATTTCACAACATACTTGTATGATTGCATGAAACAATGATCATTCCTGAAGAAGTTACCTCATAAGCCAAAACAATTGAATCCACATGACTGCTTGCTGTTTGAAAACACAATAGTTTAGCATTATTTTATCATAAAACTTGGCTGATATCAATGTGTTCATTGTAAAAGTTTAGACCCTAGTTGTGTTCCACAAAAAATCAGTTCTCAACCAATTCAATACCAAGCGAAAACATCCAAACAATCCAACAACATAGACCAAAACATCACACCAATTTCATTAGCTCACTTTAGCCAATAATACATCTGTCATAGCTTGTCTTCAGCTATATCCAATAGATATTGAGTGACTTGCGTTCACTCCTTATCTCATCAATTGTCAGAACATTCTTTCTAGCTTGTTTCAAGCTATATCAAAATGACATTGAGTGACTTGTTTGAGTTCACTCATTATTTCATCAGCTGTCGAGTTTCACAAAATCCCATCCGACACAAATCCCTTCAAAACTCATTTTGAGTTCACAACTGTGTTGAGTCACTTGTTTGAGTTACTCTTCCTATCAAAAATCCAGAGCTTGTTAAAGCCAAACCAATCAACATATTCATCATAGCTTGTTTGAGCTACATCCCACTTGTATTGAGTACCTTGTTTGAGTGTACTCCTTACATTTTCGTCTGCTAAGCTTGTTTAATCCAAAACAATCAAGATATTCATCATAGCTTGTTTGAGTTATATCCCACTTGTATCCCGAGTAGCTTTTTTTAAGCCTTCTCCTTATAGACTTACTTGTTAAAACTCGATTGAGCCAAAATAAAGATCATAATCAATAGGTTGATTTTTTCATCGCACATTTCTTCGTTCTCCCTCTCTTTCAAACATGAATAATTCACGAAAAACATCACACAATGAGCTATTAGAACAAATTAATAAGATGACAACACAACTCTCTCATATGGCTACCCAAATCAGTGAGCGATCACCCAAAAATCCGATCATACAACCTCATGAAGAAATCAGTTCACGTAAAGTCCAACGTCAGTTTACCCCCCTTGGAGAAAGTCTCTCTAGTGTTTTTCATCAATTAAAAGAGGCTAAAGTGATAAAATATCCAATTACAAAACCCTTTGTCAAAGGGGAAGCTAAGCCATGTTTGTACAAACCTAACACATACTTGTGACTTTCATCGCATTGATGGTCATCACATAGATAAATGTGTACGATTTAAGAATTACGTCAAGACTTAATTGATTGACGACGTCATCTCTGTAGAACTTGATGACAATGCTTCTTGCAACCAACGACACATCCAATATCACAACTTTCCATGAAGAGCTGACTACTGTCGAAACTCCTATATATACTGAAATTCCACGAGATCATGACGACAACAGTCAAGACTCTCTAATTCCAAACCAATCCATATCTTCTTCAAATTTCCTTCCATTAGTTCAAACATACATTGAACTGTTTTGACAACAACATTCTTCCAACATCTACTGAGCACTTGAACTTATTTCAAGACTCTCTTTCAGCCCAAACATATATTGAACCTGTTTTGGGTGACAACATTCTTCCAACATCTAACGAGACCTTGATCTCGTTTCAAGACTCCCTTTCAAACCTTGATATTACTGTAGACACTACAGACGAGGTTCCATCAACAAGTACCATTAAGTTTGATTCTATCATTCCAATATTGGCTCTTATGCCTAACATCTCTAGCCTTGTTGTGAAACACAACCACATCGAGTTTGGCCACTTGCGACAATGCAACCTATTGTGTCCATCATGCTTTCAACGATCGATCTTACAGGAATCTCATCACTAATTATTCTCACCTATCAAGACTTCTATGTGCATACATTCTACGAGGTATGTATACCCAGGAATATCTTTACGCCACTTTTTTCATCTTTAATCATGAATCTATCCTCAAAACAATCAATTAATGGACAAATAGAAGCAACAAACCAAATAACACAAACCATCATTGTCAACACACATGGAAGCTATTGGCTTAACCAAATCTATCCCGCTCTTTGGGCTTACTGCACATCTTATCACACACCTATTGGAGCCACTCCCTTCTACTTTATTTATGGTTGGGAAGCTATTTTACATGTCAAGGTTGAATTCCCATCCTTTAGAATATCCCTCAAAGACGTAATCAATAAAGATTATTATCAACAGTCACGCCTTAATGAACTCAAGCTTCTTGATGAAAAACGACTTAATGCCCTAGATCATCTTCAAGTATATCAAAATCAGCTACGACATAGCTACCATAAAAAATTCAAACCTAGAAAATTTAAGGTCAATCATTTCATTCTCAAAGAAAATCGAAAGAACACACCCAAAGAACGAGACAAACAAGACAAATTTGAGCCCAACGAAATCATAGATAGTTTTGGGTTTGGAGCCTATAAATTGGCCATTGAAGATGGTCAAGATCTTGATGAACCAATGAATGTAGTTCATTTAAAGAAATTTTATCCTTGAGATGTTCACTATTCCAGGATACAACGTGTACATTGTTCCTTTTGTCTTTCTTATCTCCGAATAATTTAAATTTATTCATTTCCATTGGCAGATATTTTCTTTATCAAAATCACATCTTCATATTTATCATCATGAGACAAGTGCTAATATAAATCCTATTAAGTTTGTGAGCGTCATACTTCTTCCACTTTCAGTTGCTTTCCTCTATGGTCATACCTAGAAGCTTACTGATGGTAATATATCCCCTTCTAATACATTCTCTCTTTCATAACAAAGCTCTAAACTTCGTTACCCAGTTCGTTTGGTCGTCCATCTCAGTCTTCGGTGTTGAACCCTCGCGTCCTACTAGTCGTGTGGGGCTGAGATTGGGGGCAAATGTTTCTTCCCAAATACAAAGCACTATTGTAAAAAAATCCATCAATTCAATAACTTATGAATAATTCATTGTCACATCTTTCGTCCTTCATAGTCTTTGGTGTTGAGCCCACACTTCTTACTAGTAGTGTGAGACTAGGAATGGAGGAAGATGCCCTTACTCGTCTACGTCTTGTCTTCGGTGATAAACCCTTGCCTCTTACAAGTGGCATGGGGCAAAGCGTAGAGGGTCATTCTCATACAAGCATAAAAACATTGCAAAATATTCAAAAAAAAAAAAAAACAAAAAAAAAAAAACAAAACAAAAAAAAGACAAAAAGAAATTCACTCGCCTATATTTTGCCTTTGGTGATAAGCCCTTGCTTCTCACTAGTAGCATGGGGCAAGGCATAGGGAGTCATTTCAAAAATACAAAATCTTACAGTGCTTACAAATTATAGAATCCCCAAACACGTAATTTAGATGCCTAAGTGAAGAGAGAACTATCCCTTAACCTCATATCTTATCAATCAGCAGGCCACATAACTGTCTAAGTCTAGCATGTGACTCATAAAGTGAAAGCTATTTTTGAAACCGGTTTAGTACCATTATGAAGAATGGAGTCACAATTTCCTAAAGGGATTGTTGTTAGCATTTGTCTCTATATTCATTATCTACCTCCTACGTCCTTCTTGATTCTTGGTGATGAGCCCACACATCTTACTAGTTGTGTGGAGTCAAGAATGGAGCTGGAATTCTTTTCATCATATCATCACCACCATATCCTGCCAATGGAAAGAGAATTTATGTTATTTTGAGCATAAGTTACAATGCGGAACACGGTACATCGTCTCTCTCAAAATAAGTCTGCACTGTGGTCCATAAATTGTCAATCACAATGTAAAAATCAAAAAAATTTGAAAATCATCAAAAATCCAAAAACATTTGAAAATCGTCAAAAATCCAAACACCGTGTAAACATCCCAAAAATTCAAAAACATTAGAAAATCTAAAAAAATCCAAAAATCCAAAAACAAAAACATTAGAAAATATCCAAAATACAAAAACATTTGCAAAATTTTCAAAAGACCAAAAACATCCACAAAATCGTAAAAAAATCAATAAGCAACACAGTTCATCCTTTGAACTATTATCCCAAATGAATGGTCCAACCACCTTATGACTACCAATTTCAAACCACTTCTCCTCGCGTGAATCCTCGCTTGGGGAAAATCCGGCTCTCATTGTTTCCTTGTTTGAGGAGCCCGGACCCAATCCTTGTACTCTCGCCTGGGGGCACATCTAATCAATCATCACTGTGGAACACGTTAGGGACATGTTTCTTGGTTCTTGTGTTGCATTATTAGTGGCAAATTATTATTTACTTTCTTGTATCTTGATATATTACAAGGGGCATCTTGATTTTATATATCCTGGTGTTCTTTGTAATATTCTTATGTTATCCGATTGCATGTCGATGGGCATCATACTTTCTTGATGGCCTCTCGTCATGCTTTCTTCCATTTGCATATCATACTTTGGGGCATCAAACCTTTTTGATGGCCCTGCTCTAAGCTATCACGCATATTACGGTCTAGTCATCCGATCTTTTATATCACGATGCATCTGTTATGTGCTATATTAAAATTAAGATGCTTTTCGTCACGTGAGTATCTTCTTGCATGATCAACATCTTACTTTGCACCCCATCCATTCACCCATACTAATGCATTCTCCAGTTTGTGAATCCTACTTGATCACCGCAGGTTTGCGAATCCTACTTGACGATCTTCCTCAAGTAGCATTCACTATCCAAAGCTGCTCCTTCTCCCCCACCATGATCACCATGTATTTGATCCATTCATTCTCACTTCTCATTTTGACTCCTCCGCCGCTTATACCCATATTACCCTTCTCACCATTCCTGTCCCCTCTCACCCATTGGTATTCTTTCCTTTCACCCGTTTTCTTCCCGCTTGACAATCTTACTTAATAACCCCTTCTATATGGAATCCTCAGTGGAGGTTTACCCTCTCTAAGATCTTCCCGCTGTAGAAGCTTCTTCACCACATGCCCTCTCATCAAATAACCATCACCACCAAACACATCTTCCAACTCCACCTCTTCTACTTCCCATTCCCGCATCATTACTCTTACCACGTGGGCATCCCAATTAAGGATTCCCCTCACACTCTCCACCCTCCACTGCATATATTCCTTCATCCATTCATGTTATACTCCTTTGTGTCCTTTGTTTCTTATTATCACCTCATCTCATATCATATACCACTTAGGCATACCTCACTGACTCTTTTCTCATCCTTCCCCAAATCCACCTTATGCCTAGGTCATCCTACTTACACGCTCTCGTAGTATGGCAAATTCACTTGAGGGTTCCCCTTCAGTCCATTTTGTCATACCCTATTCCCACCAACTCTAACATCATCCTTCTTCCTCAGCTTGGCGATCTTACTTAACCATCCCAGCCGCATGGCAATCTTACTTAAGACTTCTACTTAAGGTTGATCTGTCCTGTGGCCTTCCCCCATCCCATCATATTTCGCCCATCTTATTTCTCCCACCTCTCATCGTGATCATCTTCTTCACCCTACCATTCCACCCCTATTCCCAATATCATTTTGTCTTTCTCTTTGCATATCATCCCTGCCGGTTGGGTGACCCTACGAAACTTCTCCAAACAAAGATGACGATCTTACTTAAGAGATTCTCTTAAACATGACATGTCATCTTACACTCGCCCATCACTCTCCAATCTCACCACCATATTTCCTCTTCATTCCCCATCATCACATCTTTTTACCACCACTATCACCCTCCTCTGCTTGGCAATCTTACTTAACCACTCACCCAGCATGGCGATCTCACTTAAGAGTCCCTCTTAAGGATGATCTGTCTCCTTGCCTTTCCCCATCACTACCCACCCTTCACCCTTCATTTTTTCTCGGCATTCCCCATTATCACATCCTTTCACCTCCTTTTCGATTCTCGCAAACACCACTTCTCGCTTGACCATTTGTCATCTCCAGTTTTGCTCACATGGCAATCTTACTTAACCACTTCCGTCACATGACAATCTTATGTTAGGGTCCTCCCTACACTTAACTTGTCATCATGAACTTCTCCCCCGCCTCATTCTTAGTTCCCTTTATTGATCGTTTCTTCCACCTGGTATCTCCTATTACCCACTTTTTCCTCCCACTATTATCCTTTCTCCACATATCTTCTTACAACATACAACTCATCTCTTCCACCTACAATCACATTCTTTTCCCCCATTTTCCCCTCCTTGATCCATCATCCTTCATACCATTTCTTCCCATTCTTTTCATGTCTTGGTTCTTCATCCTCACCTCGTTCATCCTCATCACCCCCATCCTCTCCTCGCTTTCACTTCGTCCCAACTCCTCCCTCCCATCTTCTTCACTCTTTCCCCTTCATCTTCTCACATTCCCCCTACATTTCTACCCACACACATATTCGCCATTACTGTTAACACTCCTATATCATTCTTTCATCATCATCTTTTCTTCCCGCGCTCATAATTGTCAACGGGTTTTCCCTAAAAATTATAAATCCTCATTCCGCACGACCTCATTCACTCCCTTGGACCTTCTAGAGTTTCCCTTCATTTCTTCCCTCCTCTAAGCCCACCACTCATTGGCAACGGGTTTTCCCTAACGTCCCTTTGTTGGCGTTACCCTTTCCAGTCCTCATTCGCTTTCTCTTTTTCTTCATTTTTTCTTTCACCCTTCCCCACCACTCATTGTCAAGGGGATTTCCCTAACGTCCCCTCATTGGCATTGCCTCTTCTATCCCCCATTCTCTTTTCTCTCCTATTCTTTGCCCTGGTCTTCCTCGCAATGACGTGATTACTTCAATCTTCTCCTTGTATTCGTTCTATCTTCCTTTCCTCTCCCCTAATTTTCACGTTTCTTCTGACCACTTCCCCTTTTCTCTACCACCCCTACCTTTTGTTCATTCTGTATATGTTTCTCTTCCTTTCTCTCCTCTTTTCACACTTTCCTCGCCCCTCATAGTTTCTTTTTTCTTTTTTTTCTCCGTTCTACTTCTTCTTTTGTCCTCTTTCCATTTCCCTCCATTTCACCCCCTACTCCCACCTCGTTTTCTCCTTCTTATTTATCCTTTCCCATTTCCTACTTTTCTTCACTCTCTCATTTATTTCACGCCACGTATCCCTCTTTACTATCTCTCGTTGCTTCCTTCATTTTGCATCATCTCTATTTCATCCCTACACCTCTACTCGTCATTTTCCTCTTTTTTTTCCTTGTTTGTCCTTCATCATTCCCTTCTTCCCCTATCATCCCTCTCTCTTATTTCTACCTCTTTCATTCCTTTTTTCCCCTCCCTATCTCCCTTACTCTTCTCATAATCAACCCCCAACCCTATCCATTCCCTTTTCTCTTTCCCACACACCCTCACACCTAGCATTCAAGGTCGATTGAATCCTTTCTCCATTTGCGTCGTGTGGTCATTCCAGTCTCTTCCACTCCATTATCGTCCTCTTCTCCACCAAATCCATTTCCCTTCTTTTCGAGAGTTCTGTCGTATATTTCATTCTCGTCAATCCTCTCGAGGGGGCATCACCACATCTATCCATAATCACATCTTCTCATGAAATTTTTGTCTTGGAGGATACCATGACATCCGTCACTCACCACTTTCTATTCTCCCCAACAAACATTCACTCTACCTTTTAAAAAGTAGATTGAATTCTTCCCCCATACCGTCTACTTTCTTTGAAAGGACACTACTTTCATAGTACCCTTCCAAAGAGGGCAAATGTAGACACCCCAATTTCACATCTATCCTAAATCAATTAATTTCCCTTCCTCATTTCCCACAAAAATACACTTCGAATTAATCAAATATAATTTGATTAATTATCCATTTCCAAATCTAAAAATAATCTAATCCTCACAACATGTCATTATTCTCCATGTTTTTCCACTATTGAATTAAAAATTCAAATTCAAATCCTCACCACCATTCGTGGTCCCCACTCACCTAAAATCCTCCACTTATGAATTAAAAATATAATTCAAATCCTCACCCATTCTTCGTGGCCCCCACTCACCTAATATTGCCCACATTTTCAAACCATCCACCTAATCTTGCCCACATTTTCAAACCATCCACCTAATCTTGCCCACATTTTCAAACCACCCACTTAATCTTGCCCACATTTTCAAACCATGATTACTTAAATTAATTTAAGCTAATCACTCCCTCAGGCTATAAATACAACCTTACCCCTCCCCTCTAAACACACGGAGAATAAGCTTTCATGCCATATCTAAGTTCTTGCATCCTTTGAGCAAAGAACATCCTTTTGCCTAGTCCTAATGCCAAAATAGTCTCATAATCCTTTTTCCCATCTAGTGCAAAGTAAGAGGATCGTTGTTGCAGGAAGGTCTTGCTCCGTCTTGAAGAAAAGCACCTACATATCACAAAATCAGGGCTCAATCCAAGTTTCCTAGCCCATTCTGAGGTTTGCTTACGGAACGCGAAGGAGGAGGTATGATTATTGGTATTTTACTTCCTTGTTATTAGTGTATTTTTCATAGCTTACAAGACTCTTTCAAAAATAAAATTCGTGGAAGGTCCCCAAGCAGTAGGGGCCCTCCATGTGTCCTAGGCCTTAGAAAGTTGCTTGAAAAGTTTAAGTATAGAGAGGAGCTAGTGGAAGCCTCCACATGTCTCCTTGGCATAACTTTGAGATGGTGCCCAAAAGTGGAGACCCTAAACAAGCGTGGGCTCGCCACGTTCCTCCCTCGGCACAATCAAGTAAGGTAGGACCTAGAGGCGGATCCTCAAATGAGCTCGGTCCTCCATGTGTCCATGGTCTGCCAAAGCTACATCGGCCACATAAAAAATGTCTAAGTTTGGCAGGCAGGTGGAAACCTCCACGTGTCTCCCGATGCAACTCCAAAGGTCAAACCAAGAGGTGAATTTTTAGATGAGCGCAGGCCCTCCACGTGGACAAGACTTGAGTTGAAGCGGGCCTTAGAGTTTCAAAATTCCCTACTGAGCCGCATCTAATCAGAAAGGACCACATTTCCATAGATGTTGAGATATAAATTGACGAGGAAAACACACCCGTCAAACCGTAAAATGTAGGGAAATCACCATTTGCACCAGAAATGAATCTTTATTTAAGGAAAAATAATTTGGAAATGATATAAGGCCCAAATGTGATCCACGACCATGGAGAAGGATCTTTCAACAACATATAAATGAATAAAACTTTTCATGCATTCGGGGAAATAGGAAATACGAAAGAGCCCGCAAATTAAAGAATTTTTAGAGAAAACGAGGTGAGATCAAATTGAGCACCAACAATATGCTTGTGTGTAATTTCTCCTTAAATCTTGAGCACTTTTTCAGGAAGCTAGCTCTCCCCCATGGGCTTGGGGGAGGTTAGCATGTCTTCCAACCTTTAGAAAGACATGTAATGATGCCTATAGGTTGGGTGGTAAATCAAGTCTCTCTCCTTGTGTTGAAGATTTTGTGGAGTACAAGATTTGGGTTTTAAAGCTTGAAGATGGTTGGAGCATCCTTGGATACTTGCCATCTTGTTTTTCCCAACTTTGGGAGAGTCCAACTTCATGAATTATTTTGGTCATTATAAAATCATGTTGTAATTCCTCCTTTGTGAGTCTTCTGTTTGGGATGAATGTAAATCTTGTGCTAGCATGTGTTGTTTAAAGTAGTGTTATTCCTCCCTTTGTAAGTAGTTTGGGAATTGCATGTAATGGGTTAAGTTTTATTACTCATTGTGAGAGAAAAATATTGTTGTGTTGGAACTTTAGTTCTTTCTTATTGAAGAAAATTTCTACTCTTTCTTTGTAAAAGTTTTCCTTATTATTACCTTGAAAATGTGGATTGAGAAATGTCAAATGAAAGGAGTTGGTTATGTTGGATACTCTTATTGAGATGGAACTTTTGTTATTCGAAATCTTGATCTTTTCATATTAGTATCATCCACTACTCTTGTTGAAAGAACATGGTCATTTTGTCCCTTACTTTTCAATGCTGAAATAAAACCCCATATGATTCCTTGTGTAGGTGTAAACACTTGCAAAATAAAAGATAGGTGTAGGATGTACTCTTGTAGAAGCATCTCGGAATGTTTGGGTTATGAAATGGAAGGATTGTATTATTTGCATGTTGAAAAGAAGGTTGAGGGATTAAATGAATGTTTGTATACATTGCGAAATAAAAGAAGAGATTTTTTGAAGTGTGTTGCATTTTAGAGGAGTGAAGAATGTAGTGGTAGTGGGTAATATATGTGAGCTTTGTATTCTCCTTAGATAAAAATAAAATAAAATACATATCTATATCCACTGTTAGGTAGCCATTTTATTTTATAACTATACTCATTTAAATCGAGTGTCAAAATCCATTTAAAATAAGTTATATATATATATATATATATATATATATATATATATATATATATATATATATATATATATATATATATATATATATATATATCATAATAATAATAATAATAATAATAATAAATCCAGTTTTAATCGGCCCTTTAGACCTGCCATTCCTTGCATGAAATTATCAACATCCATTTGAGATCCGGAGGCACTAAGCCGGCTGAAACCCTAGTTAATGTTGTAACTTTAACATAGTGGGAACAAAAATTGTATAAGACTAAAACAGAGCATTACGAGGGGGGTTTGGGTTGAACAAATCTCTCACTTTTGGCCGTCCTAAAATCAGTACCATTAATATAAATTTGTAACACTAATATCTCGTAATTTATAATAATAATAATAATAAGACACAAGAGGGGCTTTTTATGTGGGGTGGGCTGCTAGGCCGACCCACCCCACTCCTTCCTTGTCACTCTTCCATCTCCCATTTTTCTTCCCGCCCGCATTTTTTCTTTCCGGTCGCTCCTCACCATTTTCCTCCCCCATTTCTCCTTGGGCACCCATCTAGAAAATACCACGGATCAACAAAAATACAAATTAATGAAACTATAAAAGAAATAAATTAGAAAAAAAAAAAAAACTGAGAAAACCCTAATTTTTAGCGGCCAGGTCTAAAGTATGTTTATTTAATAAAATGGGATATTCTTAGTATATAATATGGCATGATATATATATGTATGTTAACCTAATTTTTAGCGGCCAGGTCTAAAGTATGTTTATTTAATAAAATGGGATATTCTTAGTATATAATATGGCATGATATATATATGTAGACTATATCCACTTTAAAGTTTATTTTTTAACTTCGGTTAAGGATTAGTTTAGGTTTATATTTATATAAAACTTATACATATTTATATGGAGCACAATTTGGGAAGTAATCTATATAAACAAAGTATATGAATATTCAAAGGATAATGTAACTTTTAATAATTAGTTAGTAATGTAATGTTTAGAATAATATTTTTTTAGTATAGTATATTAAAGAAATACATATATTTAGTCAAGTTATACTTAGGGTTTAATAATAATAATAATAAATAAATTGAGTTTTAGAGTAGGAATTTGGATATATAATATAATATCTTGGCATAGCAAACATCACAATCAAGATATTCTAAGTTTTAGCTGATGAAATATTTGTAATATTCATTAGCTTAATACTTCAAATCAATACAATTATTATAAACTAAATAAAATTATTTTTAATCGTAATATGATATTAGTATAAAGCTAATGGTGTAGCTAAATGCTAACATAATGATATAACAATACCAAAGTGTATAATTTACGTAATAGAGTAATTAGTGTAATGTCGGTCTCTTTAGAGACACCTAATAAAATTAGAATGATTCAAAGAAGATTAACTTGGCCCGTATGCAAGGTCATCATGTAATCAAACAACCATTAATCTTGTGTCACATCGCGACATGTGAAAACAAAAATAAAATAAAATTATTTATCTCGAATTTTTAGGTGAGTGAGTTTCGAATTTTAAAAGAACACTCATATTTTCCTAATCACATAGCTTAATTATGAATTTAAAGAATTACATTCACATAACCTCGTTCACACACAACCAACCACATCAAACATAATTTGCATATAAAACACTTCTTCCTAGGTGGACCTACTTGGATTTCATCACTAAGAGGATAAGTTGACTCAATGTTCTAGCCAAGTATAAATAAGCTAGTGGGTGGTATATTGGTGAAGCACCTGACACCCTTATCATAGCGGGGCCATGAAGTGAGGGGGTAGGCCCTAATACCATGCCTCGTCACCGATACCAAGACATATTAGGGTCTCATGCACCTTCAAGTATATCGAGGACTCCATCTATTAACATCACTTGAAACTAGCCTTAGAATGTCATTTCCTATTACCTTTTCAGTCACTTGTCACATTTCATCTTTTCTTAATATAATCAAGATAATAATAAAAATTTCTCTTGTGTGACTTGTTTGTGTTGTTGTAATCAATCATCTAGATACTCTTTCTTTTCTTTCTTTATTTTAAGTGATTGTTCATGTATTTCATGGTTTTAACTAGACAACAATCCCCTCTACAAGACTATGACAACATGACTTACCATTTCCAAAAGTCCTAGATAATGTCCAATCTCCCTTTCAAGACATTCCATGTATAATTGAAAAATAGTGATCACCTCCAAGAACCGATCAAGAATCCCCACACTCTCCTAGAATTCAGTCGGCCACATCATAATTCATAGACTCATCGATTCCCCATTTATATAACAACAGTGATCAAGTATTCATAGATATTCTAGATTCAAAGCCCGTGGCCCCGACCGCATATCTTGCTTCTCGGGGTGACTTCCTCTAACAACCAACATCCGAACATTGTCCTCCTATTGCTAATGTAATTTTTGACACTTCTGACTCATTGAACTAAGCATGAGCAGTTATTCAACAACTTCATCCTTACTCCACCAATGGTGGACCAGAAAACATCAGCGCCTATGTCATCAATACATGTCATCGCTTTTTACATTAATGTTGTTTTATCACAAGATACAACCAATCAACAATAATCCTCTTCACTAGATCCCTCATCAATATCATCATCTTTACGAAATATTTACAAACACATCTCCTTCCACATCTAGCCTTGTAGCTTCCAAAGGTGTCTCTTCTACATTGCTCGTGATCCCAACTACCATCCCGAATACAACCCCTCTTATCCCGTCATAACAACCAACCTCTGTAGTTCATAATTTATTCATGTCCATCCCCACATCAATGCTCCTTATCAACACAAGTTCTATTGGTAGCACACATCCAACTTCACAACAAGTACCAAATACCCCTATTTCACAAATTCATACTCACTTTATAACTTAACCATCCCAACCACTCATCAACACCTCTATGTTGTATCAATATATACCACAACAATCTCAACCTCTTATCGATACTTCCATCCCATATCAATATATAACCCATCAGTCATATCCTTTTATAAACACCTCAATCCTAATCGAATATCAATATATTTAATGCTCATGCAACCTCTACTTTCACAACCAACATATAACATTCCCATGAGTGTTCCTATCCAAAGATAATATGGGTAAGTGCACGAAGTTGGGGGGCCAAAAAGTGGACAAAAACCTGAAAAAAGAAAAACACGTACGCGTTCTATTATAACATGATCGCATTTTAAATTTTCAAGTTTAGGATTTTGAGGCACAACGCGACGTGTTATAACACGACGCGTTACATAACACACACGTGTTACATAACACGTACACATTATGCCTACTATAAAGAAAAAAGAGGCTCGAGCCTATATCATTTTATCTCTTTCAAATGCGAGTTTCAAAGCTTAATCGTGCCCTTGCATTTTTTCATTTAGTTGGATCTCAAGCTCAAAGGATCATTTCTAGATAGCCGGGAAGATCTGAATTGATGACGGCACCACTGAGAAGAGGTAAACAAATTGTTTTCTCAAATTTGCATTGAAATATGATAATTATAGATTAAAATTTGAATTGAATGCATATTCTTTATTGTTGATTAGAGGTCGAGGGAATAAACCACAACTAAACCTTGTTATTCCTGTCATCCCTCCCGACACTCCCACAATTTCTCGACATGCCCTAGGTAGTCAAGAAGATTTAGCAGCCCATATAGTCGAAAAAAATTTAAATTGAGGATTTAATCAAAACAATGATGGATTCACAATCTACAAAACCCTACCACACCTCTCTCTGTAAACACATTAGAGGCATTACTTGTTCAAGCCGACGTGACAAATGGGCAAATTGATCATTAGAAAACTTACAATGAGGGTTGTAGGGTTTATTATTCCAAAAAATTGTCATATGTGGATGTAAATAAAAAATAAATTTCAAAAGACCTCATATGAACCTTATTCACGAACCCCGCACTAATTTTTCGCATTGTTGTCATGTAAACGGTTTCCCATCCATTGGGTGCAATAATAATTTGATTAAAAATAATTTTTGGGACCAATGGTGGATGGTGTTTGATTTTCCACCTTGTAATAACAATGAGGTGCTACTATAATTTCTTAGAAACTCTATTATGATTTTATCCTCAACGAGATCCCAAATTATTTTGATTTATGAGATTTGTGGTTGAGGAAAAGGAATATTTGCACAGATCGACCAAGTGCACAACATGCACTGTTCAAGCAGGTAGATTCCTCACACTGAAGCCCCCTCACCTCGAGATTGTCCCTCAAGCAGTGAAGGAGACAATAGAGATTGATACACTCCACACACTTTAGGGGCTATCTGCGACCCTTTTTGACATACGAGGGAGATTTCGAGCTATATTCGCGTGGAGGTACACAGTATTCCCTCGGGGAGTACTAGCATGAGGCCACATCTTTGCTCATCATGTGGTAGCATATGTTTGGGGCCCGAGGAGGATGATAATTTCATGCGTCGATTGATTTTGGTGCACTGGTGCTAGGGGTGCACATGATAATGTCACTATGTTAGATGTCCTTTTGAGTGAGACATTTGGATTACATTCATTGGTGTTACCTTTGTAGGAAAATTTGTTATGTTTTGTTATATGTGTTACAAAAAAATGGAGTACTTGGTTTACTTATATATGTTAAATTTTTGAAATAATTATATTTGTACATGTATATGCATTGATATTCAGCAGAGCACGAGAGGTGCATCTTCATCCCAACTATTGGTGCTCAAATTAGTCTTGCCCTATTTTTCATTGAAATTCCTCAGTTTGCGGCCTCTGTCATGTTTTCTATTTCCCGTATTGATGCTTGAAGACTCTTTCCTCTATTTGGTTGCCATGATCAGTCCCTTCCTTGGTTGAGGATCACTTAAAGGTCCAAAATTTGATTTTTCGTTCCTCTTGTCCATCTCGAAAGAGTCTCAGTAACTTAGGTGTAAAACTCAGCTTTTTTCCTTTCTGCCATTTTCCACAGTCATGTTTTTTCATCCCTATCTTTTTGTCCCAAATATCTGTGGAAACGTGATTGAATGCAGCTTGGAGGATCACATTTGATCATTATATCATTTCCAAACTCTTTTGTCTGTGAAGAAAGATTCATTTCGGGCTCAAAAGGTGGTTTTCTTGCATTTTACGGTTTGATGGGTGTATTTTTTGGTCAAATTTACTTCACAAGCATCGGTTGAAACGTGGCCCTTTACGGTTGGATGTGGCTTGGCGGGAACTTTGAAAACTCTAAGGCTCGCTTCAGCCCAAAACTTGTCCACGTGGAGGAACGACGCTCATTTGAAAATTCACCTTTTGGTTTGGCCTTAGAGTTACGTCGGGGAGACACGTGGAGATTTCCGTTGCTTTTCCCATACTTAGACAATTTTTTCATGCATCCGGTATAGTTTTGGCGGACCATGGACACATGGAGGGCTGGAGCTTATTTGAGGATCTGCCTCAAGGTTTCACCTTAACAATTGGGACAGGGAGACATGTGCAGGCTTCCACCAGCTCCGCTTTATACTTAGACTTTTCAAAGTAATTTTGAAAGGCTTGGGACATGTGGAGGGACCTGCATATGATCCGGGGATTGGCCCTCTAGGTTCTTTTTAAAGAATCACCAGGAGGACACTTAGAGGATTCCGCTCACTCTACCCTTTCCTTGGACTTTTCAACAGCCAAAGAAAAATGTCTCAGACCCTAGACACATGGCACCTTCCGCTGAACCTTCAACTTTTTTAACAAACTCTGCCGGACTGAGACACGTGTTGAGCCCATGCTTATTTGGGGTCTCTTCTTTTGGGGACCATCTCAAAATGCACCATTGAGACATGTGGAGGCTTCCACTGGCTCTTTTTTACACTGAGACTTTTGAAAGGCCAAAAGGCATTTTTCTTGGGCCTAGGGCACGTGAAAGGCCCGCGCTTGTTTGGGACTTTCCTCTATGCTTCTCCTTTGCAATCGCGCTTAAGGAAACACGTGGGCCATTTATGATATAAAGTGGAAAAGGGGCAGAATCAATGGTTGCTATGTATTGCGTCTTTTTCTGCCATATTTGCTCCAAGACTCCTGGAGAAGTGAATATGTACTATTTTTCATCATTCTTTGATGAAATTCCTTGTTGTCTCTGTCTATAAAGTGCTATTTGATGGATTCAGAACTTAATTTGTGAGTCCAAGGATCGTTAAGGTTGATATTTTGAAGTTGGAATTTCTCAGGCACTTGCAAAAATAAGAATTACTAGAGGAGATGGGTGCGGGGTAGAATTGCAGAGGAAAGAGAGGAAAAAGGATGAAATGATGAAAGTACAGGCACAAAAGATGAAAAAGGTGTTGCCTCGAGAGTGAAAAATATTACCTGTCATATCTAGTTGTGCAGAGTCTCTGGAAAATGATTAAAAAGGGGATTTCTCACATGATAGAATCAGAATGATTAGAAGGATTTCCAAAAATTTGTGGCATGGCATCCTAGTCATTAGTTGAGGGCCCAAGAAATGTGATCAGTTCACAATTGGTCCACCTGGCAGCTTTCGGATCTAAATTTGTTAAACGTCACTTTCTAAAGCAAATTGTTAACAAGAAAAGGTCCCTCGAATATTCTTTCTTTTTGGGGGGAAAATTGAGTGAGTAAAATGTATAAATGCAATGAGAATACTCTTGCAAATGGTCGGAGGTTGAATTCTTAAGAAATTTCCCCTCTTTTGAAAGTCAAAATTTAAATTTTTTGAGTTGACACCCTTTAGTAATGTTCTAGTGAAGTAAAAATTTGAGGAGATAGTGAAAATTCACATTTATTGGAGTCATTTTGGTGATTTGCGGGTCACATGGACATTTTTGTCCCTCATGTCCCAAGTACTGCTGGGCCTTATTTTCCGATCGGCCGCTTTCCCCACAAATCCTTGACTAATGGATTTTTTGGAACTTTTTGGCCCATTTGTCCCAAGTTCACCGGACTTCCTTTTCCCCGATCCTATCGCCCACATTGGGTTCTTCGCATACTTTTGTCCCATCTGTCCCAAATGCATCTATGTGCTTTCTATTCACGGATTCCCACACCTGCGCATCGGTGAATCGCATCTTTGCGTCCCCTGCATCCTTCATGTTTAAGTACTGGCCACCATGCTCATTTGGCCCGCATTCCCGCATCCCGTGTGTGGCGGATCATGTCTTCGTCCTCGTGTCCTAAATGTACCAAAGACCATCCGGGCCAGTTTTCTCCACTTTTCTCTTTTCATCTTTTTGAGTCGAGTACAAGGTGAATTTAATGCATTTAATGACCTTCTCTCTCTTGAATGGCTATTTAATGGGACTATCCCCTATGCATTTGTCACATTGCTCACTTGCCATCTCTTGCTCAAATCCTTGCCATTAAAGTCATTTGCTCGTGCCCCTGTATCCCTTTGCATTTTCATCGTGATTTTGATCTTGGAAGGCTATTCCCCCTGTGTTGCAAAAATGAAGATCAAGTTTCAAGGTCAAGAACATGTGTCACCTCTTGAGACCTTGTACCTGATATTGGAGATAGTGAGGTTCGACACTTAGATTTTGGAGATTTTGGGGCGTAGACTAACATGCTCTAATCCTGCTCCCATGGCACAAATGATCAGTGATAGTGGAATTGCATACATGGCTGGTTTTCCTATCTCTGTACAGTGTGCCGACACCGTGCTTGCCTATGGAGCCCATTTTAACCGGATACCAAGGAACTTACTAATGTGCATGGGGAATTAATTGCTAAACTGGATGCCACCATTTTTACTACCCTACGCATTC
The DNA here is from genome assembly GCA_018340775.1 of Taxus wallichiana var. yunnanensis. NCBI lineage: Eukaryota > Viridiplantae > Streptophyta > Pinopsida > Cupressales > Taxaceae > Taxus > Taxus wallichiana. The sequence goes on along the minus strand of CM031241.1, from coordinate 538,980,362 downwards.
CAGAGACTGAAGATTCCATAGTTCTCACTCATGCTCAAGCTCAAACCCTGTTCGATCAAGACAGTGAGAAATACAAGGCCCGAATAGCAAAATCATGGTTAAAGAACCCTAAGAAGGGAGCGTCCCGACTCTCCAAGGCATTATTCAGAGTTGATTTTAATGAGGAGCTATCTGATTTTATTATTTTTCTCACCCGTATCATGGGGTTTCCTTCCACCAATGAATTTCACTTTTGGATGTGCCCCTTTATAAATATCATCTGCGAGGGAAAGCAGAACATTAATTGGGCTGAAATTGTTTGCATGAATTTGACTGAGCAATTGTCTAGTGTTCTAGTAGACTAAGAAGTTCTATATGACTTCTTATCTCATGTATACCTAGCTACATCTCGGCAGTGGTTTAGTTTCACCTACATGGAGGGCCAGAAGAATGAGCCTATTTATGCATACTGCCCTTAGTTTACCCTTGAAGCTAGCAATCACAATTTCAGAAGAGTCAATGATGCTTTCACCATGTATATTGTAAGACTCTTGGAAGGTGATATTTCTAGGATATTTTTTGATGAAGCTATGAACCTGATAGCCAAGTATGGGGCTTTCTTCATCCAATTCAAGAGGTTTTCATACATTAGGTTGGCTGGTTATGAAAATACACCCCTCAAGCTCCCCATGTTTTGCAATGATAAAATGGCTCTGGTTGAAGTGTGCAGGAAACTTGATAAACTCCATAGAACCTACAGGGACAAGAAGATCACTGGTCTGCATTTCCCTATCTCCTTGGGAAACTATACATGTAAAACAACTTTGGATGCCCAAAATGTAGAAAGGGCTATCACTCCTCTCACTATCCATTTCTTCAGACCTAGGACTTGTTTTGATCTGAAGAAGTTTATTGATTAGAACCTCAGGATAATCTATCATCACAAGCTAGATACTGAGGATTACTGGGCTGATTGTGCAGATGATTTTGAAGCCAGACGGAGGCACTATGGCAGACTCTCTCTCTACAAAAATTAGAGATCTCAATCTCTACCAAGTTCCTGAAGGATTTAAGGATGATGATGAGGACTTACAATCCTTTGAATATGAAACATCAATCAAACACACTCCTTTAGAAGATCTAGATTGGTACAAAAAAGAGAGATGATTTGGTTGAGATTATTTCCCTGTTCTTGTAAGAACTAAAGTTTGGGTTGACAGGAAGGTTCGTGAGCTCAAGAAGAATCAGGGTGGATCTTCTTCCAGAGATACCTCTACACCAGGGAAGGAAGCACATACAACCAGTACCGAGGTACTTGAGCAAACCCCTCATTCTTCCTCAATGAAAGAGCTGAGTCATCTACTCCTTCTTCTACTCAAGTATATCAAAAGAAGATCAAAGAGGTTAAACAGGAACCAATTGAGGAAGAATATCTTCTTGAGCATTCAAAATTACCTTTAGGACTAGAGAACATTATTGTTCTTAGTGAGAGTGATGACGGTGAAGTGCCAAATCCTGTAGGAGCTCTTGAAGTCACTATTGAAGAAGAAAAGGAAATGTCTAGTATTGAACCTCCTAATACCACAGACTCCTCTACAAAGGAAGCTCTGATGCTCCATCCACTTCTTTTGCTAGAGGAAACAATGGTTAATACTCTAAGTGCCATGGGTTCACTTTCTCTTGGGCCCCTTGTTCCTTCCTCTTCTTCTTCTACCTTTGCTGGGTGCAACCCATGGTTGATAGCAAGAAGAGAAAATCTTCTTCTCATCTAACAGGGCCAAATTTTGATGTTGTGGTAGCTCTGTTGAGTACTGCCCCTCCCCCTCCAGCAAAGAAATCCAAGACCACTTCAAGGTTAGTAACTAATGCTCAGGCCAATAGTTCTGGAGGTTGCAAAGCCCAAGGTTGATAAGGTAGAGCAAGATCTTTTGGTCTCTGATTTAGAGCTTTCAAGGATCCCAATGGGAGAATCCACTCCTGAGAGTGAGGTTCATAACCTTCAGGAAATGGTAACAAGGGTTATTGAATGAGTTGAGAAGGGAAAGCAGACCATAGAACAATTGGAAGAACAAAACCAAGTTCTTTCCAGCTTTATCAAGTCATTGTTTTGGCCAAGGATAAGGTTTTGGATCTCCCCACTAGTTTGCCCTTCCACCTCCCATGATTCTCAGTTAGGATGAAGTTCAGAGTATCAAGGACATACATAGGTATTCCACTTATGGAAAGGCCATGGAGGCTATGGTTGATGACATGACTATAGCAGGTTTGAACTTCATTATGGAGGCCTTCAAAACCAATGAAAAGGTGGCCAACTTACAAGCAGAAACTCTCCTCCTCAATTAGAGCTATGGACAAAGAGCTGAAGGTTTGGAGTAGTTGTATTACGAGATCTTCGCTTGATGGTTAGACTGATGAGAAGATATTATTGGCTAGTAAATTCTTTGATGATGCCAAGAACAACTTATCAAAGACATGGATTTTTAGTGTTGAATGGAAGATAAAGGTTCTGGAGGAAGCATTGGGAGAATTGAGGAACAGTTGGCAGAAAGGAGAGTCTTTCAAAACTTGTGTTTCCTCTACCTTTAAAGATATTCATTGCCATCTTCATGATGAAACTTCAGGTGTTCCTTTCTCTCTTCAAGAGATCAAAGCTCAGTTCAGAACATTTGTCAAAGAAGACTTGTTCAAAGAAGAATTAATTACCAAAGAGAAGATAAAGGATATTTGCTCTCTTCAATCTGCCATTGATGAGGCCAATAAAGAATACATGGAGCATACCGAGTTCGATAAAGATATGGAGAAATGTCTAGGCACTTGGTCTCACACCACTGCTAACACAACAATCCCATGAGGTATGGAGATAGCTGAGGCATTAAAAAAATTTAGGCATCGGATTCTCAAATCAGTGGGCCCTCCTCAGCCATAAGCGGATGTTTTCTCTTCTAGCTTCTCTTTTTCTTCTTCTATTCTTAGTGTTGAGCTCCTTGTAAATTAATTAAGGACATTGTTTTGTGCATTTCCTTAATTAATATTTTAGTTAAAAGAAATGGTTACCAAATGTAACCAATTTGTAAGATATATAATGAGCTCTCCACGCCATTCTAAGGGGCTGGAACTCTGATTATTTTTGAAAGTGTAAAAGAGTCAAAAGCTATCAATACAAGAAGATTTCCCTTTCTGTTTCTATCTGTGCTTATTCATTCTTTCCTATCTATTAAAATTATTGAATCATTAATCTATTTTACATCAAGAAGCTTTGTATTCTTGTGGATGTCATCTCTGAGAACTTTGTGTCTATGAAATAACATCTTATGGTTTTAACACAAATGATTTTGTTCTATATGATCCCTAGTTCGGCATTTATAAGGAATTATTTTGCTATCTATATTTCCCGAGAATGCTATTCTACCTTTTCCCATTCCTTAGTTCTTCTGTCCTTTTGTATTGATAATCGGTCATTTAAAACACTTTCATGATATCAGAGTTCCTCTTTAAAACTAAATGTTGTACATTTGTAAATAAGTTTTTGCCTTTAAATAAGGGAACCTCTCCCATTAAAGAGGAGGAATTTTTGTCCCCTAACTGTTGCTTTCATTAAAGTCCTTATTTGACAACCAACAATTTTTGGTGACTCTACTGGGGATTCATTTTTACGGATTCAGTTTTAAGAACAATTTCTTGATCATTTTCTGATCTGGTGACTCTAAGATTTACCCGTGGTAGGAGGGCTCTTGGAATCGAAGATTCTAGTTTCAACTCTTGGAGCAACAAGGTTTTCCTCTTCCTTCAACAAGGAGAAATAGAAGAGCTCATTCTACAAGCACACCCCCTGTTGAAAATAGAACCCTTGGGAGTGGTATCCCTCAAGAGCAACTCAGCCCTAATCTCCGTGCTTTGATTCTTGTTGGTGTTTCAGTTCCTCTTCAAGTAGTTTTTCCAAGGATGGTAGTTCCATTACCTTGGGGCCACCGTGTTGGGCCTCTTGCCCTCCCTCAACCTTTGCATGAGTTACCCAGGGGTAATAGGAAGAACTTTCCCAAGTTCAGAGGTGATGGAAAGGTGCATCCTGATGAGCATATTGCAGCTTTCATAGTTGCATGTGGAGTCCTCAGAGTTGAGCATGAAGATGTCTCGGTGAGGATTTTTGTAGAGACTTTGCAAGATAATGCAGTAGATTGGTTCTATCATCTTCCTGTTGGGGCCATTACCAATTGGACCATGATGAGAACAAGATTTGAGAACCGTTTCAAACCTGCTAGAAGATGTGCATGCTTTACTAGCTCAGATTTCTCAAATAAAGAAAGAACCACAAGGAGCCCATGAGAGAATTTGTGGCCAGGTTCAATAAGTTGATTAACAAAATCCCACCAGATACCCAACCTATAGATCAAATTCAAAAAAATGTTTCTTCCTGAATGCTCAATTTCCTGAAGTAAGCTATGCGTTGAGAAGAGCCAACCTTGCAACATTGGATGAGGACCAGAGATTAGCCATTAGTGTTGAAGATGACTTGATCATGTCTGGTAAGTTGAAAAGAGATCCTTCCAAATCTAAAGCTTCTTCTTCCTCTTCCTCTACTCCTGGAGCTAATGCAGATCAATTAGTACAAAAGCTTGCTAATGACCTTATTGCCATCAAGAAATAATTGGCTCAACATGCTCCTTATACAGATGTTCCAAGGAGGAATTTTCAGCCTAGAAATCATTTTCCTTCCTCTCAGACAAGGCTGGAAATTGAGGGACCACCCATCAAGGTCCCTATTAATGCAACTTGTGAGGTTGAAGAACCTGATGATGAAGAGGTTAATGAAGATTTTGAAGAACCTGAAGAAGAGGCTGATGAAGAGCTGGAAGAACTTGAGGGGTCTCGGGTTAATTTCTTCACCACTGAAGGTGTTGATGAAGAAGATGATTATGATGAAGTAGTAGTAGAGATGAATAGTGAGTCATATGTTGTTATGACTAGGGACAAACAAATAAGAAGGAGAAAGTGATGCAGCCCACTAAGAGGTCCAAGGAGCATCCCATGACTATCCCCATAATTGCAAAAAGAGGATCTCCTATTCCCACTGCATCCACACAGAAGGTGAGTTCGATAATTCTTCTTTTCCTAATCCTACTGTTAAAACTTATTTTCTCCAGTTCCTAAACCTGATAAGCCTAGGATTCCTAGTGATGATAGCCCATCCACCTCTGGATCTTTTGATATCATCGATCACCTTAAGAAGACAAAAATCCAAATTTTAGAGGTTGAGTACTATCAAACTCATCCAAAATCCTTTGCCAAAATGGTCCACTTTGTCAATTCCCATTCCAAAACTTTACCCAATACTTCTAAAGGTATTTTTGCCTACTCCATCTTCTACACCCCAACCAAACCTTGTGGCTGCAGTCACCTCACCTAATGAGAAAATCAAACCATTTTATGTGACCCTCCTTATAGCAGGCCATAGACTTAGTAACTGTGTCATAGACTCAGGAGCATCGGATAATGTAATGCCTACCAAAGTGGCCCATGCTCTGGGTCTTACCCTCACACACACTATTGGTTCTTGTTATTCTATGGAGAGTAGGGAGGTGCCCTTGGTTGGAAGAATTAAAGATGCACAAGTAGCTTTTGCTGCCTTACCTGAGAAAAAGGTTTTAGCTACTATTCTAGTAGTTGATATCCCTCCTTCATATGGCATGTTGTTGAGTAGGAACTTCTGTAAGGATGTGGGAGGAGAAATTCAAATGGATTGGTCACATGCCCTTATACCAGTCAATGACAAGATGAAGAAGTTGTTTGCCTGAGAAGCAATCTGAGTATATTGTGCAAAAGATAGATGATCCTAAAGCACAAATACTTTATGAAGATATTGGGCATGAAAACTATATGATTATGTCTCAGGATGAAACGGAACATCCCAAAGAAGTATTTCATGATCCTAATGGCATTTGGAATTTGGAATTTGATGGAAGTTGTTCCTCGGCTGGTTCTGGGGCTGGTGTGGTACTGATATCTCGGAAGGAAAGGTTCATCCTTTCTCATTCAAACTATAGTTTGAAAATACAAATAACATAGTAGAGTATGAAGCTCTCATCCTTGGACTTAACGTGGCAAAGGAGAAAGGTGTGAAGAATCTTCTAGCTCGTGGAGATGCGAACTAGTTGTTAAACAAGTCAAGAAACCTTTTCCAAGTAAAGAATAGAAGATTGAAGCATTATAGGAATATGGTTTGGGATTCTATTGAATTTCTTGATGCCTTCTCCATCAAAGTAGTGCCAAGGGAAAAGAACACTAGGGTTGATTCTCTAGCTGTTTTAGGATCATTGTTGATACCTCATCCTGATTTCTCTCAGGATAAATTCACCATTGAAATGATCCATAGACCAAGTGTACCGGATAATGCAAGCAATTGGAAAGTTTTCAATGATGATCAACATTTTCTCTCTTTCCTGGAACTTAGGGATAACTTTGAACAATTGTATTTGAAGGAAGTGAAAATTTTCCTCGTGAGAGTGTATCTTCAATGAGGAAGGTGTCAAAGAGGAGACAAGATCAAGATGGGTGCATCAGACTAAAAGGTAACAAGATCCCTAAAGGGATGGTGAGTCTAGAGGAATTGTTTGATAAACATGACAGGTATGTTAAGGCTAAAGCTTCTAGAGGAGCCCAACAATCTGTTGAATATGAAAAGGTTAACATTGGGGGCTCTGTTGACCCCAAAATGGTGAACATTGGGAAATGTTGCACACAAGAGGAAAAGAAGAAGGTAGTAAATCTTTTGAAGAAGTACGTTGATGTACTTGCTTATTCTTATGATGATCTGAAAGCTTTTCAGCCCAAAGAAATGCAACATTTCATTCCTCTCAAACCTGGGATTAAACCTTTCAAACAAAAGAAAAGGCAGTACAATCCAAAGATTGTTGACACCATTTTTAGGAGATACAAAAGTTGTTGAAGGCCAAAATTATCTTTCCCATTCATCATTCAACATGGATTGCTAACATTGTGCCTGTTAGGAAGAAAAATGGTGAGATTCGGATCTGTGTTGATTTTAGGAATCTGAATCAAGCTTCTCTGAAGGACAACTACCCCCTACCCATGATGGACCAGGTGTTGCAAGCTATTACAGGAGCTGAGATGTTGTCCATGCTTGATGGTTTCTCAGGATATAACCAAGTAGAAGTCAACACTGCAGATCAGCACAAGACTACCTTTACCACTCCTTGGGGTAATTTTTCTTACAAGAGGATGCCCTTTGGTCTCATTAATGTTCAGTGCCACCTTTCAGAGAGCTATGGATTTGGCCTTTGGAAGCCTGAAAGGAAAATGTATTGTTGTGTATCTAGATGACCTAACTGTATTTTCCAAAAATAGAGCAGATCACTTTCAACATCTAGAAATAGTTCTCTTGAAATGTAGAGAACATGGAGTTTCCCTGAATCCCAAGAAATCTATCTTTTGTGTCATGGAGGAAAATTGTTGGGACATGTTGTCTCTAGATAAGGAATCAAGATTGATCCTGAACGAGTTCAAGCTATTCAGCAGATTCCTCTTCCTACAAGTAAAAAGGGAGTGCATTCTTTCTTTGGTAAGATCAACTTCCTGAGAAGATTCATCCTTGATTTTGTAGAGTTGACTTTGAATATCTCTCAGATGATGAAAGGAAAGCAGACATTTGGTTGGTCCACTAAAGGAAAGGAAGCATTTGAAAATATTAAAAAAGCTATTGCTAAGACTCCTATCTTAGCATGTCAGATTTCAGCAAAGATTTTATTATCTATTGCTATGCCACAGAAAATACCTTGGCTATTGTGTTGACCTAGAAAGATTCTGAAGGTCACGAGCTCCCAATTGCATTCATGAGTTATATTCTTAAAAATCACGAGTTGAAGTACACTATGATGGAGAAACATGCTTTTGCAGTGGTTAAAGTTGTTAAGTAGTTTCGATTCTATATCCTTAACTCTCACTTTGTGGTATTGGTGCCTGATACAACCATCAAGTCTATTCTTACACAACAAGAATTTGGAACTAAGAGAGGAAACTGGGTAGCAAAGGTTTAGGAATATGATATTGACATCAGACCAACTAAATTAGTTTGGGGTAAAGGCCTATGTGAACTCATTATTGAAGGAGCTGGTCATGAGTTGCCTAAGGATGAGGTTGATGTTCCTATTGTTCTATTTCTCAGCTCAACGGATGAATGGTATGCTGACATTGCTCACTTCCTCACCTATGGTGAATGCCCATCTCATTTAACTGCAAGGAGAAGAGGGCTATCAAACTAAGATCAACATAGTACGTGTTGTGGGAGAATGCTTTGTTCAAATGAGGAGTGGATGGAAGATTCTTGAAATGTGTTGACAAAGAGCAACAAAAGAATCTTTTCTCAGCCTTCCATGATCAAGCCTGTGGGGGTCATTTCTCATCTGCCGTAACTGCCCACAAAATTCTTCGTGCAGGGTACTATTGGCCTACTTTGTTTAAGGATGCATCAAGGTGGGTTGACAAATGTGAAGCTTGTCAAACCTTTGTGGGAAGACCAAAGTTGGCTGCTTTACCACTTAAACAGTTGTGATTGAAGAACCCTTTCAACAAGTGGGGTTTGGACTTCATTGGAACACTCAACCCATCTTCAAGTGTAGGACATACTCATGTGTTGACTGCCACAAATTATTTCACTAAGTGGGTAGAATCCATTCCAGTTAAGAGTACTACTTCTAAGGTGGTATGTAATTTCATCAAAGAAAACATCTTGGTAAGGTTTGGAGTACCAAACAAGATTGTGACTGATAATGCTTCAAATTTTTCTTCTGCTGAGATGATGGATTTCTATTATGGATATGGCATTTCCCTTGCTCACTCTCAAATTACTATCCTCGAGGAATGGGAATAGAATCAAGCAGAATCAATAAACAAAAATTTGGTGACCATTGTAAGGAAACTTGTTAATGAGTCTCAGAGAAACTGGCACAAGAAGCTCTATGATGCTCTCTGGGAAGATAGGATTACACCTAAAAGAGCAATTGGGATGTCCCCTTTTCAAGTGGTGTATGGTGTGGAAGCCCAACTACCGGTGATAGTGGAGCTACCAGCTTTGTATTTGATGAAGGCCATTGAGGACACTAGTTTCAGTGATTCTTTAGATAAAAGGATCATGTATCTTCATAAGTTGAATGAAGACAGATGCGGAGTTTTGATAGAATATCTGCCCATCAGCAGAAGGTGAAATCTTTGTTTGACAAGAAAACCAGATCTAGAGATTTCAAAGTTGGAGACATTGTTTTGTTGTGGGATAAAAGACATGAACCTCGAGGAAGCCATGGTAAGTTTGATTCTCTTTGGCTTGGTCCTTTTAGAATTAGGCACTTTGTTGGTGAAAATTATTTCTATCTTGATTACATGGATGGATCCTCTCTCCCACTTCCTTATAGTGGGCAGTACCTGAAATTGTTCAAGTCCTAGGTGAATAGGAAGTCCTATGTATATTATGTACAGTGTGTGTTTGCTTTCCCTTGCCTTTGTTTTTTGTTTTCCTTTCCTTGTTTTTGGTGTGTTGTCTTCTATATTGTCTTTCCTTTGACTCTATTTTCCCAATGGATAAGGCACTGGTCTTCTTTCCTTGAGTTTTTCTTGAGTTCTTGTCTTGCCTCATTGTTCTTGATCTAGTCAAGTCATCCCCAGAAAGAGCCAGCTATTGTCCTCTCAAAATTTCCCCTCTTTTGAAAGTCAGAAATTTGAAATTTTTGAGTTGACACCCTTTAGTAATGTTCTAGTGAAGTAAAAATTTGAGGAGATAGTGAAAATTCACATTTATTGGAGTCATTTTGGTGATTTGCGGGTCTGTCGGACATTTTTGTCCCTCATGTCCCAAGTACTTGCTGGGCCTTCTATTTTCCGATCCACTTTCCTGCAAATCCTTGATTGTGACTTTATCGATGAACTTTTTGGCCCATTTGTCCCAAGTTCACCCGGACTTCCTTTTCCCGATCACCCGCATCACCCGCATCGGGTTCTTCACGTACTTTTGTCCCATCTGTCCCAAATGCATCTATTGCTTTCTATTCACAGATTCCCCTCACACCGTAGTGCATGGCTGAATCACATCTTCACATCCCTCATCCGTCCTTGAGTACTGGGCGCCGTGCTCATTTGGCCCGCATTCCCCTGCATTGCCGTGTCGGTTGGATCGCGTCTTTTGTCCCTCATGTCCCAAATGTACCAAAGACCATCGGGCCAGTTTTCTCCACTTTTCCCACTTTTCATCTTTTTGAGTTGGTGTAAGGTGAATTTAATGCGCATTTAATGACCTTCTCTCTCTGAATGACTATTTAATGGGACTATCCCCTATGCATTTGTCACATTTCTCACTTGCCATCTCTTGCTTGAATCCTTGCCATTAAAGTCGTTTGCTCGTGCCCCTATATCCCTTTGCATTTTCATCATGATTTTGATCTTGGAAGGCTATTCCCTGCGTGTTGCAAAAATGAAGATCAAGTTTCAAGGTCAAGAACATGTGTCACCTCTTGAGACCTTTGTACCTGATATTGGAGATAGTGAGGTTCGGCACTTAGATTTTGGAGATTTTTGGGGCAGACTAACATGCTCTAATCCTACTCCCATGGCACAAATGATCAGTGATAGTGGAATTGCATATGCAGCTGGTTTTCTATCTTTGTATAGTGTGCCGACACCGTGCTTTCTACAGAGCCCATTTTAACCCGAATACCAAGGAACTTACTAATGTGCATGGGGAATTAATTGCTAAATTGGATGTTGCCGCCATTGTTACTACCCTACATTCTAGAGACTGAAGATTCCATAGTTCTCACTTGTGCTCAAGCTCAAACCCTGTTCGATCAAGACAGTGAGAAATACAAGGCCCGAATAGCAAAATCATGGTTAAAGAACCCTAAGAAGGAGCATCCCGACTCTCCAAGGCATTATTTAGAGTTGATTTTAATGAGGAGCTATCTGATTTTATTATTTTTCTCACTTGTATCATGGGGTTGCCTTCCACTAATGAATTTCACTTCTGGATGTGCCCCTTTATAAATATCATTTGCGAGGGAAAGCAAAACATTAATTGGGCTGAAATTGTTTGCATGAATTTGACTGAGCAATTGTCTAGTGTTTATAGACTAAGAAGTTCTATATGACTTCTTATCTCATGTATACCCTGGCTGCATCCCAGTAGTGGTTCGGTTTCACCTACATGGAGGGCCAGAAGAATGAGCCTATTTACACATACTACCCTCAGTTTACCCTTGAAGCTAGCAATCACAATTTCAGAAGAGTCAATGATGCTTTCACCATGTATATTGTAAGACTCTTGGAAGGTGATACTGCTAGGATATTTTCTGATGAAGCTATGAACCTGATAGCCAAGTATGGGGCTTTCTTCATCCAATTCAGGAGGTTTTCATACATCAGGTTGGTTGGCTATGAAAATACACCCCTCAAGCTCCCCATGTTTTGCAATGATAAAATGGCTCTGGTTGAAGTGTGCAAGAAACTTGATAAACTCCATAGAACCTAAGGGACAAGAAGATCACTTGGTCTGCATTTCCCTATCTCCTTGGGAAACTATACATGTAAAATAAACTTTGGATGCCCAAAATGTAGAAAGGGATATTACTCCTCTCACTATCCATTTCTTCAAACCTAGGACTTGTTTTGATCTAAAGAAGTTTATTGATCAGAACCTCAGGATAATCTATCATCACAAGCCAGATATTGAGGATTACTGGGTTGATTGTGCAGATGATTTTGAAGCCGAGTGGAGGAACTATGCAGAACTCTCTCTACAAAAAATTAGAGATCTCAATCTCTACCAAGTTCTGAAGGATTTAAGGATGATGATGAGGACTTACAATCCTTTGAATATGAAACATCAATCAAACACACTCCTTTAGAAGATCTGGATTGGTACAAAAAAGAGAGAGATGATTTGGTTGAGATTATTGCCCCTGTTCTTGTAAGAACTAAAGTTTGGTTTGACAGGAAGGTTCGTGAGCTCAAGAAGAATCAAGGTGGATCTTCTTCCAAAGATACCTCTACACTAGGTAAGGAGGACAGCACATAATCAGATCTTGAGGTACTTGAGTAAACCCCTCATTCTTCCTCAATGAAAAGAGCTGAGTCATCTACTCCTTATTCTACTCAAGTATATCAAAATAAGATCAAAGAGGTTAAACATGAGATAGTTGAGGAAGAATATCTTCTTGAGCATTCAAAATTACCTTCAAGACCAAAGAAAATTATTGTTCTTAGTGAGAGTGATGACGATGAAGTGCCAAATCCTACAGGAGCTCCTGAAGTCACTATTGAAGAAGAAAAGGAAATGTCTAGTATCTTGAACCTCTGTTAATACCACAGACTCCTCTGCAAAGGAAGCTCCTGATGCTCCATCCACTTCTTTGCTAGAGGAAACAATGGTTAATACTCTAAGTGCCATGAGTTCACTTGCTCTTGGGCCTCTTGTTCCTTCCTCTTCTTCTTCTACCTTTGCCTAGGTGTAACCCTTGGTTGATAGCAAGAAAGAAAAATCTTCTTCTCGTCTAATAGGGCCAAATTTTGATGTTATGGTAGCTCTGTTGGGTACTTGCCCCTCCCCCTCCAGCAAAGAAAGCCAAGACCACTTCAAGGTTAGTAACTAATGCTCAAGGCCAACAGTTCTTGGAGGTTACAAAGCCCAAGGTTGATAAGGCAAAGTAGGATCTTTTGGTCTCTGATTTAGAGCTTTCAAGGATCCCAATGGGAGAATCCACTCCTGAGAGTGAGGTTCATAACCTTCAGGAAATAGTAACAAGGGTTATTGAATGAGTTGAGAAGGGCAAGTAGACCATAGAATAGTTGGAAGAACAGAACCAAGTTCTTTCCAGCTTTATCAAGTCATTGTTTGGCCAAGGATAAGGTTTTGGATCCTACCCCATTGGCTGCCCTTCCACCTCCCATGATTCTCAGTCAGGATGAAGTTTAGAGTATCAAGGACATACATAGGTATTCCACTTATGGAAAGGCCATGGAGGCTATGGTTGATGACATGACTATATTAGGTTTGAACTTCATTATGGAGGCCTTCAAAACTAATGAAAAGGTGGCCAACTTGCAGTAGAAACTCTCCTCCTCAATTAGAGCTATGGACAAAGAGTTGAAGGTTTGGAGTAGTTGTATTATAGATCTTCACCTGATGGGTTAGACTGATGAGAAGATATTATTGGCCAGTAAATTCTTTGATGATGCCAAGAACAACTTATCAAAGACATGGATTTTAGTGTTGAATGGAAGATAAAGGTTCTGGAGGAAGCATTGGGAGAATTGAGGAACAGTTGGCAAAAAGGAGAGTCTTTCAAAACTTGTGTTTCCTCTACCTTTAAAGATATTCATTTCCATCTTCATGATGAAACTTCAGGTGTTCCTTTCTCTCTTCAAGAGATCAAAGCTCAGTTCAGAACATTTGTCAAAGAAGACTTGTTCAAAGAAGAGTTAATTACCAAAGAGAAGATAAAGGATATTTTCTCTCTTCAATCTACCATTGATGAGGCCAATAAATAATACATGGAGCATACCGAGTTTGATAAAGATATGGAGAAATGTCTAGGCACTTGGTCTCATGCCACTGCTAACACAACAATCCCATGAGGTATGGAGATAGTTGAGGCATTAAAAAATTCAGGCATCGGATTCTCAAATCAGTGGGCCCTCCTCAGCCATAAACGGATGTTTTCTCTTCTAGCTTTTTCTTTTCTATTCTTAGTGCTGAGCTCCTTGTAAATTAATTAAGGACATTATTTTGTGCATTTCCTTAATTAATCTTTTAGTTAAAAGAAATGGTTACCAAATGTAACCAATTTGTAAGCTATATAATGAGCTCTCCACGCCATTCTAAGGGGTTGGAACTCTGATTATTTTTAAAAGTGTAAAAGAGTCAAAAGCTATCAATACAAGAATATTTCCCTTTTCTGTTTCTATCTGTGCTTATTCATTCTTTCCTATCTGTTAAAATTATTGAATCATTAATCTATTTTGCATCAAGAAGCTTTATATTCTTGTGGATGTCATCTCTAGAACTTTGTGTTTGTGAAATAACATCTTATGGTTTTACCGTAAATGATTTTGTTCTATATGATCCCAATTCAGAATTTATAGGAATTATTTTGCTATCTATATTTCTGAGAATGCTATTATACCTTTTCCCATTCCTTAGTTCTTCTATCCTTTTGTATTGATAATTGGTCATTTAAAACACTTTCATGATATCAGAGTTCCTCTTTAAAACTAAATGTTGTACATTTGTAAATAAGTTTTTTCCTTTAAATAAGGGAACCTCTCCCATTAAAGAGGAGGGACTTTCTATCCCCTGATTGTTGCTTTCATTAAAGTCCTTATTTGACAACCAACACTATTACAATCTTACATTGAAATTTTTGTGAAATCACACAAGATCTCGTCTCTGTGACAGTTTAATGGTATTTACAATTTCATTTCAAGAAGAACCTTCATCTTGGATGAGATAAACAAATTTAAAATAAATTCACTATCATTTGTTGATAAAGATTGTAAGTCTTGGGTGTACCTTAAGCATGGTGATCGAGAATTTTGTGTTTAATTGATTCTTTCAATTCGAGCCTTCGTGTTCGAGTCTCAAATATTATGTGAAAACGTGTTGATCTAGGCCTCCATTGAAGCACACCTTCTTTTTGAAGGAATGCCTTAACTTTTTACGAAGCTTTCATTGTTGAGTTGTTCATTGTTGTGAAGTCCCTTCAAAGATCTGGTATAATCAAATTTATCATGCTTCATCTCCCACCAAAATTATTCAAAAACCATGAATCCACCCTGAACTACCCCTATTTTCCCTATGTATCAACAAAGGAACAAAATATACTTACTAAAATATGCAGAACAATCAGGATTTCTTAATGTCTTTAGTAACCTTAGCCTTGTGTTGAAAGTATCTCCATCGTTTAGAAGTGACAACTCTTAAGAGTTAAATCATGGAGTATTGATTGTATTTTCCCAAGGTTTTCTTCATAGAATTTTTGAAAAAGAAGGATATCTCCATCTCCTTCATCAAACAGAGGTTACACTAAGGGTCCTCTCACCTTGGTCGAAGAGGCATGACCTAAAGTAGTGAGGATAGGTCAAATCCTCTTAAAGGTGTTATCCATCTCTCCACAAATATGAGTAACAAAGGGCCAATTAGATCTCATCCCCGGCTACAAAATGACACACACTATGATCTATCTTGTCTCTAAGCTCCATGTCCAATTTGTGTTGTTCTGCTTGACTTGAAAGGGAGAACAAATTTGGATACCAACACCGATTCAAGTGGCGAGCACCATGCGTACACATACATTCACAGAGGTAATTTAGAATGTTAATTATGTAAAATTTTCACATACATGTCTATATATATATGTATATATATATATATATATATATATATATATTGCTTTGGTCCCCAAGCTACCATTTGCAAAATACAACATCTAACAACCTTACACCGACTTAGACTGCAGATTTCACATGTTTACAAACAATAGGACAGCGTGAGAACTGAATGGAGATAGAGAAAACTACCAAATCATTTCATAAAGGGCCCTGACATGGAGGTCTCAAATCGATGAGATGTCTCTAGGTTCCACTGAGTCGAGAAATTATCCATCGAAGATATAGCGTGTTTTTGGCCTCAGGGCTCTTAAGGGACTATGCCCGGATGAGGTAGCTGAAAGCATGAGGAGCGTAGGGAACCAAAAAAATCCTCCACTAGCATTTACCTAGCCACCCCGATGTGTTGGCGTAGTTGGTTTGGTCCCACGAGCTTCCGTTTGCAAACTATAGCGTTTGGCAGTCGTACACTGACTTAGATTGCAATATTTTGTGTGTTTGCAAACAATAGGACAACGAGAGAACCAAATGGATATGGAGAAAACCATGAGAGGATTTTGTATAGGGCTTCAACATGGAGGTTTTGGATCTAACGAGACATCTCTAGGTGTCATGGAGTCGAGAAATCACATGTCGAAGATATAACATGTTTTGGTCTTAGGGATCTTAAGAGACTACGCCCTGAACGAGGTAGCCCGAAAGCATGAGGAGCGTAGGGAACCAAAAAAATCCTCCACTAGCGTTCACCAGGCCACCCCGATGTGTTGGCATAGTTGGTTTGGTCCCATGAGCTTCCGTTTGCAAACTATAGCGTTTGGCAGCCCTACACTAACTCAGACTGTAGTATTTCGCACCTTTGAAAACAATAGGAAAATGAGATAACAAAATGGATATGGATAAAATTGTGAGAAAATTTCATAGAGGGCCCCAATATGTAGGTCTCAAATCTGACGAGATGTCTCTAGGTGCCATGGAGTCTGATAAATCACCTGTCAAAGATATAGCGTGTTTGGGCCTCAGGGCTCTTAAGGGACTACGCTCGGATGAGGTAGCCCGAAAGCACGGGGAGCATAGGGAACCAAAACGAAGACTCCAATAGCATTCATAGAGCAATCCAAATGTGTTGGTCTAGATAGTTTGGTCCCATGAGCTGCCATTTGCAAAATATAGTGTTTGATAGCCTTACACTCACTCAAACTACACTATTTCATGTGTTTGCAAACAATTGGACAACGAGAGAACTGGATGGATGGATATAGACCTTCCATTCCAATTAAGTTTTGATCCTTCCATGCTTCCCATTTTTCCTTTTCTTCTACTCGTATTTTCTCTTTAAGTTCTTCCAAATGTTTTTGGGTAATCGAATTGACTCTTTATGAATTTAAGGAGGTATTTCTTCTTGAATCATAGTGACATCTTCACCTAATTGTTTTTTTCACGATGTTCATTGTCATCTAAAGTTGAAGTTTGAAAATTTATATGGCCTTTGTCTTCTTTTTGGGCACAAACAACCTTTTGTAATGTCTAAAAACATTCAGGCTCTTCATTCTCTGTTTGATTGAAGATATTCATTCTTTCAAAATGAATAGTTGGAACAATGGTGGTCTCCCAACATAACTAAGTTCATAGTCTATATAGTTGCATCATGTGGCCAAATCATTGAGGATAACAATATTGTAGAAGATGACAAAAGAATCGGCAAAGTTTGGCATGATAACACTAGAGTTTCATCTAATACAAGAGATGTTGTACAACGGAGAGTTAGTTCTACTAATGGCGAACCACATCCAAATAATTTCTTAGATATGACTCAAACTCAATTTTATCGTAAGTTTGAACAAGAGCATCAAGAAATTAAAATTAGTCAACATTTTTTTGAAATGTTGAAGCTATTCTATGTGAAAATAAACCATGCTCGCACCACTTGTTGTTGTAGGCAACATATTTAATTTGTGATGCATTATGCTAAATTTTTACGTATTACTTCTAATTTTCATTCTAAAACTATATTATTGGAATGTGGTGTTCAAGTTCCACCAAATTTTCTAGGGATTTCATTCCTACGATATTTTGTGAAATAGAAGAGGGAAAAAAAAATTATAGTCAAGATTGTTTTGATTAAATTTGTGGTACATGCGGCGGATTACCTAAATTGGAAAGTTGCATCCATGAGAAAATTGAGGGTGCAATAGGAAATAATTTATTTTAGTTTGATAAATATAAATCAATACCATACTAGTTGAAAGATGGAAAGCATTCTAAAGCGTGTGAGCTAGTTACTGAGAACATATGCCTATTTTTCAATTTATGAGAAATCTTAAGTATGAAATTGTTTATGAGTATGCTAGGAATACACACAAAGTTTGATGGTTGAATGAGCGAGTTAAAGATATGCAATGACACATTTCCTATTGGTATTGTTGTTTGGTGGTCGATTTTGCAGAGAATTACACATTACAACCACAAATGGAGTTTCAATCACAATATTACAACTTAGTACAAGTTACCTTTTTTGTGTATATATCATTTATACATTCTCTTGATAATACAGAGAATGATCAATATTTTTTTAAGAGAGTACCAGTTTTATATAAGTGATGATTGTACTCTACTAAATTTTTGCAAGGGTGTTTACGGTAATTTATGGAAACTTGTTTGATAGGGACATCCACTTCAAACAACATTATATATGGTCAGATAATTACATGTCTCAGTTTAAGAATGCATGAATGTTTTATTGGATGAACAGAATGCATGTCAATATGGGTGTGTAACATATTTGGAGTTTCACTAAGGCTAGACATGGAAAAGGAGAGCATGATGGTGCAAGGGCATGTGTGAAAAGATCTCTTGCAAGAGAAGAGTTGAAGTACAAAGATGGTGCTAAATTGAAATATGCAAAGAGCATAGTGGAATGGTGTATTGACAACATGGCATGAGGTTCTCAAGAAAATTTCACAGTTCACAGATATTTTTGGTTGATAGAGGAACAACAAATTGCTAACTACAAGGATTGTATGACACTCATAGGGTCTAGTGATATGCACTCATTTTGTAGCTCAAACGCTACTTCATGGGCCACATGGACAATAAATTTGGCATGTTTTTGTGCATCTTGTATTGAATTTTTCATTGTTGAGTGTGATTCACAAGAATGGGTGGATGGATGGATTTGTAGGACTCTAACTCTGCCTCCCAGTTATCAAACTCCATAGGCATTATGAATTATTTCTGTAGATGAAGTTGCAACATCCAAGGACTTTGACGAAATTTCAATTTTGGTGTGACAAGGTAAATGGTTATTTACAATTTTGTATTGAGTTATGTCCATTGAAATTAATATGTAATTTAAATTTGAGTTGAAACCTTTATTTTTGTAGGACATGTGTTTACAGTTATTGCGACATAAGACAATGAAGAAGGAATAGACTATTTCATATGTCGTTGCATCGAGGAAAGAAAGAAGTTGACTTCTCATGTTATAGATGGCGAAGATATTGAGTAGTATCAAGGTCGGTGGTAGTTATTGGAACTTGGCTTGACGGTATCCATTAAAAAAATCCTCTGGTTGGGTGTTTGAAGACTTTAAGGCACACAGGAAAATACTCTTATATTCATGTATAGTGCTAGAAAAATATATTCAGCTATATAGATATCGAGGAAGGCCTAATAACAATATTATTTGGAAGGTTCGAAAGTCATATCATGAAGCAATCTTGTTTGCTATTTAGAGTAGATCTGATCCTGATGGTTCATTGGAATGAATTTACATGCTCACATCTGGTATATATAATTTATTTGAAGTGTTTAAATTTATCAACTAGATAATTCAAGTTCATATATTTTATTAAATTTGTGTATTTTGTATTTATCTAGTATGCATGGTTTTGATTAAACTTAAATTCCTTTGAGTAGTTTACTTTTATAAAGGTTAGTGTTGCTTAAAAGCTTGGACACTTTCACATCCCGATGTTGAACATTGGAATGAATTTACCCGAGTTCGTATGGTATATATATATATTTTCTTTGATTTGTTTAAATGTGTTAGTTCTAGATTCAAGTTCATATATTTTATTAAATTTTGTATTTTGTATATATCTAGTATGGTTTTGATTTGAAACTTCAATTTATTTGACTAAGACTTTTATGCAAGTTTGTGGTGCCAAAATATCTTTCACCTTCACGTGGTTGGCACTATTAGTAGATAATTTCATATTCTCAAAGCTAAGAGAATATTTCATTGTTTTATAAGAAAAGAGAAGCAATGAAAAATGATTATGTACTGTGGAGGGGGTTCTTGGCTCTGAGGAGGTAGCCTAGAAGCACCGATAGCATAGAAAATTAAAAATTGCCTCCCAAGTGTTTATAAGGCCATTCCTACCCCCGTGCATAGTCGGTTTGGTTCCATGACCCACCGTTTGCAAAATATAGCACTTGCTGACCTTACACTGGCTCAAACTGCACTATTTCGTGTGTTTATAAACAATAGGGCAGCGAGAGCACCGATTAGAGATGGAAAAAATTGAGACAGACTATTTTAGAGGGTCCCTACACCGAGGTGTAGGAATTAATGAGACATCTCTAGGTGCCATGGTGTCCGAGTAGTCACCCATCGAAGTTGAATGGTTTTTTGGTCGGAGGGATCTTAAGGGTCTATGCCAGAAGGAAGTACCACAGGAAGAAACGATGTTTTTGATCACTAAAATGAAGCCTCCTCTAGTGTTAATTTTTTCACTGGACATTTGTGTGTAGTCGATTCGGTGCCATAACCCACCGTTCACAAAATATAGTGTTTGACAACCTTATCTTTGGCTCAAATGCACTATTTTAAGTGTTTGCAAACAATAGGTAAGTGAGAGCACCAATTAGAGACGGAAAAAATGAGACAGACTATTGTATAGGGTTCCTACACCAAGGTGTAGGATCGACGAGACGTCTCTATGTGCCATGGAGTCTAAATAGTCACTGTCGAAGTTGAACTTTTTTTTGTCTCAGGGCTCTTAAGGGACTATGTTTGAACAAAGTAGCCTAGAAGCAATGACATTATCACACACTAAAATGAAACCTCTTCTAGTGTTCACTTGGTGACTTGTATGTGTTAGTGCGGTCGGTTTGGTACCACGATGTCCCAAGGCATTACTTATCACTACTTACCTCCGTTCATTTCCTAGGACTACCTAGAAAAGATAGTTTGTAAACAATTATGCCACGAAGGCTCAAAGAATTCCAGGAAGGCTCCAGATTGGGTGGTATGACTCCAAACCATGCCTCCCTAGAGCTCGCCATAGCACTTGAAGGCATATACCTCCCCAATTGAATGCGTTGGTGGTGACGGTTTCTGGACCACGGCGCCCTAAGGCATGACTTCTCGTGCTTGGAGTACTCATGGTGGATGAAAACACTTTAGTGGATGATCTCATAATACCATTTGATTGCTTAAGGAGGTTAGAGATCCATTTTATTTCAATGAAGATACATTGGAATCTCTTGTGGAGGTCATAGATGATATCTTTAACATCGTGAAGGAGCATCAAGAACGGTTCACAAAATACAAAAATATCAATACCACACCTAAGAATTCACTCAATGCCCGAGTTTTGTATACATTCAAAAAGTAGAGAAGGTAACACTCGTAGTGGATGTTCAGTAAGGAGTTAAAAGGTATCGAGATCTTTCCATTAGCACTCTCCAAGAGTTTTTCGCCAAGTGAATATCCATCGGCATGTGCATCATCTTATTTTTAGTAGTTATCTCATATCTTCTCTCTTCCCCACCCCTCCCTATCTTATTTCATGTTTATTTCTTCATTGGGGGGTTTACTTTTCACTTTTCTCTTAGTCATTAAAATGTGATCTATAGTTATATTTTGTAATGAGTCTCCTTGATTAATAAAAAAGGGACTCAATTTCTTTCCTATGAATACGAAAGGTCACTTGTAAAGGTTAGTGAAAATTTATATGGGGGTAGGAAAATATTCATTTTAAAAATATATATATTGTATGAATCCCTCATTTCAAAGGGTTGTCAATTTGTTAAGTTCATGAGTAGATAGTTGTTGTATTACAAAGAAAAAGCAAAGATAGTATTTCCTCTATCCCATTTTCATATATTTCTCTCTCTCTCTCTCTCTCTCTCTCTCTCTCTAAATGTGTGAATGTGTCAATATTACATGAACAAGAATGGTGTAAAATCCTTTGATGCGTGAATGAATGGAATTTTATGTATATGATTCATTTTGTCTTTTCATAGCTAGAAAAGTTGTTTTACCTTATAATTGTGTGTTGATAAACTTTTGTTAATACTTGTAAGAATTTTTTTAATCCTACTTATAGGATAAACCCCTCTCTCTATATTTTCACTCTTGTTATCTCACCTTCCTTGCAAATTATTCCCTTGCACGAGGTGAAATAATTTGCCGCAGGATTAGTGGAGTGTTCTTCTATGATCCACATCCTATTGGCCAACTACATAGTTTTTTTTTAATTTGCATGTAATAAATAGATCCTCACCTTTTCCAAGCAAGAGGACATAGTCCTAGAGCATTGGTGAAAATAAACTAATTTTTCCTAGTGATAAATTAATTTTCCAACAGTTTTTGGCACCCACCGTGGGGAATATTTTGTCTTTGAACCACATCATAATAAAAAAATACCTAAAAAGTAATGACCTAAAAAATACAAAATATATATATATTGAAATCCATAAGAGCCTCCATATATGCCCAAAATTTTATCATCCATGGTTAACCATTGTAATCCTCTTGTATTACCACACAATATCGTGTTATTTGAAGACACCAAGAGGGCCTCTCGGTTAATATAAGGAATTATATTTAGCATAATATAGAGAGATTCAATCATATTACACTAATTTAAGAATCTTATACCTCAAGGATGAACATGCTTAAGCCCTTCAATGTTCCATATAAGTTCGAATTCAACATAGAAGAGTTTAAGATAAATCTATTTTGAGTTGTGCATCTACCTAGCAAGCTGGATGACATGAGGTTTACAAGATCTAACCTTGCAAGTGGCATCACAGATCAAAATTTTGAGTAGAAACAAAGAGATAACTTTAGAATCTCCCTTGATCAAATAAGGAGGAAAAATGATTGATAATATCTTACATATTTTGATCATGATTTCCCCATTGTCGAAACACTAGAACAACCATTAAAATTTTCTCCTCCAAGTGAAGGAGAACAAGAAGAATCGTAGAAGAATTTGGGGAAAAATTTATAGAGGGAGAATCATAAGAAGAACATCATATGGCTCAACAAGCACCATTTCCTTGGGGAAAAACATAGGTCCATTGGCTCTTAACCCTCCTTTCCATGATTTACATAGAGGGTCATGAAATAACTTTCCCAAGTTCTATGGTGATGGGAAGAAGCACCTGGATGATCAAATTGTATCTTTCATCACTGCGTGTGGGGTATTAGGCATAGGATATGAAGATGTGTCAGTCCTTCTATTTGTATAATATTTGCAAGATGTGGTCTCAAAATGGTTTTACCATTTGTTGAGGATGTCAATAACCAACTAGGATGACATGAGAACTAAATTTGAATCTAATTTCAAGCCTATTGAATATGCTCATGCCCTTTTGGCTTTTTCGTCTCAACTACAAAATGAGCCCTTTGAACCAATGAGGGAAGTTGTAACAAAATTCAATCGAATGCTCTACAAAATCCTCAAATCTTCCTTTCAAATGGAGGATAGGAAGTTAATATTATTCACGAATTCTCAACTTCCGAAGTTAGTTGCACACTAAGAAGGAATCAACCAACTAATTTAATTCGAAACAAAACTTGTTAAATTTCAAGATGACCTGATAATGTTAAGGAAAATAAAAAAAGGTTCAAACAAAGAAACAAAATGAAGTTCAAATGCAGGAATAAAAGACTCATTAGTACAAAATCTAGCTAATGATGTTCTCTCCCTCAAGAATTATCTCACTCAAGCTTCCATGAATAGAGATTCTCATAGGAAGAACTTCCCAAATAAGCAAAGGATTCATCAATCACCATGAAGGCTTGCTCTTGAATCCCCTCGTACTAATCCAGCCTATGATGTTGAGGAGGAAGAAGAAAAAGTGAAGAACTATAGGAAGAAAATGAGGATGGTAACATATTTGCGATTGAAGAAGTAAAAGATGAGGTATAAGTCAATTTCATTGAGTATTCCTCGGGAGAATATGATGATGATGGAGATACACCCATATAATCATGTGTAGTATTCACCCACTCTCAATACAGAAAAGGAGCTTCCTAAACCACTCAAGAAGAAGAAGAAAGAAGTTCCTCACGTGGTGACTCTACAAAAAAATCAACAAAGGATTTCTACATATTCCTTCTATGGAGTTTATAAATGATAATTCGAACCTTGTGGTGAGAAAAACAAGTATTCCATACCAAGTAAGTCTTATATTACTTTTCATAGTTTTAATTTTGTTACCATTAAAATTAGTCCTTCAAAGGCCTTAAATATTCATAAAAAATCAGCCATTTTTTTCCCAATCATCTAACCCCATTGCTAAAAATATGCCAACTTATAAGGTAATAGCTCCATCATCCACTAAAGCATCCACTTCCTTGGGAGAAACTATTTCATCTCTTTCCAATCCATTTTACATCATTTAACATGTTAAGAAGTCTAATATTTAAATTTCTAAATCTGAGTTCTTATAAACTCATCTAGATAAAATGAAAGACTTGTCAACTATATCAAGGGTGATAGTTTAAATTCCAATATTGCAATCTCCTATTCCAAACGACTACTACCTACACCACCTACCCCTCCATTGGAAAACATTTTTTCCTTGAGCACATCAAAGACTCACAAAGTTGATCCATTTTATCTATTCCTGCGGATCGAAGGCCATTAGTTGAATAATTGCATAATTGATTTGGGAGATCTAGATAATGTAATTCTAATAAAAATTTCTAGTGTTCTTAGAATTACCTTGGTACAAGTAACTAGATCTCATTATTTATGGAGTCTAAGGAAATCTCACTAGTAGGTCACATCAAATATGCTCAAGTAGCTATCGGAAACTTTCTATGGACAAGAAGGTTGTGTTGACTATCTTAGTAGCTAACATCCCAACATCTTTTGGAATGTCATTAAGTAGAAGTTTCGTAGGTAATTTGGTGGTGAGATCCAAATGGATTGGCCTTTCGTAGTCATTCCAATAAAAGGAGAGATGAATAATTTCTTTCCCATCGGAAAGATGAAGTACACTATCTAAAACTTGGAGGACCCAAGATATGATGTGTTGTTTCTAGAAAATGTATTTGAAAATTACTTCTTGACAAAAAAAGGGATGAGAATTTTCCATTCCTTGCAAAGAAAGAGATAAGGAAAATCAATTATGGACAATGGAATTTTGTGAAATCCACTCCATTGTTGGCTTTGGAGCCGTTGTTGTTCTAACTTCTCCTTAGGGTGAGTTGTTTCTTTTGCTTATAAATTACAATTTGAGTGTTAGGAAATAAGGGATAAAATATGCGAGAATAATCCCTCACAAAATCGTAACATTAGAAACCAATAGGCGTAGAAAATATTACAGATCTTAAATAAAAGTACAAAATAAAATAACACAACATAAAGAGACAATATTTAACGTGGTTTACCCAATTCAAGCTATGTCTACTAAGAATCACTTGCTCATATTTTATTACAAGCCACCGCTTCTCTCTCAATACAATACCCAAATCTGCATTTGGAGCTATGCTCAACAAACTCTAGAGAATTTGTTTGGAAATAAGAGATAAAATATGCAGAATAATCCCTTACTGAGAATGGCAACAGTAGAAACTAATATGTAGAAAATATTACAGATCTCAAATAAAAGTGCAGAATAAATAACACAACACAAAGAGAAAATATTTAACGTGGTTCACCCAATTTGGGCTATGTCCACCAAGAATCACTTGCTCGATTTTATTACAAGCCTCCACTCTCTCAATACAATACCTAGATCCATTTGGAGCTATGCTCAACAAACTCTATAAAATTCACACCGAATTCAAAACACATCTATGCAATACATTTGTTTGTCTATGTATCATATGCATAAGACCATATAAATAGATAATTGCTTAAGCGATTTGATACAAAACCATGGGTATCAAAATCATGGGAAAAACTATGGGTATAAAAACCATGGGAAAAAAATTGTTGGTATCAAAACAATGGGTACCGAAAACCATGGGCCCAAAAACAGCCCATAACGGTTACCCATTACCCATGGGTTAATAAACCACCCATGAAAATTTTCTTTGGGGTCATCGCTCCAAACCCCCGACCCGCTCACCGTGCAAGCGGGACGCTAGTAAAAATAGCCGAGTGTAACACATAGAAGGTGTACCACACTCTAACATGAAAATAGGCCCCACAAACATAACAATCTCCCACTTGGAGACTGATTTCCACTTAGCAATCTTATCAACCCTTCACTTTCATCTATGAAGGCCAACCAAAGCTGAACATAGCTTTATTTTATCCTTGTGACGACCTTGGTCATCATGTCTTCGAGGATTCTCGATGGTATGAATCTTCTCCAACTTCAACTTATCTTCCTCCAAAGTTTTCCTAATGAAGTGATATCTCAAGCTGTATATGCTTCATCCTCGGAGTGGAATGCGAGTTTGTAGCTAGGTGTATAGCACTCAATATCACTATGCAGCTTAAATTCCTCTTGCTTATGCCCCAACTCCTCAAGAAATTTTTGTAACTAAATCATCTCTTTGCTTGCCTCTCTGTAGCTAGAAACATACTCGGCCTCCATGGTTGGCAAAGCCACCAACTTTTGTAGCCATGAAATCTAGCTCACTATTGTCCCACCTACAATGTAAATATAACTCCTGTCATCCTCCTCCTACTCCTACATCTCCAGCCATGTCTGAATCTACATAACCATGTAAAGTGGTTTCTAATCCACTGTAGCACAAAACTGTCCCCATGGTCCCTCTCAAATACCGAAGGATCCACTTTATATCTTGCCAATGCTCTTTACCTGGATCAGTCATAAATCTACTCATAGCTCCCACTGCATGGGAAATATCAAGCCTAGTGCACACCATAACATACATCAAACTGCCAACTCTTGATGATTAAGGTACCTTGGACATCTGGTTTCTTTCCTGCTCTGTCTTAGGACACTGCTCCTTTGATAACTTAAAATGGTCTGCCAAAGGAGTCCCAACTGGTTTAGCATCTTGCATGTTAAACCTATCTAATACCTTCTTAATGTACTCTTCCTGAGATAAAGTAAAATTTCATTCCTTCCTATCCGAGTTATCCTCATACCAAGGATTTGTCTGGCTGCCCCCAAATCCTTCATATCAAAGGATTCACTTAGTTGTTTCTTGAGTACTTTTATTTCCTGCATGTTTTTACACCTGCAACCAACATGTCATCAACATACAAACACAGGATAATATAATTTCCATCCTCAAATTTCTTTGTATACACACAATGTTCGAATGATATCTAATATAACCTTGCTCCATCATGAAGCTATCAAACTTTTATACCATTTACGTGGAGCTTGTTTCAAGCCATACAAGCTCTTCTTTAGTTTACACACCATCTCCTCTTTACCTTTGACATCATAGCCATTTGGTTGCTGCATATATAGTTCCTCCTCCAAATCACCATGGAGAAATGCGGTCTTTACATCTAATTGTTCTAAGTGAAAGTCTTCTCTTTGCCACTATTCCAAGAACAGTTCTAATAGAAGTTATTTTTACTATAGGAGAAAAGATCTCATCTAAATCTATACCTTGTTTTTGTGTAAACCCCTTGACCACCAACCGGGCCATATATCTTTTCTTTCCTCCTCCGTCTTTAACTCATGACACCCACTTGTTTTGCAATGCTCTTTTGCCTTTCGGTACCTTCACCAAATCCTAAGTCTAGTTCTCCATGAGAGACTTATGCTCTTAATCCATGGCTTGCTCCCACTTCTTGGCATCTACCCGCATTGCTTCATCAAAGCTCTCTCGGCCCTCCACTATCATTGAGTAATAAATAATAAAGAGAAGGAGAAAATGTTCGTGTTCTTTTCTTACCCTAGAATACCTCTTCTTTGTAGGAGTTTGGGGTTCTGTTGAGTCGATTCCTTAATCGATTCGTGGGTCACCGTACCATCCGAAAGATCCTCTACCACCGCATATTCTTTCTTGGATTCTTCCCTATTTTCCTGTAGAATCGTTGCTTATACATGACTTTCTCATTAAAGACCACATCCCTAGACCGAATGATTTTCTTGTCCTTAATACTCCAACATTTAAATCCAAAGTCATCACCACCATAACCAATGAAAGTATATTTTTCCGATTTATCCTTCATTTTGGTCCTATCATCCTTGTCTATATGAAAAACACATCACATCCAAAGACTCTAAGAAATGAATAATCAACTTTCTTACCATACCAAGCCTCCTCGGGTGTGCCTCCATCCAAAGTACTTGAGGGTCCTCTATTTATCAAGTACATACAGGTTGCTCACTGCTTCTACCCAAAAAGAAAGAGGCAGTCCTGCATGTAACCTCATGCTCCTAGCACATTCCATTATTGTTCTGTTCATCCTTTCTGATACCCCATTCTTATGCGGAGTTCCTGGAACCGTGTTTTTCTGCAGATTCCATTCTTAGAACAAGTAATCATTAAATTCATTATTCGCAATACTCCACTCCATTATCTGACCTGAGACATTTTATCTTAAGACTTGTTTCATTCTCTACCAAGGATTTCCATTTAACAAAAGTGTCAAATACATCAGATTTTTTTCTAATACAATAAACCCAAACTTTCCTTGTTGCATCATCAATAAAAGTAACATAATAACTTGAACCCCAAGAGATGATACACCCGAGCCCCCATACATCGAATGCACCAGCTCTAACTTAATCTCTTTCTTTGTAGGTCCAACCTTGAGAAACCTTACTCGCTTCTGTTTCCCATATATGTAGTCCTCACATAACTCCAAACCTATTTTTGTATATCTAGGAAAATTCTTCTTTATGATCTCCATACCCTTATGGCTCATATGACCAAGCCGATAGTGCCACAATGTTGTATCTACTTTTGAAGCCACAAGATTACAAAAATTAGTGCTATAAGTGGTTAAATACAAGGTTCCAACCTTCTTACCTCTTGCCACCACAAGAGCACCCTTGGTAACATTCCAAGAGTCTACTGTAAATATCATAGTGCAACCATCACTTCCAAACTTCCCCGCCGATATCAAATTTCATTTTAATGTAGGCACATGTTTGACATCCTTCAATAACTATGTATTCCCATTCTACATCTTAACCTAAACATAACATTTTCCAAATATGTTGTAAGGCTCATCATCACCAAGAAAAACATGCCCAAAATCTCCTTGAACATAATCAACAAAATAATGCCTATGTGAAGTAGCATGGAAAGAAGCCCCCAAATCTAAAACCCAAGATTCAGTAATATTGTGCAAAGAAATAATCAAATCATCTTGACATACATTACCCGTTGCCACATTTTCCTCCTTGTTTTCTTCATGTTGTTTATTCTTATCCCGAAGCTCCCAAAAGTCCTTCTTTGCATGCCCAGACTTTTCATAGTGCCAACATACTATCTTGATTTTGGATTTTTAACTTGCCATATCCTTTGATTTTCCATGGCTTCCTCTATTATTTTGTGTCCCTCTAGTTTCCACTATCAAAGCATTCCTAAAGTAGAAGAATCCCAGCACTTTTATTTGCATTTCCTCTCTTAGAATCACCCCTACAACATCCTCAAACTTCAACTTTGAGTTAGATGGAACCGAGTTGCTTACCACCATTACCAAGTTATTCCAACTCTCAGGTAAAGAGCACATAACTAATAAATCCTAACTTTTTTATCAAATTCTATTGAACCTAAGCTAGCATATTTATAACCATATTAAAATCATTTAAATGATCTATTCTTGAACCATTCTCAGACATCTTCATATTAAACAACTTTTTCATTAAAAATATCTTCTTAGAGGCGAGAGAGTTCTACATACAACTTCCCTAATGCATCCATCAGTTCTTTAGTAGTATTTTCCTTTGAACCATTAAATAATACCGAATATGCAAGACAGATGGATTGTCCCAAGTTCCTTCCTATCCAAGCAAATCCCATTCCAAATTCATCATGCTCAAGGGTTTGTTCACATTCTCGACAACGTAATATAAAGATCCTTCGATAAAGGTAATCTTCCATCTACATCTTCTAAAGACTAAAATTCTGCTCATTGAATTTATCAACCCTAGATCTTCCATCATCTACCATAGCTCCCACTCAAGATAACAATTCTCCGTAATTCAACACTTCAACAAACCAAACCAGCTCGATTCTAATTGTTAGGAAATAAGGGATAAAATATGCAGAATAATCCCTCACAAAATCACAACATTAGAAACTAATATGCAGAAAATATTACAGATCTTAAATAAAAGTGTAGAATAAAATAACACAACACAAAGAGATAGTATTTAATGTGGTTCACCCAATTTGGGCTACATCCACCAAGAATCACTTGCTCAGATTTTATTACAAGCCACCACTCTCTCAATATAATACCCAGATCTGTTTGGAGCTATGCTCAACAAACTCTACAAAATTCACACCCAATTCAAAACACATATGTAATATTACATTATACCTACCATATGCATAAAACCATATAAGTACACACTGTTTAAGTAGTTTTACAAAAGATTAAAAACTATGGGTATTAAAAACCATGGGCCAAGACCGTCCCATAAACCTATGGGTCAAAAATCCCTCCCATATGAGAAAAACACGTTTCCCAGTATGTTGGGCATGTTTTAAGGCCAAAAAAAATTAAAATGTCTTGGTGATGTTGAAGTGATTATTAAACAAGTTAGAAACCAATATCAAGTCAAAAATACAAGGATTAAGTATTACATGAGCATATTATGGGATTGCATCAAGTCTTTTGATGTTCTATCTATTCAATTTGTTCCCCATGAACAAAATTAGAAATATAATTATCTCGTAGTTTTAGCTTCCTTAACAACCCCACACCCATCTTTCAACAAGGACAAAATGACTGTCGAGATTATTTTTAGAAAAGTGTGCTAGATAATGGAAATCATAAGTAGATGTTCAATGGTGATAATCATCTTATCTCTTTCCTAGTAACAAAGGGATAACTTCAACAATCTCTTCTATGAAGGAATTAATCCTCCAAATCGTGAATCATTCAAAATGAAGATAAGGAAGAGATATGAAGAATTTATTTAGAAAGGGTCATCAAACTAAAGATTTTTTTTTTTACAAAATTCCTTGTATCTCTTGAGTACTTGTTTGATAAGTATGACAATTTTATCAAGGAAAAAGCAAAAGAGTCTTCTCAATGCACTCCCGAGTTTGAGAAAGAAAATATTGGTATCCTAGAGCAACTAAGAATGGTTAATATTGGAAAGTTTTGTTTAATTGAGTTGAAAAGGAGTTTCACTTCATTATTGAGATGGTACTATGATGTTTTGGCTTATTTTTATGATGAGATCAAGTCCTTCAAGATTAAATAAATGCATCACTCTATACCAATCAAGCCCGAAGCCAAGGATTTTAGGAAAAAGAAATGGACGTATAACCTGAATATTGTTGACACAATCAAAGGAGAAGTGTTGAAGATGTTGAATGAAAGAATCATATTTCCTATTCACCGATCCACATGGGTAGCCAATATTGTTCCAATGTGGAATAAGAACAAAAATAAGGATTTGTGTTGACTTTTGGAATTTGAATCAAGCTTTATCAAAAGACAACTACCCACTACCAATCATGGACCATATCCAAGAGTAATTCATATGATATGAGATGTTTTCACTACTTGATGGCTTCTCTGGATATAACCAATTTAAGCTAGCGGAAGAAGATAGACATAAAATGGATTTCACAACTCCATGGGGAACGTTTTCTTACATCAGAATGTCATTTTTCCTCATCAATGATGGAGAAAATTTTCAAAGAGAAATGGATATTTCCTTAAAACATCTCAAGCACTACATTTCAATTTACCCTTATAACCTCATGGTATTCTCCATTAGGTGAGGAGATCACTTGAAAAATTTGGATCAAGTATTGATTAGGTGTAGATAGCATGGAATCTATATGAATCCTAAAAGTGCATCTTTAATGTTACGGAAGGGAAATTTCTTGGTCACAAAGTTAACAAGGAAGGAGCCAAAATTGATCCTAAAAGGATAAAGGAAATTCAAGAACTCTCCTTTCCCACAAGAAAGTAGGGATTTCGCTCCTTCTTCGGCAAGATAAACTTTCTTCGCCACTTGTTGTGGACTTTCTTTGAGATGACAAAGCATATTACTAGCATAATGAAGCCTTAAAAAGTTTCAATTGGAGTAAGGAATGTAAGGAAGAATTTTATGGGATTAATGAGGTAATTATAAACAATCCTACCTTGGTATGTCCTAACTTTGTTAGATATTTCATTATGTACTGTTATGCTTCGGAACATACTCTTTCAGCCATTTAAGTTCAGAAGAATGAGGAAGGCATTAAAAACACATTTCCTTCGTGAGTTGTCCATTGAAATATCACGAGTTGAGATACAATAAAATGGACAAGCATGCATATTTCATGGTCAAAGAAGTGGAGAATTTTTTTATTCTACATTCTCAACTCCCATACTGTGGTGATGGTTCTAGGGTTTATGATAAAATGTATTCTAAATCAGTCAGATCCTAAGGCCAAGAGAGGAAACTGGGTGAGAAATATTCAAGAATATGACTTGATATCTTACCATCAAATTTTATCTAAGGAAATGGTATTTATAGGTTAATGGATGAAGATGATTCTCTCATGACTCATAGTGAAGAAAATGAATGTCAATGGTATGAATGCATAAGTAAGGAATTTCCCTAAGTTCTTATTGTAAACATCACCAATAATTAATATTATAATATTTCATACTTCCTCACTTATAGAGAGTGATCAAAACACCTTGATTATGAGAAAAACAAAATTTCAAACAAAAATAATCCAGTTATGTCATCTTGAATCATGTGTTATATAAGAGAGGACCAAATGGATGTTTCCTACAATGTACCGATAAAGAGTAACAAGAAAAGTTGTTAAAGGCTTACCATGGTGAAGCTTGTGGTGGACATTTATTCTCCATGGTGACTACTCAAAATATCCTCCATGGTAGGTATTATTGGCCTACATTATTTACAAATGATCAAAAATGGGTTTCTAAGTGTGAACCTTTTCAAACATTTGTGGGAATACCACAAGTTACTACACTCCTTTTCGATCGGTGGTAATTGAGGAACCTCTCCAACAATGGGGCTTTGATTTAATTGGTTTTCTTAATCCTCAATCAAGTGTGGGGCATGCCTATGTGTTCACATTGATAGACTACATCACTAAATAGGTGGAGGCCATCCTGGTCAAACAATCTAACTCTGAAACATTATGTAATTTCATCAAATAGAACATCATCGTTAGTTCCGGAATTCCTTGGAAGGTGGTGGTTGATAATGCAATATAGTTTTCTGATATGGAATTGACCAAGTTCTGTTATAGCTATGGAATATCACTATCACATACATCAGACTATTACCCACAAGGAATTGTCAGGCAAAATCCAACAACAAGAACATCATGAAAAGTTTCCATAAGTTTGTTCATAAAAATCAAAGAAATTTTCACAATAAGCTTTATGATGCATTGTGGGTGGATAAGATCACTCCAAAAAAGTTAATTGACATGTCTCCGTTCCAATTGATTTATGGGATTAATGCTAAGATCCCCATCATAGTTGAATTTCTTGCTCTCCAATTGATTAGAACAGTCAAATATGGTAAATTCCATGATTCTCTTGATAAGAGAATCTTGTATCTTGAGAAACTTGGTGAAGATATGCTAAAGGTGGTTGATCGAATCAAAGAACATCAATTGAAAGTGAAAATTATTTTTAACAAAAAAGCTAAGGAAAGATATTTTCAAGTTAGAGATCTTTTCTTACTTTAGGATAAAAGAAGAGAGCCAAAAGGAAGTCATGAAAAATTTGAATCTTTGTGGCTAGGACCATTTCAGATCTGGGAAGCTTGTGGAAAATACTTTCTATCTCTCATATTGGATGGTACCTATTTGGAATTTCATTAAACTGGGAATACTTGTAATTTTATAAATAGTGAAATTGGATTGTCCCATGCCTACACCATAGGTAAATTTAGGTTGTGTGTTTCCCTTTCCCATTGTGTGTGTTTTCCAATTCATGTGTGGTATGTTTCCTTTTGTTGTGTGTGTGTTTTTGGTCATTCATATTTGTTATTTGTAATAAGACTCTATAACCCAATGGATAAGAAAATAATCCACCTTATATATTGATATTATAGAGTTCATCCTTGTCCTATCATCACTCTGTTTGATCTATAAAAATTTCCCAAGTGATATCCAGTTGTTTTCATGTGTTATTTCAAAGTCAAAAATTCAATCTTGAACCATGACAACTAGATTGAAGTGTCAACAAAATTTCTTTAAAACCCTCCTAAACCATCCTTTAGATCATTATGACCTCTATATCATGTCCATCCTGATCTTGCAAGTAATCATTTTGTGTTTTACAAACTTTCCATAATTTTTGAGGTGTTTTAATAAGACCATTCAGCTCATTCAATGAAGTGTTTTTAAAAGAGAAATCTTCAATGAGCCTAGAAAGGCTATTTTTAATTCTTTCTAGGACATGTGGGAATTCTATGGGACTAATCTACATGCTCAAAACCATCTTGAGGTGGTTTTTAATAGTTTGGAGAGTAAGGTAATTGATTTTGCAATAATTAGGGAAGTTTTCAGAGGTTTGAAGACATTTGCAATGAAAGCGGGTATTTTAGGGGTAAGGAACATACTCTCTAAAATGGTACTTGAAATTCAAAAAATGATTCCAGGAGCTCCATAAGGATTTAGGAGTCATAATATTACTCATTAAAAATATGGTTGAACCCTCTAGATGATGGATTTTTTTAAATCTTTAACAAGACTGAAGTACCTCTCAAGGCAGCTCAGTTTTAATAGACACACCCTGCTATCATAAAGAAAAAATAGATATTTCAGGGAGTTTCATGAAGAATTAAAGTTTTTTTCTATCCCATATTTCTTGGAAGGAACTTGGTAGTCAAAATCATATAATTATTCATCAAAAATACCTCCTCAAATTCCAACAATGTCGTCAACAAGTCATCTCTCTTGCAATGTATGTTTCTCATACTTACCCAATTTTCTAGTGAGGACACTTGTCACCTCGAGGTTGAGGCATATTTTATTTTCTATCTCTTCCCTTTCAAAAGGGTACAAAGGGGACAATTAAATTTTCCCCACCTGAAATTTTCCTCTATGTTCCTCACATGACCATGACAAGCGCCTCGAAGGGCTTAGCTACCTCATTCCAGCTCTTCCCATCATACAATGAGAATGTGCCACTTGTCATCACTAGTTCAAGGTAAAAAAATTCCTCTCTATTCCCCTTCCCAAGGGGATATAGGGACAATAAAATTCAGCCCTCTATCCCTTGCTCAGGTTTTTCATGTGACATATTTCTAGCCCCGCATGCTTAACAAAACTTTCCTCACTTCCTCCTCACCGATTTCATGCCGCCACTTGCCATCACAACATGAGGGTGAATTTTTCTATCCGTATTTTACCCATTCCCAAGGGTATATAGGGGAAAACAAAACTTTCCCCACTATATCCCCTATCGTGATTCTCTGTGTGACCCATTCCCATCCTCTTAGGTGTTAAGTGGTGGTTTTCCCCATTTTTCCATTGTAAAATCATAAGATGACACTTTTAAATCCTTGGCAAGGGAACATTTTTATACCTATTTTTTCCCCATTCCTAAGGGGATAGAGGGGAAAATAAAATTCACCCCATCCCATGAAGTGAAAACCTAGTTGAAAACCCTAATTGTTAAATTACTTGATGCTACTTTCTATTACTTGTTACTACTTCTCTTTCATTAACCAAAACACTACGAGAAGCTTTAAAAACTTTAAATAACTTCTTCTCACCTCATTTCTTCACCAAACCTCCATTATTTATTATCAAAAATATCCAAAACCTTCAATTTTACCAGACAATGTAAAAATTAATCCAAAAAGCCATGAACACAAAAATCATGAAAAAATCACCACTTTCAAACCTCGTAAATAGAATCCATTGAGATTTTCTGAGATGTTCCTCATCCCAATCACATTCAAGAATATTGTAATAGAAAATTGGATGATTCCCTTATTTTTAAATAGCATAAAACCCTATTTTTATTCCCTAGATGATGATTTTTCATTTTCCAAGCATTTTGGTGGGAGATCAAGGTGAAATTTGGAGCATAGAGTCTTAGAGACAAGCCGAATCCACTAAAGGAATTTTCGTCACAATCAAATATGGATAAGTGATATTTATAAAAATATTAAGCATCTAGTACCATCACTTACTAAAACTAAAAATAGTAAGTTCCTCATATCAGTTCATTTAGAATACTCATAAAACACCGAGGATGATAAACTACGTAAGTTTTTGCAAAAAAAACAAAAATGTAAATTTTTAAAAATAGAAACTATCAAAAATCAACAAAGCAATATCAATGAAATAATTATTAGCATGTTAGGGGTTTCAAAAATCTGAATTAAAAAAGTACATTTTCTCAAAATTGTAGGTCCTAAACCCTACCTACTACTAAAAATAGAATGTCCTTGATTTAGTTATATAAAGTTGATACCATCTTCATTTTCTCTCATCTTGTTGAATTTTACAAATATGAAGTTCAATTTTGTTGGTCTAGACTGTTTCAACCCCAATATCAAAATATTCATGGGTTGGTGATAACGATGTTTCTCAGATAGACTTGGAAGATTTGAAGAACCAAATTCTCAATGGTCCCAAATATCCATTAGAAGAAAAAGTGTTCATGAGTGGATTATATTATTTAGATTACGGAGTTGTTAATGGAATATTTTCATCACTATGAGCTTTAAACAAGAATCATAAGGGCATATGATAACTCAATACTGCAATGCTCACTCCTAAAATAATTTCAAAGTGTATGCAAATCCCAAAATGGAACAACATGGTCATTATCACAAAGGTGTTTGCACCACATGAATGGTAAAAATGGAATCCTACCTCCAAGGTCTTGCATTGGGGTCATGGCTAAAAATGGAGAGGAAGACATATTGTATGCCAAAAGCTTTATCGAGAAGTGAATTCCATAAAATATTTTCTGATGTAATCATCCTACTAAAGCTGGGTAATGGGAGAGGAAGATACAAAATATTTTCAAGATTATATGGCACATTCATCCTTATTGTAATTAAGGGTAAGAATAGGATTGAATGGGGACAGATAATTAGTGATATCCATCAATAGTTGCTTTAATTATTGGCTACAAAGAAGTTTTCAATGACATCCTACTTAGTATACACTCATTCTAGCCTAAGAAATTTTAAAGGTCCGATCCTTACTCAAAACATTTCTCAAAAGGCCCTTGCCTATGACAATTATCTGCAATTGACCTTGAAGGAGAGAAACCACCATTTCTCAAGATTTAATGATGCATTCATTATGATTGTCATAATATTTTTGGAATAAAATTATGAATCTAGACTATCTTCTCAAGCTGCCACTTTGATCAAGAGGTATGGCTACTTCTTCATTTGGTTCTCAACATTTTCATGCATCAATATATTTATATTTTATGTCACTCCATGTAAGATTCCAAGATACCTCATTGATAGGATTATGATGTTCAAGAAACGCCAGTATCTCTCTCACATAAATGGAAAACTCGAAAATAGAAAGAAGGAAAATTTTACATTCCCTATCTTTCTCAAGATCTTATCCTATAAGAATGCCAACAATGCTGAAAACTTGGAAGCTTCCTTTTCTCCTTTGA
Organism: Taxus wallichiana var. yunnanensis; assembly: GCA_018340775.1. Taxonomy (NCBI): domain Eukaryota; kingdom Viridiplantae; phylum Streptophyta; class Pinopsida; order Cupressales; family Taxaceae; genus Taxus; species Taxus wallichiana. Next base: position 538,943,046 of record CM031241.1, on the reverse strand, counting down.
ACCTTTACTCATACACATGAAGGTTAGATTTTGACATTGAGCAAGCCGAAACATTCCATCTTCCCGATTTGCACCATGTTCCAAAAATCAAGGATTATTGGGTGAATTTATTAGATGATTTTGAGGTTAGGAGTGTGATCATATGAGAATGATAGATGGGATGAGATGAAAAAATTCAAGTTTCATTGGTTTGAGGATGGAATTGAAATGTATGATCTTGAGTATCAAGCGGTGAAAGCCACGCCGATCCTACAAGTCTCATTGATTATTCATGATCCAGAGGACATAAATGAATGAACAAAAGTGGTACTCCAAAGACCTAAAGAATGGTTCAAAAATAAGAAATTTGGACTCATCGAGTTAGGAAGTTTCTTGAATCTCAAAAGGAAAATTTTTACCTCTCCACTTCAAGAGCAACCGAGAAAAATTCAAGCTCTGCTCACTCAAGAGAGCTCTCAAAAATAAATTTAATGGAAGCCTAGGTCCCGCAAAATAAGAGGCTACAAAAAAGGAAAGAGAATTACAAAATCCTATCGAAGGTTTAGAGCAAGGAGAAATTGATCCATCACATCCATCAATCCCTAAATGGTATCTAAGTATCTCCTCCTCTGCAGCTACGTAAACTCAACCAGTGTAAGACGTACCTTATCACTTGGAGAAAAAATAGCAATCATGCCAAACATTGAGTGTTAAGAAAGTGAAATATTTCCATGGTTATGATACACAATTAGAAGAGAAACCCACATGGTTTAACAAGCAAGTGGTTCTAAATTTTCAAGCCATATACATTATGGTGAAAATGAAGAAAGCAAAAATAGATCAAGTTAATTCCGATTCTTCAAATGGTTCTTTAGGAATCATTAGGTGGAGGTAGTTCAGTGGAAGTTAATCAATCCTATTGGTGATATGACCCCATGTGACTACTAAATGAGAACCATTCCTCTAGGACTTGAAACGCACAAAGGAGATGCCCACCTATTCAAATAATCATCCACTCACCTTCTTGTGAGAAATTAGGAGTATAAGGAGAACAAAAAAATAGGAATATCATGTAAGAACCCTCACCTCATATGTGCAAACATTCATGGATCCAAATTTTGTTCCATCTCTTCTAGCTAAGGAAGTTACTCCCTATAGTAGCTTTGATCTAGAATCCAAAAAGACTCCAAGCTTCGAGTTCAAACACAATACAAATGACAAGTGGGTGAGAAAGATTTTTAAGAAATTTATTACTTTTATTCATGATAATATCTCATTTTTTTGATACATTATCGATTGCCACAAATAAGGGTGACCAAAGATGAAATCTAAAAACAAAAATAACATTAGGACCTGGTGTTTCCATTGGTAGATGAAAAGTCAAAAATAAACTCTCCCGCACTAATGGGAAGAAATATGTTTAGCTTCACATCGAAGACATGTATCAAGTTTGGGCCAAAACTCTTGTTTCTTAAAATGATATGTTAAATCATGTTCTCGATGAATTGAAGTCGTATGGGAACACACTTCAAAGATTCAAGAACATATCAATGTGGAAGTACGAAAAATTGATGGAATGTGGATGTTGATTTTTCATTGATTTCAAAGGAATATTAATGACAAAGTAGTTGTGAGTGAGTTATACAAGGTAGAACAAGTTAGAGGCTTGAGAAAACCTGAGTAAGCATTGACTTCCTAAGTAACTAGGGACAAGTACAGGAAAAGTGGTGATGTGAGAGCATACAATGATAATATCTTAGATATTATAGCATTAATATGAAGTGGAAACATGTTTATAAGGATGGATATAGGGGGGATGAGGTGAATTTGTCAAACTAGCTCAGTTCATGATGCCTAACCCCAAGGCCTAGGTAGCAAAGTGACTTGGAAAGGTGAAGTGAAGGATTTGGGATGTTTTTTAATTATGGTAAAGGTATAGAACACATGATAGGACATTTTCAAGGGGACACATGGTGAAAAACATTTGAGTGGTGAGTAGTAATGTAAACTAGACCAAATAGGCCCATTTCAAGCACCCATCATGAGGGTATGAAGAAAAATGAGCTGAATAAAGAAACTAAAAGCACGGTAAATGTGTAGGTACATTTTTAAGAGTCCTCATATGATGTATCATGTCATAAATAATAATTTAGAGGCATATTTAGGGTCATTAGTATGATTTCCCTTCAGGATAAACAAGTTTAACATGCCAAAATGAGATGGGATTGGAAGTTTCAATGTGAAACAGGAAAAATTGGCCATTTGATATCATACATGAGGTATTTATTAAGGATTTTTTCAAATTTTATGACTGAGGAGGGTTTTGTGTAAGTTATTACACTTTAATGAAAACCGGGTTAAGTAAGGTATGCTAAAAGAACACCTTGATTTCTTAACATTCAAGAAAAATTTTGCATCCTTCTTCATATAAAATAATTTGAATAGCATAGTGATATAAATATGTTGCAAAAAATCTAAGATCCAATGGATGAGAAATAAGAAAGCTCTATCCTTTTTTGTGAAGTTATCGGAGACCCTCCTAAGCCTAGTTGAAATTGGTAAGGAGAAAATTGTCTAGTTAGGTATCTAAATAAAATGTTTTTTTTTTTTTTTTTATTATTTTTATCATGTATTTAATTCATCATATCATATTTTCATGGTGGTTTTATCTCTTGACTCATGGTGGACCCTATAAGAAAACAAGTTTTTGTGATAAATTCATTATACGAGACAAAGTTTGGAAATTAACCCATGCTAAATTTTTGTGTGAAGTATGTTGGGAATGTGTACTTGGTGATCATTAAGTAATTTTTGGCACTCTTTTTAAAAAAATTATGTTACTGTAGTCTTTTGTGATCTTACCATTTGAGAATGCAAGAATGCAAGACTAACCTTGAAGGTACAAAAAGTATACATGATGAATTTCCTCATGAAGTGATTGGTTTTGGTACTGAACATCATTAAGAAATTCCATATGATATCTGAGAATGTATTTTTTATTTGAATAGGTGCTTGCATAAATAATTTTGAGTGATCCAAAACTATCTACTTGAGCTAGTGAAGAATCCCAGCTACAAGTATGAAGAATTTTTTTCCCAAAGAAGGTATTTATATGAATACTTACACATGTTGTTTGTGATGTCCTTGAACTATTCAGTGATATTTGAGCTTGGAGGGAACTTTTAAGTTTGTTTTAACATGAGGAGCCAAGATTGGTTTTTAAACCTCTAGAACACAATCAGACTAGTCTAAGAAGTTTGAGTAAAATGATGGTCCTTGTTATGTTTTTAAAATCTCATTCAATTGTATGTGAAATAGGACTTCAAGATATTTATTTTGGTATATGATAAGTGGTTATATGATAAGGATAAGTACTCCAAATAACAATATCTTCATGAATGCATTTCTTGGTGTGAAGGTCTGAGTGTTGCTTGCTCAAACCAACATTTTCTTGATTAAATGAGTGTGGTGGAGCTCTTATTTTCATTTTAATGCAGAATAGAGATTAAATTAAACTCTCCTAATTATTTTTTTGACCTATAACCTGCATAAAACTATGATATAAAAGTGTGTATCTTGATCTGTAATTTTTAACCTCCATCAATGACAACATGAACCTCCAATGAAGTTGAAAGGAGAAATGTTGTGTGAAGAAGTGTTGCATGGATTTATAAAGTTAAATGAGAAGGTGTATAATGTGTTCACTTTCTTGTGCCACTTTAGCATGGTCAGAATGGAATAGAATACAATAGGGAGCTCTTTTTACTAGAAGACGAAAATACTTTGATAGTTATAGTCCAATTTGTGCATAGTCTTAATTGGAATCTCTATAGGTGTAAATTATTTTTAGAGATCTAAAAACATGTTTTTTTCCTCCACAAGTGTAAAAGGAGTTATGAAAATTCATGAAATTAATGCTCTTGCATATAATATCCAATTTTTGTAATAATAGTTAGTTGAAAAGTCTTATGATGTCAATTAATTATTCCTTATATGAGCTGAAAAGTCACATATGTTGTGCAAGTGAGAAGTGGAAGTGTAAAATTTGGGTTATAAGCTCATTGTATTATATATACAAAGTACATATGTATGTTATTATTGTTAAAGGAATTGATATTTGATATTGTTGAGAGAAGTGCTTATTATGAATGAATATTATGTGAAGGAAAAGAGGTGTCTACACGTGGAAGGGCATTAAGATGGTGTATCGGGCCTGATTTATAGGTGTGAAAGAGAGATGTATGATATGATAAAATGTTATTATAAGAGACAAGAAGATGTGAGTGAGAAGGAGTGAATAATAGATATTTGTTGTTCATTAGGTCATTAGAAGAGAGGAGAAAAGAGGAGAAATATGAGCTAAAAAGTGATCAATATCAATTGTAGAAGACAACATAAGAAAGTGATCAAACATTTTGATGAAGACCGAGTAGATTCTAAGAAATAAGGGAGTTGAAGTTTCCTTGTAAGTTGAATCTTACATAAGGTCAGTGGGTGCTTGACTAAATTTGGGAGTTGAAGCTTCCATGCAAGTAGAAGCTTGCTAAAGATAAAGTATATGTTTGGTTAAATTTTGAAGTTGCAACTCTAGGTTGAGTTGATGGTCATCATGAAATCATTGTAACAATTTACAGGACTTTGAGTCCAAGCTATTTCTTTGGTTTCATTTGTTTTCTCCTTGAAGGGTTCCCACAATAAATTTTGTATCTCTCATGTGTACTCTCTTGTTTATAGCTTGTGAATGATTGTGTGATTTCATTATATCTAAGTAAGGAAATTGAATTGTGTGTTAAAATTTGTATAAGTACTTATCCACCCCCTCTCCGTGCTTAAAATTTCCAATAATTGGTATTAGATCCTAGTACTCTTGAATCAATTCTAATAGCTTGGATTATGTCCTTCATTAAAAATAAGCATGGTTATAGAAATAGTCCTTGGAAGTAGCTCAAAAGATAGTCATCTCAATGAAGATGAAATGTTTGATGAAGAGGAGGCTGAAGTGAACCTTGAAGCATAATTGATAAGTTCCCTAGAGAAATTGAAACACCAAAGTAAAAAGAACCAAAAATTGAAGCTAATTGTGAAAGATATGAACAAAAATCAAGCTTCTTGAGGAAATACAGAATTAGAAAGATGAAGATGAAATAAAATAACTTAAAGCCCAATTGGATTTGATCTCAACCTTTCTCAAATTCAAAGAAGAAGAGAACATGAAAATGTATACAGAGTTGAAGTCTCAAGTTGACAAAGTGACAAAATATCTTAATTTCAAAGAGAAAAATTTTATGAGACATGAAGAAGAACTAATCTCTTTGAGATCTGGAATAGAAGAATCAAAAGAAAAAGGACGCAAATGTATAGAAATTTGGAAAATATATTTTATGCTTTGAATGGAATGATATGAAAATAGTGGACTAGGATTCACTAAAGAATGTATGTAGAAGTATGAGAATAACCAAGCTTGTCCAAGTAGATAGAAAAAATGAGAATTATCAAAAGGGTGAGTTCAAGAAGGCCTAAGTTAATTAGGCATCCAAATGCTTTCAATTATGGAAAAAAATTTAATGGCTATTGTTTTTCTTGTCACAATTTTGGAAAAATAGCTAAGGAATGCAAGAAGCATATCATGAATGACCATCTAGGGAGGTGCAAAAGAGATGAGAATAATAAGAACATAGTTTTCTTCAACTCTAAAGAGAAAGGTCACATAGCTCAATATTGTCTTTATGAACAGACAATCAGTTGTGGAGAACAAAAGACTCAAGAAGTATGAATAAGATGGTTTTCTATAATTTTAATAGGATTAGACATGTTTCTAGTAATTGTTATGGTAATGAGAATGTTAGATATGGTTAGAATCTTAGTCCATACCTATATATAAGCAAGAATCAGGTTGTGTGTTTCAATTTCCATAAACTTGGACACTTTACAAACCACTTTTATGAAAATCAATCACTTAAGCATAGTAGTAGAGCTCAAGTAGTCAAAGGGAAGGTTAAGAGGGTACAAAAAGTGAAAACAAATCCTAATAATGTGCCAGATAAATTCATGAGAGAGATGAGATCACCAAAGATATCAAAAGGTGGTGATCACAAAGAGAAAGGTGAGAGAAAACTAAGTATGATTCATGAAGAACCTCTATGCATAGTCATAATAATACAAGGAAGTGAAATCCATCATACATTTTTAATAAGTATTCAATAAGGTGATGAAGACTTAAGATATATAATTAGCACATCTAGCAGCACATCCAAGAAGAAAGACAAGGTTTAAAGGGCAAGAAGAGAGATGACAGAGAGTCATCATGTTTCTTTGATGACTACCTACTATTTTAAGATAATTTATAAGCATTTTGTGCCTTCTCTAGGCTTATATAAGGCATATACTTCTTGAAAGAATATTTTTTGTGTTTAAAGTAGAATCAACCTTAGGAGGTGCTAATAGAAGACTTCTTATGTGGAAAATGTATCACTAGACAAAACGTATGCTTGATAAATTATTTCTTAAGGTCCATTTGTAAGATTGACTTGTGAATTGTACATATAGGTTAAAGTTCAGGGTAGTTCATTCATTTGAAAATTAGTGTGTTCATGTCTTTGTATAACCAAAGTGTTTCGCAATATAGAGTGTGTGGTTCTTATAGCTTTAAGGAAAGTGTCATGAGTCAAAACAAAAGTTGAACTATCTGTTGTAGTTTGAAGTAGGTTGGTCTTGAGCCTGAATATTGTCTCCAGTTATGATCAATATATGAAATTGTAATTGAAATAATGTCTAGGTATCCTTCCAATCAATGTCATGGTAAGAAAATACTGTCAAGTCATTCAAAATTTTCAAGTGAATCCATAAGTTGAGTTCAAAGGTTGCCAAGTTTAATCAAGTCTATCAAAGTGGAAAATTAGTGTAGTTGTCAATGCCAAAATAACACTTAAAAGGAAATGATTCATCAAGGGAGTTATAGCTCACTAAAATATATGTAAAGAGGTCTAAAATAGTACATGAAGAGTAAAATTTTTATATGGATGAATGAAACAAAAATTAAAAACTGTGAGGTCATCAAGCTAGTTGTCCAAGAGAGATCAAACATGGGATAAGGTTGCATGTGAGGTGTTGATGGAGTCTCTCCCAAGATTGTAGAGAATATGAGCACAAAAGGAATCATCCTTTTGTGATAAGGCATGATACACATCAAGCACAACTTAATCATCACTAGTTACTCTACTCCAAGATAACAAGACTAAGATAAATGATTGAAAAAGGCTATTGAAAAGTTTAATAAGGTTGTATCAACCTCATACTAAAATAATATGTTCTTCCATAAGGTTTTGAAAGAAATATTCAATCATGAAAGAGGATAAAATGCTCACAAATTTTGGTAATTAAATGATCATGATCATGTCTCCATCAAAGCATATCAATATATCATCCTTCTTGAAGAAAAAGGTATACAATCGAGTCCCCGAAATGCAAAATGAAGGAAAACAGAGTTATGGTGTCACCTAAGGCATCTTAGAGGCTTAAGAAAGATTCTTTTCAGTGCTCTATCAAGATGATTTTAGAAGGGTCAAAGAATCTCTAAGAAAAATGTGCTCAAATCTTGAGGTCAATATGTCAAGCTAAGTATGAGTGCCAAATTATTCAACTTATCTCGGTCAAAAGTGTGTTGAAACAATATCTTAGTCTTGTACAAGTGTCTAAAATGAGTTAAAATGAAATAAAAGAGGGATTGATTACGTTAAACCATAGATGTTCATATCTTAAGACTCACGTTGAAAAAATATCAAAGTTATTTATTAATTGCAAAGGATGTATAAAGAAATGTAGGGCTCTTTCATGACTTGAAGAAAAGTAGTTGTGCTCGTAAAGATTGTTCTTGTTGATACTCATTGTAAAAAATATGTAGTTGATTCTACATTATAATTTCAATATGTAGGACTCAATCAGGAGCTTCAAGGTAAGACCAAAGTTATTTCAAGGATGATAGTGGAAATATGTTGGAATAAGTGCATTTTTATTGGGGGCATAAGATCTAGATTAGATGTTAAGGCTGGATAAAGCATCTCATAGCAGTAAGTAGTGGATTTGAAGAATGAAAAGTTTGGAGATATTTTTGACGGTAATATATACTAGATCTATCATCAAGACCATTTATAGTGAAGTAACTTGAAGTGGAATCCTTTAAAATTTTGAGAAACTTTATTCCAAGGTAATAAGACAAGGAAAATTGGAAGTTTTGGTACTATTGACAAAAATACAGATCTTTGGAAATATTTGCTACTTTTTAATGTGCATTTAAACGTCCTAAAAGAATCTTAAGCCTTGAAATCATTTTTAATATTTTGTATGACATTTTATGTTATTCTTGGGTTCATTTGTAAGACCTCACTAGGGTTTAACCTAGACTAATGGTTCAATGGTTTCCATAGTAGCTCAAGACCACAAAATGGAGGATAGTGTTTAGAAGGAGCAACAAAAGATATCCTATAACAATTACGTCTTGAACACCTCTCAGTTTCATGAAATCAATGACATAGTGGATTAAATTTTTGTGTAGAAGTACAATCAAATCCGAGAATAGATTGGTAAGTGAGAATTGAAGGGTTTACTCCTCATGCCATAATTTGAGGTTGTGTAGATGTTATATCTTAGAAGGAAGGGAGATATTTATAAAGAACTCTTGGAAATGGTTCCATCAAAAATATTCTAAATTTGTGTAAGTTCATGATGCGGACTGTAGCAGGAGTTTAGAATCCTAGAAGCTTAGGTCTAATGAGAAATGGCTCTTTAGGGGTCTTAACAACTGAAGTAAGTTCTTAAAACTTGAACTTACAACATTCACTCCACCTTTTAACTAATTTTGAAGATATTAGATCTTCTTTGAGTTTAATTTCTTGGTATGACAATGAGGGTTATTAGTGATTGAAACAACCAAAGAGAGCTAAAGAAAATACTTGAGATGAGAAAAATTGAAATACATCATTAAAAGGAAGCCTTAGAGTAGAAGGATCTATTTTAAGCCCTCAATACATTAGATATCTTGAGTCTAGATTCTTTGAAAACAAGATAAAGTCTTCTAGGACAGTATGTTGAGTCTAGTTTTAAGAAGACAAAAAAAGATTAACATAGGCAAGAATGACCTATCACAACCGAGTATGAAGATGTTCTAATGAAATGATGTTAAAAAAATCTTAATGGAAGTTAGATTATTCATGATGTATATAAAGAAACACTTATCAAGGTACATATTTGAGAACAATTCTTGTCTTAGATCATTGTAACCTATAGGTCCGATGAGAGGTCCTACAGTGTCCGAGGGTAATGTCCGAAGAAGGGAAGTAAGTAATGCTCCTCAAGAAAGTGGTTATAGTGATAAGTAATATCCTATAAGGAAAACATATTTCTAAATTTTATAAAAATTGACAAATAAAAGAATCTCATGATAAACTAAACTTTCATTCCACATAAAGAAGGACTATACAGGTCGAAAACAATGATATATAACCTAGATTAGTCCATGTGAAGCAAAGAGAGCTGATAATTTTTAAAAATCAAGTGGTTTAGATGACTATAAGGTGAGATAGGTTAAATAAATGAGGTTTTAAATTATCTTGACAAGGAGATTTGGTGAATGATAGCACACAAGGATAATGAACACTAAAACTATGATTCAAGACAATGATGGAAATGCTAACACACTCATATGACTTGAGATCAAGTTTTAAGGCCATTTTTTTGCAAAATCAGGGAGATATAGATGGTATCACCTCAAGCCAAGGTAGAAAGGATATTTTCATGATGCAAATGAGCTTTAAAAATAGGTTAAATATTGCTAAAATTGCACTAAAAAGGTACATTAGTGACCTAAGTCCTAGAATTGCCTATAATGAGCATATGGAGGGATTAATACTAGAACCAAGTCTTATGTGCTGAGATAGACTCATGTATGTCCTAGAAAGGTGTTTTCACTCAATATTAGGTTTTTTTCATGTCTTTGTGTCATAAATTATGCATTTCCCAAGGGGGTACTAGTGATTTCAATGCATAATGAAGACCAAAAAAGGGATAAGGAAGAGAAAATCAAGAGATAGAGATTGAGTGATGAGTTTGGTTGATGTTTCCAACCAAGATGGGGTAAAATAAGTTTATGCAGGAGAAGATCATGAACTAAAACTAGTGACTTTTTCATTAATGCAAAAAGGGTGAGAATAATCAGGAGGTTTTTCCATTAATGAAAAAGGGGATATTGTTGTAAATGTTGATAATGAGTTTTTATTGATGTAAAAGGAATATTAACGGAAAATAAAAGTTAGAAGAGATCCAACAGGTCAAACAGGTCATAGGCTTGAGAACACCGAGTAAGAATGGACTTCCTAAGCAACTACGGACAAGTACATGAAGAGTGGTGATTTGAGATCATTTTAAGATGATGTATTAGAAAATATATCACACATATGATGTGGAAACATGGTTATAAAGATGGATACATGGGCACATGAGGTAAAGTTTTCAGACTAGCTCGGTTCGTGATGTTTAACCACGAGGCCTAGGTAGTAAACTGACCTGGAAAGGTGAAGTGAAGGCTTGAGTCTGCTGGTGAAGCATGGTAAAGGTATAAAAACATTATAGGAATTTTTCAAGGGGCCACGTGGTGAAGAAACATTCATAAGTGGTGTGTTTCAATGTAAACTAGCCCATTGACCAATTTTAGGAACCCAACATGAGGGTATGAAGTAAAATGAGTTAAATAAATAAAATAAAAGCATGGTAAATGTGTAGTTATATTTTCAAGAGTCATCATATGAAGTATCAGGTCATAATTAATTAGTTAGAGGTATATTCATGGTCATTAGTATGATACCCTTCAGGACAAACAAATTTATAATGCCCAAATGAGATGGGATTAGAATTTTCATAGAGAAACAGGAAAACATGTACCTTGGAGTAATAGATGAGGTAGGTATGAATGTGTGTTCCAAATTTGAGGACTCGAGGAGGATTTTTTTGCAATATATTGCATTTTTACCAAAACTGGTTAAGTAAGGTATGCTAAAATAACACTCTGACTTCTTAGCATTCAAGAAAAAAATTAGAGGCTTCTTCTGATAAATAATAAGAGACACATTTTAATATAATAGGGATAAAATATATTGCAAAAATTATAGGGTCAAATGGATGAGAAATAAGAAGGTTTTATCCATTTTTTTGAAGTTTCTGAGACCCTCTTGAGCCTAGTTAAAAGTGGTATGGAGAAAAATGTCTAGTTAGGTATCCAAAGGATTTGTTTTCTTGTTTATGATTTTGAACATGTAGATAATTCATAATATCGTATTTTCATGCTGGTTTGAGCTCTTGGCTCATGGTGTACCCTACAAGAAAATAGTCTTTTGTGAGAAATTCAATATACATACAAAGTTTGTAAAGTAACATACATTTTTGTGTGTAGAATGATAGGATGTGTAATTGGTGTTCATAAAGTCATATGGGAAAATATTTTGGAAAAATTTGATGGTATAGGTCAATTTTAGCTCCTACGGTTTGAGAATGTTAGAATGTAGGGCTAACATTGAAGGTACATGAAGAGTGTATATGATGAATTACCTCATGAAGTGATTGTTTTTGGTCTTAAATAACATGAAGACATTCCATATGATCTTTGAGCATACTTGGGTTGGTTTGAAGAGGTTCTTGCATATACAAATTTTAGTGATCCAAAACTTGTAATTATTGTTTGACAAGTCTTATGATGTTAATTAATATTCCTTGTACGAGCTAAAAAGTCACATATGTTGTGCAAGTGAGAAGTGGAAATGTAAAATTCGGGTTATAAAATCATTGTGTTATATATAAAAAGTACATATGTATGTTATTATTGTTGAAGGAATTCATATCGGTATTGTTGAGAGAATATCTTATTGTGCATGAATATGATGTGAAGGAAAAGAGGTGTGTGTTGAGGGGCATAAAGATGGTGTATAAGGATTGAGTTTATAGGTGTGAAAAGAGAGATGTATGAGTTGATAAAAGGTGATTATAAGAGACAAGAAGATGTGAGTGAAGAGTGAATAATAGAGATTTGTTTTTGATTAGGTGATCAGAAAAGAGGAGAGAAGAGGAGAAATATGAGCTAATAAGTGATCATAATCAATCGTAGAAGATAAAACAATAAATTGATCAAACTTTTTGAAGAAGATTGAGTAGATACTCAACAATAAGGGAGTTGAGACTTCGTTATAAGTTAAATCTTACATAAGGTTAGTAGGTGCTTGACTGAATTTGAGATTTAAAGCTTTCATCCAAGTAGAAGCTTGTTAAAGATCAAGTAGATGCTTGGTAAAATTTTGGAGTTACAACTCGAAGTTGAGTTGATTCTCAACATGAAATCATTGTAACAATTATAGGACCTTTGAGTCCAAACTAGTTATTTTGTTTGAGTGTTTTTTTCTGTCTCCAAGGGTTTACCACATTAAACTCTTTGTCTCTCATGTGTGCTCTCTTGTTTATAGTTTTTCAATGATTTGGTGATTTAATTGTGTGTTAAAATTTTTATAAGCACTTATTCACCCCCTTATCCATCAAGAGAAAGGAGAGAAAGAAAAATATCTTCACTTACCTACGAGTTATAAAGCTCCTCTTTTGATGTGTTGGATTTTCTCTTGATGGATAATTGATTGAACTTGGTTTCCATCTTAAGATTTTGGAGACACTTGGGAAACACCTCCCATTGATTTGATTAATATTTCTTGATGAAGATAAATGGATGGATAATTGGATTGGATTAAAGATGGATTGATTGGATGATTGAAGATAAAAGTGGCATATTTTTTTATGAAGTTGTGACTTTTTCTATGCTAGCTCTCATGGAGGAATAGATCTTGATTTATGGTTTGTGGGTAGAGGATTCAATGGCTAAGATGAAGCCATGTTGGATTTGAATCAATGGTGGAGGATGAATGTGAGCATTATAATTCTATAGAATGGAGAATTCTAGGATTTGAATTCAAAATTCATGGAGGGAAGAAGTTGCCATTGAATTAAAATTTCAATAAAAGGAGAAGGTTAGATAGGATTATAGATTTAAAAGCCTTTAGATTTAGAGGTGAGGATGTGGTTATGATTAGAGTTAGATTATGTTAATAAATTATTATTAGGGGCAAGGTAACATGGTAACACCAGATGTATGGATGTGTAGAGTAGGTGGTAGGTGAGATGTAGGAATATTAAATTCCTATAAAATGTTAATGAATGGTTACAATAGGATAACATGATATAATAAGAAATTAAAATGATTAATGGATGAAATGGGATAAAATAATGATTTAAAAGGATTTGGGATGAAAGATAAATGATGATAAAATGATAAAGAGGTAAATATGATAAAATAGATTAATAATAATTAATATTGCATTTAAGTATTATGTGGATTTAGATAGTGATTATGCAGGACAAATAAGTCATAATTTGATCATCTCGACATCTTAAATGTCTACATTTTCCCCCTCTTTGAATGGTTATTGTGGAGCAATGATAGTTCAAATAAAAAAGAAAAAAATATGTTAAGATGGCGATATGATGTCCCCTCGAGGGGTTAGGCAGAGAAGGAATGAATCGGGTAACAACTTGAAAAACGATAGACTTGTGTTTGTAGATGGAGGATTGAGGATGAGAAGATTAGAGGATTAGATGATGAGAAGATTACGGATGAAGATGCAAGATGAGAGGATTAGAAGATGATTAGAAGATTAGGATAAGAGAGGTTTGGAAGATTAGATGATTAAAAGAGGAGAGAGGATTAAATGATGAGAAGATCAGATAATTAGACAATAGGAGAGAAGATTAGAGGAATAAGAGACTATAATAGAGAAGAGAGGATTAGAGGAGATAAGAGAGCATTGGAGGATGCCCTAGTGAAGGGTTTAGGATTGAAGATTTTAGATTACAGGATGTTGTAATTGAAGATGTTGGATGCCCTAGTCAATGATGTATAACATGGGATATGATTTGGGATTTAAGATTTAGATTTGAAAATTCCCTAATAAATGATGAATGAAAAGGGTGAAGATTTTGTATTTTGGATTAGAGGATGTTGGATTTGAAGATGTTGGATTTTGAGATGCCCAAATCAAGGGGTTAGGAGGGAAGATTTGGGATTTAGATCTAAGGATGATTTATTTAATTTAAAGGATTAGAATATTGAGGATGTGTAAATTTGAGGATGTTAAATGGTGAGATGCCACATTCGTGGGGTGGGATTTTGGATGTTGGATACTAGATGATAATATTTTTATGTGGATGTTGATTGATTGATATTAAATAGAAGGATGAGGAGGTTAGATAGTTAGTGAGATAATGATGAGGATTGGGTGTGGATGATGATAAAAAGGGTTATGTTACCATAAAGTTCCCCCTTCGTTATCATCATTAGCATTGCGATTGATGTTTCATAAAGTAAGATGTACCAAGGTATTAAGAGCATGATGACGTAATTTTTGAATGCCCCTTTCCTCATATCATTGGATAGATTATTATAATGATTATGGTCCTCATATAATTGAACCGATTAATATAAAAATATGGTCCTCATATCATTGGAATGTGCAAAAGAAAAAGAAAAAAAAATGGGTCTCATATCATCGAGTAAAATGAAAATGTAGACAAAGAAACACACAAGAAAAACACATACATTATATTTTTGTACTTTTCTGATTTTTTGTGGATTTTTTTGAATGTTTTGATTTTTAGATTTTGGATTTTTAGATTTTTAGATGTTTCGATTTTGGATGTTTCGATTTTTTTGATTAGATTTTGGATTTGGGATGTTTTAGATTATTGGATGTTGGATGTTGAGATTTTGGATTTGGGATGGGGAGGAATGGTTGAGATTAGGTAAGATGAAAGGATTCAGGATGGGATAGCTCAGGGGGATGAGTAAGGATGTAAGGTGGGATGCGAATTTCTCCTATAAATCACGAATCATGTTTGGGTAGGATGAAAGGGAAGGAAGGATGGAAATTAGATAGGCTAAATAGGATAGGGATGGGTTGATATGCTAGGATTAAATGGGATGTGAGATGGAGGATAGGTATATAGGAAGACAAGATGTAGTATAAGATAAGATGGGGGATAAAAAGATGACAACATATGCCTCTAGGTATAGGGAGATAGATTGAGAGGCAGATGGTGTGTCCCCAAGTGTGAAGTATGGTGGCTGTGTGGATAGATTGACGGGTTTGATTTTCCCCTAGGCATAGGGTAGGATGGGAAGTGAGGTTTATCTAAATAGATGATTCCCTTAAAGGATGGAAGTAAGGATTTCCCAAGTCATGATGAAGACATGTGAAAAAGGACATGAGGAGGATTGGATGAAATGGAAAGGATCATTGTTTACCCACAAATTTTGATCCAAGGAAAAAAGGATGTGGATGTTGATGGATGGAAGGAAAATGAATTTAGTGGTGAAAACCAGATGAAACAAATGACACATGTTATAAGGAAAGAGTTGGCTAAAAACAAGTGTGACCAAGTTTTAAACAATACATGCAGACATGCAAGCCATATGTCTCTATGAGATCAAAGTGTGTGTGATACTCGATGGTTAATTGCCACTTGAAATGAATACCGAATGGGTAGTGTGTGAAGACTAGCTAGCCAATGTCTAGGGAATTATTAATTTAAGTAGTTTAATGGAAGGTGAATAGAAGATTAAGTTGTGCATTGCTTCTCTACCAGCTATGAATCGATAGCCCCGATAGAGATAAATCGATTCTTGTCACAACATTGCTCTTTTGCGCACCAAACATCCATATCCCCTGGTAGAGTTTCCGGAAACACCCGTATAAAGAGTCTTGAGGTGGATTTTATTTGATATTTTTAATTTTGAGATGATTTGTTGATTTTTGATATTTTGGATTTTTTTCATAACGATATTCCACTCTCTTGATAACTCTCAAGGGGTTGAGAATCTCTAGTGGCTTGATGGAGGATGGAAATGAGTGTCAATATGACATTAGCGAGAGTGTGAAAACACATGTTCAAGGGTATTCACCATAAGTTGATTAAGTCTGTTAAAGTGTGTAGATCTCTAGGAGAACAATTATGTTTGGATGTTGGAGGTGATGATAAACCAAGGTCAAATGGTTGTAATAGGTACTATTGTTTTACAACATGTGCGATCAAGTTGATCAAGTGATCAAATGAATGGATTGGAAGAGGATATGGATGGATGTGATGATAATAATGGATTATATGTAAAGGGATTTATATTTTGGATAAAATGAGGATGAGTGGGAAGGAAAGAACATCCGTGTGTAGGCGATGATTATGTGTTAAATCCATTTTTAGGTGTTTGGTAGTTATAGGGGATTAAAGGATTTGTGAGTGGGTTGGGTGGTGGGAGTAGTAGGATCAATGAGAGGAGTGGTAAACATGGATTGTGTAGTAGTTGGAGGGTCATTATTAGTGTTAGGTTTATAAACTAAGCCTAAATGACCTAGATTATGATGAAGGGAGATGGGTTTGCGAATGCCTTGTTCATGGATGCTTAAGCCTTTTCCTCGATGTTTCATATTATTGAACATATTTTTGACTATAGGATATGAATGTTATGGGGAAAATATGCCATGTGGTCATCATAAGACTAGGGGGTTGTAGTGTTCTCATCATTTAAGAGGCCACACTTAACAAAAGATGGTAGGTGAGATTTGTTTAGGTTTTTAGTTGATGAGGGATATTTGGATGTATGATGATATTTGGATGGCTGATGATGTTTGGATGTTGAGTGGGATTTGGATGGTGTAGGATGGTTAGGGATAGGATTGGGATAGAAAGGTAGTGGATAAATAGGTACAAGGACAAGAAGCCCTTGGTTAATGAGGTTTCGGACATAAGACCTGAATTACATGCAACGATTGGTCGAATGTCCATGGGTGTGATGGAAGTCACAATAATAGTTTTCCTAATACCAAAATGTTTTTGAAGGGTTAGATCATGTGATTTGAGTGGGGGTGTGTGATCATGTTGAAGTTTTTTAAATGATAAAATATGGTTGTCAAGGATTCTCCTAAAGGAGTGAAGTGGTTTAGATTAACTCGGTTTTGGAGGATTCGAAAGTAAAGGTGGGTGATTGGGTGGATTATGAGATGTTCTAGTTGATTTGGATTTAGGATTTGAATTGGATTGGTGTGGTTTAGAAGATGAAGGGGATAGGTTAGGCCGGAGGCCAAAGTGTATGGTTTAGACACTGGGGGCCAAAGTGTATGGTTTGGGCTTGGAGGTCGAAGTAGATTTGGGTGATTTTGGATGTGTTAGAGTATTTGGTTTTTGCTTAGGATTACTAGATGTAGATGAAGGGGATGGGTGTGATATGGGGTCACATTAGGTTTTGGGTGATGTTTAAGGAGATTTTGGAGATGAGTGTGGTGTAGGAAGCACAATATATTTTGTTAATTTGGGGGATGAAGGAGATGAAGATGGTATAGGAGCCTCATTAGATTTGGTAGGATATGGGATGGGGAGAGGATGGGGATTATATTTGTTAGGTTTGGGATTTGTGATTTAGGATTCACTTTAGATGTTTAAGGATTGGGGGATGGGGAAGATGAAATAGGATTAGAGGATAGGATAGTGTGAGATTTAAATGATGAAGAGGATGAGGGTGGCATAGGAACCACATTAGATAGTTTAGGATTATGGATAGAAGGGGATGAGGGTGAATTAAAAGTCACTTTTGATGAGATAGTATTGGGCTTAGATGATGGATGGGATTATATAGGCTTAGAGGAATAATTTGATGATGATTTAAGGGATATGGGTTTATCTATGAGAAATTATATAGGATTGGATTGGGGTGATGAAGATGACAAGGATGGATGAATAAGATGAGATGTGGGTGATATTGATTTAGGATTAAGTTGTTGTGATTGTTGTGGATACTTGAATGGGACTCAATGATAAGTTTTATGATGATTAGATTTAGGAGTTGAGGTTTTGGATGATGGTGGATTATTTGGATAAATTTTGATGGGATGAATATGGAGCTCATGATGATTGATAAGAGGTTTGGGATGGTTTTGTGGGCTTGGGATTAGTGGTTAAACTAGCGAGGACATAAAAGAGGTCCTATTGGTCTAGGTCAAAGAGAGCGAGGTCGTCAAATTCGATTGAGGGGATATTGGTTTATGTTGTTTAGGTTGAGGTTTGGATTGAGATGATTGGGGTTATTTAAGAAGGGAGTCAATGGGGTGATGGGTAGGGATTTTAGGAAGGGGAAATTATGGATGGGGTTACTTGGGAGATGATGGTTTAGGAGGTGATTGGATGATACGTGATTTAATGTTAGATATTTATTGATTGAGTTGTTGGATGATGTTAGGATCAACATGGGATGGTTTATTTGGATGGAAAGAAGATGTTGGTTAAGTTAGGATGTAAGGTTTGATATTTGTTTGTTAAGGTGTTAGAAGGTGTGTGGGACTTTTTAGTAAAAGTGATATGGTTGATTTTGATAGGTGGGGATGATGGGATAGTTTGGTTGATGGATTTAGAAAATAGGTAGGGGTTTGGATGTTGGTTTGGAGAGGATGGGGATTGAGGGTAAAAGGCCATGATTTGATAGGATGTGTGGGGGATTAGATTTGGATTAAGATTATGGATTAAGGATGGTGATAGGATTATGATTGTGTGATTAAGGATGGTTAATTATGATTATGTTTGATTGATTAAAATTTTAATGTGATAGGATGGTCAAGGGTGTTCACAAGCACACAACAAACATGTAACACACACCCTAACTAGTCAAGTGGGATTGCAATCAAGCTATATCCCACTTTCAATACCACACACCAACGATGGTGCCACAAATATCTCTCCACATATGTGATAATGTAAAGTTAGTTAGTTAGTGATCTTACGAGTCTAACCTCCTTGTACTATAGCTTCAGCCAAATGGTTTCCTCGTCTAAGATGCATGAGATCACTAGGGGAGTCCCCGATATACCTTACAGTACATGGGGCCCAAGTTCATATTTGCAAGGATTTTGTTTAAGGCACGGATTTTGGGACGTGGAATCCCTCACTTCACGCCACTCTTAAAACAAGAAAGTGCTTAGCCAATAACGACAACTTTCCAAGAATTTGTATACCTTTTTAGAACACAAGGTGTGTCTACATGCGCGATGAAGCCCATGGTCATGAGACTCCTAGGACTACTTTAAGTCTGTGGATGTCACTTCTATGTCACGTTACCCCCTATAAAATAAAAATGGGAAGGCTAGTTGCTTTTGATCCTCAAGATCATCCTAGGATGTGAGAGGAGAGCATACACAATTTTTCCTTTAGGATGAACAAGCAACAAAGGAAAACACACAAAAATGATGATAAATGCAAGAAAATGGATGCAAGATAAAATGATTAAAAATTATGTAATGTGGTCTTCAAGAGGAGGCCCTACAAAACAAAGATTAGTAGTTTGATTATAACCCCAAATGTCTTGGACTAAATGAGCTAAAAAAAAGGATTAGTATTTTTAGATTGATTTTTATCTTTGGTAAGCGTAGGAAGATGCACACACAAAGTGTTAGTAGTTTTGGACAAGAAACATAACTTAACGTGTAGTTAAAATAACAAGATTTTAGAAAATGAAAACCATGAATAAATTATATTCCAAAATACTAAATCAACATTTTGAATGCATAGATATTTTGTATATCTTTTTAGGAAAAGATGGAGTCATTTCGATTTTGGGATCAAACGTTATGGCTCTCGAAGGTAAGGAAAAAAACTAAAAAAATATCCAAAACAGAACAAATGTGCTAATTTAGGACATATGTGCCACTTTACATGCAAATGTGCCATTTTACCTGTAAAGGAGTTGTTTTGTGTGCGAGATGTTTTGTTCTATGTACAAATGTTATGATAGAGCTATAAATGTGTCGTTGATAGGTCAAATGCGTTGATATATGCGACTATTACGAAAATTTGAAATTATAAGGTGAAATTCTCAATGAAAATTTTCCAAATTTGAAAAACATGTTGTTATTATGGAATGCTACTAAAAACAAACAAAATATTAGGGGGTAAGCCCCACGATGGGCACCAACATGTAGAGAAAAAGTGGTGTTAGTACACAAATGCAAAAATAAGAAATTAAACTAATTAGTTCCTAATCTAACACAACTATTAATCTACCTCTGATAGAGAAATGGATTGCAAGGAGAGAGAAGACAAATACCTGCACTTACCTACAAGTTGCAAAGATCCTCCTTTGATGTGTTGAATTTTCTCTTGATGGATTGTTGATTGAACTTGGTTTCTCTCTTCAAATTTTGGAGACACTTGGGAAACACCTCCCCTTGATTTGATGAAGATTGCTTGATGAAGATCAATGTATGGATGATTGGATTGGATTAAAGATGAATTGATTGTATGATTGAAGATAAAAGTGGCAGAATTTTGTTATGAATTTGTGACTTTTGCCAAGCTAGCTCTCATGGAGGAGGAGAGCTTGATTTATAGTTTGTGGGTGGAGGATTCAATGGCTAAGATGAAGCCATCTTGGATTTGGATCAAGGGTGGAGGATGCATGTGAGGATTAGAATTCTCTAGAATGGATAATTCTATAATTTGAATTCAAAATTTATGGAGGGAAGAAGCTTCCATTGAATTAAAAATTCAATGGAAGGAGAAGGTTAGAGAGGCTTCTAGATTTAGAGGTGAGGATGTGATTAGGATTAGAGTTAGATTAGGTTTATAAATGATGATTAGGTGTGAGGTTACATGGAAAGGCTAGATGTAGGGATGTGTAGGGTAGGGTAGGTGGTAGGTGAGATGTACGAATATTAAATTCTTATACATTGTCAATGAATGATTTAAATAGGATTATATGATATAATAAGGAATTAAAATGATTAATGGATGAAATGGGATAAAATAACGATTTAAAAGGATTTGGGATAAATGATAAATCATGATAAAATGATAAAGAGGTAAATATGATAATAATAATTAATCTTGCGATTAATTATTATGTGGATTTAGATAGTGATTATGCGGGACAAATTAGTCATAATTTGACCATGTCGACATTTTACATGTCTACAATTAGTACATGAATAAAAAAACTAAATCATTTGGTGCCCTACAATTTTAATATTCCTCATCAATTTTTTCAAAAAAAATAAAAACAAAAAAATAAGAGATATATAAATAGATTTAAAAAACCATTGCTAGAACTTTACAATACCAGGAAGATCCACCTTTATAATATGAGCTTGAGGTGTATCCTTCTAGTTGATCTATGTATTGGAAACATTTTTGTATCCCTTACAATATATGTAGACAAAACATGCGTTAAAATGGAGAAATTGAAAGAAACAAAAGTAAAAAAACCCAGATTAGAAAAAGAGCTCCACATTTGAAAGAAGAAGCTCAAATACCCAGATCTAACAACAAATGCAAAATTAGTTCTTACCCATTATTCCTCAAGCATCAACCCCCATAGAATGTAGCATGCGCCTCATTCCACACTGGGCTGGTACACACCGGTATTCTCCCATACATCGAGATAGGTTCAAAGGAGAATCAACAACATTAGAAAGAAATATCACTATGATGAGCCACTACAACAAGGGGGGGTGTTTTGAGACATTAATTAGAGACCAAAATATATTTTTGTCTCTAATTAATACACTCCCCTACTTTTGTCTCTAAATACCCTTAATATAACTTTTTTTAATTAAAAAGACTCTTTCATTTGGGCGGCTTGCAAAGCGGAGAAACTGCACCGAGGAAAATGGAAAACTCCAATATTGGGCGGGAGGGAATTTCATTCTCGCATGCAGCTGCTGGTGTGGATCTTTGCCGAGGAAGAGGACGAGCAGGTATCTGCCTCCCTGTTTTATTTTTTAACCTGTTCCTGCTGGTTCAGTTATGGTATTGTTTTATTTTTTGGATTTCTGAGGAGTGTGCGCAGTACAGAAATGGCGAGGGTTTGGTTTTCGGGATGGGAACTGTGTTTCAAGGCCTTTGAATATATAATGTCAATACCAGTGACTTCCCTGCTCAACAATGACCCCATCGTGGATAATAGCCACATAATGTGCACCCCAAATGGTGGTCAATCGACGGGCAATCAAGAGGGTGGTTCGACCCACCATAACTCTGTCTAAAGCCTCCTGCACCACCTTCTCACTCTCCCCATCCAATGCACTTGTCGCCTCGTCCAGCAACAATATGCTCGGATTCTTTATTATGGCCCTCGCTATTGCAATGCGTTCTTTCTGTCCCCCGGAAAATTGCACTCCTCTCTCTCCACAGTAAGTCTCATACCCATCCTTCAAATGCCTGTAAAATGAGAACATATTAACCAAAATATGGTTAAACAACAAAAAAAATCTGTAGGGTATTTCAGAAGATGGGATCATCAACTTTATGGACCCTGAAAAGCTTTTGTCATTTTTGAATAATTTAGCCAATAGTTATTGTAGACCTAGATATGGGTGTGCATTGGCCATATAAGATATTATCTTTGATGGGCTCCCATATAAGATATTATCTTTAATGCTTCCTCTGAACAAAACTGGTTCCTGCCCAACCAATGCAATATGTTCTCTCAAACATCTCAAATTCAATATTTTCAAGTTTGTTCCATCAACTGTGATGTTCCCTTTGACAGGGTCATAGAATCTCTCCATCAGTCCAATGATGGTGGACTTCCCTGACCCACTTGGGCCGACTAAAGCTATACTGCTCCTTGAGCTAACCTTCAAGTTAAAATCCTTCAGTATTACAGCATCTAGCCGAGCTGGATAAACAAAGGTTACGTTTTTGAATTCGATGTTTCCTTGAATTGTGACTGGTTTTTTGCCCTGAGGATCATCTGGATTGATTTTGGTGACTCTGTCGAGAATACCAAACACAGATTTAAAAGCAGCAGAGCCTTTGGCCAAGTCTGAAGTCATGCTACCTGCTTATGCAATTACTCTTCCTGTGCTCACCAGAATGAAAAAGGTCTTAAATACATCTCCCCGGCTGATCAATCCCTCCCCCACGAGCCTTCCACCATACCAGTAATCCAAACCCCAGGTTAAGAAGGTCAGGCTCTGAGCACTGCCAATTCCAATACCTGCTAACCATGATTGCTTAATGCCCTCCTTGCGGGTGTGTATCTCAGTTTCTCTGAAGAGAAAGAGGACCCTTTCATTGGAACAGAAGGCTGTGATTGTTCTGTGGTTAGCCATTGCTTCTGGTGCTATTTGGCTGCACTGATTTTGGGCATCTCCAGATTTTTTAGACATATTAATTAACAGAACTTTTCTGGTGTAATAACACAGTTGTGAGAGGTTGTATTACTATCATCACTATAGCAAGGCACCACGCTATTGATAATCCTAATGCCACTGCCAACGTGACTCCTCTGTTCGCCTCACTCGTTAGGCCTTCAACACCTATCTCATCACTGATGGTCACTGGAGGTATGCCTTTCCATTTTTTTCTAGCGCTTCTGGTATGTACCAAAACCAACAGCCAAATTTTGTTCCTACAAGTGGAGTCTATGGAACTTACAATTATGCAGCACCCCTAATTCGTTATTGCTAATAGATTACATCTGCTGGTTTACAAAACTATGCTGTACAACAGCCTCCTACTGTATCTACCCTTTCAGTTTCTTCTGCTCTTTCTACTCCTTGAGACTCCATCTTCAGCAGGAGATTCAGATGGTTATATGTATGGTCAAAGTCCTACAGCTGCATCTCGTGAAATTAATTGATTCTGCTGGTTTACAAAACTATATCTACTCTTAAATCAGCAAAATCCAAGGTTTCAATACAAGAACAGATTTCCAAATTCCAAAAAAATCAGCACCAGATGCATGAGAAAATGAAAATATTCCCTCCCGCGCCCGAATGCAATTTTCCATTTTCCTGGCATTTATTTTCAACGCAGTTTCTTCATGCGCTTTGCATGCCGCCCAAAAGATAGAGTATTTTTAGTTAAAATTTGTTTTTTTTTGGGTATTAGAGACAAAAGTGGGTGGGTGTATTAATTAGAGACAAAAATATATTTTTGTCTCTAATTAATGTCTCAAAACACCCCTTCTTGTAGTAGTTTCAATACAAGAACAGATTTCCAAATTCCAAAAAAATCAGCAAAATCAGACAACCAAAATCAATATTTCCAATGAAGGATTCTTAACAAAATTTAGTTGTAATCAGTTGATATTTGCAATGAGATTATAGGCATGGCGCATAGGTTCATATTGAAATTTTCTAAAATTTAAGTACATCATATAAGTCTTATAGCTAATAAGGGCAGATACATAACTGTTTGTAGACCACAGAAAATCAATTTTATCTTTAGCTGTGTACAACTGCTCTAACAAGCCGTTGCCAGAGAAATGTTCACCACCCCAAATTCCAATAAGTTCTTTGTGCCACAACCATTTTACGAATGGTTTTGTATTTTTGGTTGATGTTTCAACAGGAAGAAGGGATTCCAGGCTAACCTTCTCCATTCCCATTGAAGAAGTCTATGTACTTACCTGTATTTTATAGACAGAGACATCCTTATACAGCTCCATATGATCTGCAACTTTAATCATATTGTGATTACAATAATTCTAAAGTGAAAATATGACTAACCCTTGCTGTGTTGAAGACAGCATTCTCACAACCAGGAAATATATGGACTGACCAAGCAGGTAGGTAATATGACTTTCCATTGAATTGTACAGTTGCATCCTTCCTAGGGTGTGCATTGCTGAGAAAAGCAGCACACGTGCCAGAAGTGTTCACAGAATATATTGTTGCCTGAATATCAGATACAACATTTTGTATTAAATGCCATTTTTTTTAACACCATAATATTTATAGTGCTAGTTCTAGAAGCATTAGCTTTAAGTAAAATCAGATATTATTCTCAAAATAATTCTAAGAGATTTGTTTCCTATAATCAATCTTTAAGAGCAGAGCAGAATTAGATCACTTGTAAAAGATTGACGAACTCTAAAGATAAGATAGCACGAGATTAACTCGTCCTTGTTTATGTGCATGTAGTTCCAAACACCAAAGACCCGAAGCCGGTCTTAGTGATGGCAGACACCCTAGATCTATTTATTCCTATATGGGCATTGAAACGCCACAATTGTGGGATAGATGAGATAGCACGAGATTAACTTGGCCTTGTTTATGTGCATGTAGCTCCAAACACCATGGAGTGCCATGTTAGTGGGAGAGAGCTGAAGGGGAATCAGCAATTTGGAATTGGAATTAAGAACATTGTTGAGGTTTCCAAGAGCAATATCTACCTCCTCTAGCTCATGCAAGAACCTTGAAGATGACGATGAGGATCTCCTTTTCAACCCAAATGCCTCTTTTAGCTTGTCTTGTAGAGAAGTGAAACTCCTAGGAAGAGGAAGAGCTTGAATCTTCAGTCGTGGTGTCTTGAAAGAAACAACAGTGACAAGTGCAGAGCAAACCAAGATGGTGATGGCCTTTGTGTGGTTTATGTCGATGGCTATGGCAGGAGCTTCTAGTCCTGCTCGTGCTTTCTCCTCAAGTTTGAGCTTATCTACCATTCGCCTTAGAATAGACATGCATTTCTCCAACCTGGACTAGGTTTCCTTGTTCCCTAGCCAACAGGCAAGGGAGTTGCGTGCTCTTTGAAGTGCATGGGCATTTGGATTGATTCCGAGGCGCGCGCACAACATGTGTTGCTTCCTGATTTCTGAGATGCTATCCCTCAGTAGATTGCACACTTCAAGTAGGTGGACCATGTCATCCAGATGTTGGTTCATCCACTTACACCCCATTCCCTCAGTGTCTATGTCTATTTGTGAGAGATTGGAATTGGCATTGACCACCACCTGCAGTGCTTGGCCAAGCCAATCTGCCCCAAAACATGAAGAAGAAGAACACTCCGCACCTGTTGTTCCAATCTTTGCACCTCACCTGCAAGATGGTCTTGAAAAGAAGTAAGGATTGGACACTCCTGTAGTCTTGAGGGCATGCTCTTTGACCACTTATGTTTATGCTTCCGAGGAGAGTGCAGGTTCACAAGAGATGAGAGAAGAGACATAGAGGGTACTGCAATGCTCATGCTCATTGTATTGATTCCTCTGATGCCGATGCTTGTTGCTTCAAGGATCTCATACGATGACTTCCTGCCTGCCTATTAATATGATTTATACAACTCAACATGATCATGATGGGGCACTCCAAGCAGACAGAAAGCATCTAATTCTGCAAAATTTGTATCATTATATCAATCATGCATTTTTCTCTTGTCCCCTGCTTCCCAATGTGAGATGGGCCACATGGTTTCCACCCCCTACCGGGAACAACTCTCAAACACCATGGCTAAGCATCATGTGGCCAACAAAATTTACATTACAAATAATCAGAATTAAAAATCTGTAATGCAAATCACCCACAATTTTCTGTTTCTCATCATTAACAATTTCTCCATGTAAATGTTCAACTGAAACACATTTGTATGGCTTGTCATGCCCACATTCAAAAACATTTATATTTACCATACTCTGTCCCTTCTGTTAACAACAATTAATCTTTTTCTAAAGCTATCTCCTCTACACGTGTGGATGAGCTGTTCATAATTAATTATATTGCAATTGAAATTTTTGTCCATGTTTTGGGATGCAACAGCAATATATCTACTTTGCTCGTCATCAGCCGGAGGAGAATCTTGAAATAACAATGGCTCGAGTCTTGATCTTTGTTTATACCCCAATTCTATTAGCCTTCCAAATAGGCACTTAACTCACTGGTTGCTTCTCACTCTCAAGTAACCCCATAGTGACTTTCACAACTTAGTACACTATATATATATATATATATATATATATATATATATATATGCTTGACTTCTTGCACAAATGCATGAAAGTACACTAGCATCGATGCAAACATACAATATAGAATGTCATGCAATTGAGGTGGATCTACCAACTCTAGTATATTCTCCAGACACTATATATCTGAACACCTGCTTTATACTTGTGTGCCTTGTGTGGAGGCCACTAAAAGGGACCATGAACTTCTGTTTTGGTTGTCAAATCACCACCATTACAACTCTCCTACCCCAAAAGACAACGACTGGGTCGCTGCATTTTTGGCTGGAACATTAAATATATTATTTTATCTGCTAATTATTTCAGTTCATTAATAGTCCCTCTATTTGCAGAGTTCCAGCTGGAGTTTTACACAAATAAACAAACATGGGTTCAGCACCAGTCCAGATTTAAGGTGATAGACTCATTTTTAAGTGGAAATGGAATCTGTTTAACGACTACATAGAGTTAAGATTATTGAAGCAAAACAATATAACATTTAGGTAATAGAATCTTTTGTAACTACCTCAAGGCTTCATAGGAGCTGTCAGTCACTTCATCAGTTTATAAATTTGCACAGTGCAGATCAAGGTCTCGGTCCAAAAGATTTCGTGTTGTATTAGTGTGCAATCCATCTATAGCCTACTTAATATTCACGCTGAATTCCTAGTGAGATTCTGAGTGTCATTAGAAAATAGATTACATCTAAGAGAATAAAGAGATCTGGCCTGATCCCAAGACTCTCAAGGGCTGCTGCTTATGACAGGCTTCAAGGGTAACCATCTCGTAGCCATCCCTTTTCTTGTGAATCTTCTTGTGCCAGCCGCTCCTTCACCATCTATACTCCCAAAAGATCAAGGAGAGAGCATTAATAACAAATTAACACACAAAAAAATGAGATGAATGCACAAAAGATAGAAGTAGATCTACCGTGCAAACAATTTCATCAGGAACCAAAGACCCCCTTTCCATGCACTCCTTGGCTCTCTTCCCATTCTTTGTCCCTGCTACAGCTTCTGCTCTTAGCAAGTCTCCACCAGCAACATGTACATGTATTATATGTTTAGTTACGATGTGTTTTATATATCATAGCTTGGATATGGAACATGATTTGAGAGTGGAGATTTTTCCCAAATCCGAGAGGACGAGCTTACTACAATTTCTCAATGTTAAATACTGAAGTTGCAATAGTTGAGTAAAAGAATGTGGCATCTCTTTTAAATAGTTGATGTTGTGATGCAAATAATTTGTCTGGTTAGGAGTGGACGAACTCCCTCCATAGTATTTGTCTGGTTAGGATGCTTTCTAGCCTGATATTTCTTGGTTTCTACAAGATTTTTCCTACTTTCTTTGGATTACTATTCTAACCCAAACTATCTTTAGGCTTGATTAATGTTCCTCGTTGTTAGTATAGTTTTAATGTTATAATACATTACAGCTGAGCACACTGTAACTTATTCTCGGGTTTGGAAAATTCTAAGATCAGAAATAAAAGCTATATTCGAAAAGATTAAGTGGAGTAACACAATAATAAAGTAGAATAATCTCTTGTCATTATAATATATAATCACAAGATACGTGCTTTGATAAGAGGCTTTTCTGCCCTCCTTTCATTTGAGAAAGGAATTAAAATATTTCATGACTTGTACATTTGGGCAGAGAAGCCTCTTATCAAGGCACATATTTGGTCATTAGATATTATAATGACGGAGCTTGTAGAGTATAAATTGGATTGATACTGGATACTAGACAATGAAAAGCAATCTACTTTATTTGTAATGAAAACAAAGACCTATGATAAGTTCCAAGATTCAAGTTTGCTTCCAAGTTAACCTTGTAACTTATCATAGGTCTTATTGCAGCATGGTTTTGAATATGTGGACCTTCTCATGCTATTTTGTTTTCATTTTTAATAAATTAGATTGCTTTTCCTTGTCTAAGTTCTTCGTCTTTTCTTTTTTTCCAGGTTTCATTGTCTTCTCTTGCTCTAGTTGGTGTGGAGTGGCTTTACTGCAAGAAGGTAAGATAAGATGACATTCTAGTCCTAGATATATTGGTAAATAATTAGAACGTGCAGATACTTTTATTCATTTTTTAAAAATATTTTTCTTTATTATTATGACGAGTGTTACTTTTTTTTGTAGGACACTATTACCTAATTAGCCACTATTCTTGGAAAAAATGGAAAGACAGGTACTTTCATTTTCTGCCACTTGTATTATTTCTTTAATGAATTTAATCTCAATAAAGATTAATATTATCATAGTCATGAGTTTTTTTAATAATACTCAGATCTTAAATAACACTCATAATGGACCCTATTTTAGCTTACAAAAAATGGATTATGAAACGTGGCTTATTTAACAAGCCACGTTAAATCTATTGATCTCGTTTCAATAAGTTAGTAATGTATCTATTGAATCTTCCATTGCTAATCATTTGCTTGCATTGATAGGTATGCAATCGCAAGTGCTCGTTCGAGATGGTCTACATTTGCTTTGTGGAGGAAGAGATGCTGCAGTGTGGTAAGAATTGTAATTTCGACATTTTATTCTTTGGAGAATCTATATGCTTACTATAGTATGGTGATTGTCATCCATAGTTAAATAATGGTATGGATGAATATTGCTATTATGATCTGATTTTGGGGCATATAAATTTATTTTGTGATGTTGCTACGATTTTAGTAAGAAAAAAGGGATGGTTTGTCCAGTGCATGCTGAGATCAAGGTCTCTTTCATTCCTGTACCAACAGCTAAACCTCCCAGTTAATATTTTTTACTGATATTTTTACAAGCCTAATGTATAAACACCTGCAACTGCACAGCCAACCATGCTAAGTGCTGCCATTATCAAGAAGGTTGTGCAGAAGCTTTTTCTCCCAACACACATGAGTTCCTCCAACTTATCTTTGTCCTTCACATATTCTACTTTGGCACCTCTGTCATACAAGTATCCTGCTACCCTAACAGAAAACAAGTAGGACCCAAGAGGGCTCGAACTCTGGCCTATATTGTACAGAATAGCAAAGTGGCGAAGCCCTAATAGCTCAGAAATGATTGAGAACAGTAGAGGCCAATGTGCACCAAAGCACATTCCTATGAGAATGGATGCCACATAAATGGACCCCGGGAGTGCAAAAGCAATGAGAAGATGACCCACACATGCAATTTCCAGCACCAGGCTTAACAGTAAGGGCCTGGGAATTGAGTACTTTTGCACTAGTATCTCTGAGATGGACCCTGATCCCACTCGCCCTAAAAAGTTCCAGATGCTGAAAAGGGACACAAAAGTGCTGATGCTTTCTTTTGGGTATTGCAGGGATTTTCCAATCTGACCCATGTTGTCTATTGCAGTAATTATAGAGCCCAAGCCACATGTTGTTGCCAAGAACAGTATCCAGAAGTCTAAGCTCAACAGTGCCTGAACAACTGTATGATCTTGCCCTCTCACAGGCCATTTCTTTTCAGATTTGATCCTATAGTCTTCACTGTTAGTAGCATCTGAAACATTTGTAACAAAACAAAATCAAATAAATTTGAAACATATATATATATGATACAAACATACATAGGAGCTGGGTGAAGCTATGGTGAAGAATGCTTATTCAGAGGCCACCAAGGATTAATTATTAAATTATAAAGAAAAGATGGGATGAAGTGTATATTTCTCTACATCACAGGATGTTGCTGCTTCTCTGGACTCTGGATTTTGAAGTTGTGAGCGTATGACCACCACCAATGGCACGAAGATGGTCACAACTGTTATCACTGCGAATAGCCTTACCACAGCCAGAGGAAGTTGCAGCCTGTGTAGTGTTTGAGGGTATATTTGAATATACTGAAATTTTCTAATTCCATAGGTTGGATGGATGTGTGAAAAGTACCAAAGAACCAAAAACAGATATAACCATAAACAAGCAGATGAAAATTGTGACCAATGTTTGGTATTTTGTATTGAAGATCAATTCATACATTGTCTTCGTTGAAGTATTGATATATATATTACATTGATACATGTGCTTTTTTAGAATTGAGACTCAAAACTGTATAAAAGGCCAATTTGGCAGCCTCTTTTAGTACTCCTTGTAATAACTGGCTAGTTACTGAGAATAAATTGTGTTCAAGAGTGCAACTCTGGAAGTGATAAGAAGCTTGAATAGCTGGTTGATTTTGTGCTCAAATGATGGTAGAGCCATCTCCAAGTCATGGAGTGCCATGTTAGTGGGAGAGAGCTGAAGGGGAATCAACAATTTGGAATTAGAATTAAGAACATTGTTGAGTTTTCCAAGAGCAATATCTAACTCCTCTAGCTCATGCAAGAACCTTGAAGATGACGATGAGGATCTCCTTTTCAACCCAAATGCTTCTTTTAGCTTGTCATGTAGAGAAGTGAAACTCCTAGGAAGAGGAAGAGCTTGAATCTTCAGTCGTGGTGTCTTGAAAGAAACAGCAGTGACAAGTGCAGAGCAAACCAAGATGGTGATGGCCATGGTGTGGAGTGGATGAACTCCCTCTATAGTATTTGTCTGGTCAGGATGCTTTCTAGCCCGATAAGTTCCAAGATTCAAGTTTGCTTCCAAGTTAACCTTGTAACTTATCGTAGGTCTTATTGCAGCATGGTTTTGAATATGTGGACCTTCTCATGCTATTTTGTTTTCATTTTTAATAAATTAGATTGCTTTTCCTTGTCTAATTTCTTCGTCTTTTCCTTTTTTCCAGGTTTCATTGTCTTCTCTTGCTCTAGTTGGTGTGGAGTGGCTTTAGTGCAAGAAGGTAAGATAAGATGACATTCTAGTCCTAGATATATTGGTAAATAATTAGAACGTGCAGATACTTTTATTCATTTTTTAAAAATTATTTTATGTATTTTTATCACGAGTGTTACTTTTTTTTGTAGGACACTATTACCCAGTTAGCCACTATTTTTTGTCGAAGAGGTTTAGGTAGAACAATGTTAGATATTGACTTATGAATAACTCTATATCTTACTGCAGATTACTCAATGGTCATGGTGCCAAATCCATCAAAATCCCAGTCCTTTTCTCTAGAGGAGATGACAACAACTACATAAAAATTTAGCCATAACATCGGACAAGGAGGCTTTGGTTCTGTATTCTAGGGTAAATTGCAAGATGAAAAGCAAATAGCTATCAAAGTGCTTTCTTTGTTCTCAAAGCTAGGGATTGCACAGTTCTTAAACGAGGTAATGCTGAAAAATCCCAAGGGAACTCTCTATGTTTCATTTGATGAGTACATATCAATTTGATGAGTTAAATGCTAGATTGTGTGCATTCTAGTGGACTCTGCATTATGATTTCTGAGAGGACAGCGAGCTAGAAACCCTCAATGCCATGCAAATGACATGAAGCCCTTGACTGTTAGGTTAGAAAGATGCTATAGGGTATAAGGAGCACAAATATAATTTTTGCAAGCCTTGACAGTGAATAATATGACTTCTAGAACAAATTATCTTTTCTCGGGCTCGATGTAGGGCATCGAGCTGCTCTTTATTCCACCGACCAAAATCATGAAACTTTGAAGAAATTTCTATCCCAGGATGAGCATGAAGATCCCCAAATCTCAGGGTGAATGGAGTTGCCCATCAAAAATTGTGCATAACAGTAATTTTGACTGAAAAAAGGAGGTAACAGTGTACAGGACAGTGAGGGTAAAGGGTAGAATTTAATAGACAATTCTTGTTTATGTTTGTGGACTTGTTCCTAAGGTGACATGAGGCATGTTTGATGTGTTTAAATGAGAATTAGGAGAATTTAATGAAGAAATTACTATTGTCCTATGAGAACTAGACTGGTTGGGCACAAAGAGACCTAAGTAGGTCACTAGCATAACTGTTTCAAATAGAACTGGGCATAATTTGTCAAGGATCAGTGCATAAAAGTTGGGGAAACATCTCAAATAGGATAAAGGGAATCTAAACTTAAGAAGTTTGTGTCTTGCAACCCCTGGGCGGTGTTTTGGTACTTGATTTGGGCTCTAGAAGGGTGAAAAGGAACCTAGGACAAAGTAACAAGGAAATAGAAAGCAAAACAAGTGTATGATAACCAATGTTGGATCAAATACCTCTAAAATGATGCCATTACCATGATGAGACAGGTATGCATGGTCTTATAACCTCTATGTTTAATATGTTTTCATTGGTGGTCAAATGCATGGTACAAAGAACTAGGATTGCATGAATGAGTCTTAGGGTATGAAGATCATCCTTGAATGTGTTAGTGAAGAAGCGTTGGATACATATATGGTTTTGGAAATCTTGGTTTCAAATTGTTCAAATGAAAGTATGCAGCAGAGTTACTAGGGAACCTCACACCTATGGACTGCTATGTGATGGTCTTAAGGGGAATTTCTGACCTACGCCTGAATAAGACAGTGAAGAACAATTATATTGGTCTAAGAAATGAATAAGGGGTGGTATACATGTTGGAACAGTATCATCAAAGTCGACAAGCCATAAATGTGTGAATTAGCATACAAGGAGTGAACCATTGAGAACTCTCCAACTAGACTTTCCTAAAGAACAACTCATATGACTATGAATTAATTCCAAGACTCAATAAATTTGAGTCTGTAATTGCATACAGTGAAGTACAGTTCAGTCTCTTGTACAGCTTTGAAATTACGGCCAGTCCTTTCCAATGGGGTTTCATGCTTGGATTCCTTTCTGCATAACCTGACAAACACATACACACTACTCATTTCAAAGATACAGAAAAAATAGACTGTTATGAGTAATAACGAAGAAGACAGTCACAAACTCATGTGGAATGATATACTAAATACATATACTATCTTACATTATTGTTGTTAATCCCAATGCTCCCCACTTTCTTTTTATTTTTCTGTTGCTGACAGTGTATGAATAGATTCCTTTATTCCTGAATTAGAGGAAGTAACATGTGCACAGATTCTATGGACTACTTACTTTCTTTATTTATTTTTCTTGTAAATCTGATATTTCAATCTGGGTCCAGTTCAGTTTTGCATGCAGAGTACGTTAAAATGTTAAAGAATGTGATCTCCACCATCGTCAAATCTTCTCATGATATTTTTTTAAGAAGTGAAAGTATGTTTCATTTATATAAGACAATACCCATTATTTATACATGTCTGAGATCTGTATCTGGTCTCTGTACTTATGTGTAAAGTGTCTCGTAATGTTCAATGCTCAACATTTGTTGGTGGACGACCTTTGGGTGTGGCTCTTGGTCCTAATCAGGAGCTCATTGTGTGCGAACTTACCCAGGTAATTTATTTTCCATGTATGTAATTCTGTGTTATAAGTTCTAAGGGTCATCTACTTTCATAAATTTGATGTAAGTTTATATGGAATCATTAGTTTGTTTTGTTCAAAAGTTTTGGATTGAATACTATATTCTTAAAATGAACTGTGTTAGGGTTTGCTGAATGTGACGAAAGACAATTTTTCCCTCTGTATTTGAAATTTCCCTGCATTTGATGCTCTGAGGACGACTTTATTTGAGTTGCAGAGATTTTAGTGGTCATCATGAGTGGTTCATAAGGTGTAATATTTACTGAAGGTTTTGCAGATGGGGTAGAGTAAAGTAAGCAGATTTTGATTGTGGGAGGAACTCCATGGTTAAGCGCACATGAAGTAGAGTAATTTTGGTATGAGTGACCTCTAGGGAAAGCCCTCTTACTAATTCACCCCTATGATCTTCACCCAGATGTATTGAATGCCAATTGTGTCATTCATACTTGTGAGAGTGACTGCTACTCATGAAACATGGGTCAATGTGGGAATCATCTCACTTAATTTGATGGAGGCCAAGATGATCAAGTCAAGCCTTCTTTGCTTAAATAGAGGAATGAGTTATTGATAGGATTTTAGAGCCCAAAGTCAGAAGGTCACTGTCACAGGGTAGAGTTATAGGGGTTTCAAAGTATTAAGCTCTCCAAACATACTCTTAGGCTTATATTACATTCCCTCTCAAAAGTTATGATGGAGGCCTATATGATGACAGCCGGAGTTTCAATGCTGATTTCCAAAATCACAATTTGTAACCCTAAGCACATGTTTACTAAGAACAGACAGAGCATGAGAGATTTAAGAACCAGTGACTCTTCAAGAATATACAAAGGATCCTACAGTTACTGCCTTCCAAGACATACATCCAAAAATACAACTTGTAGTCATCTAGATATCAGGGGAACATGTAAGAATGTTGTACAGACTGTACACTGTATCAAAGCACAGGAAATCCATAGGATTATATGACAGTCAAGGCAGAATATAAGGGTTGTCGTAAATATCGACACACCAAGAATATACCAAGGTTCCTACCAAATTCTACATGCCTCCATACGTACAGGAAACCTCTAACAAGCTATTAGCATCTCGATATATCAAGAAACATATGAAAGCTCAGTACAGTCTTGAAAATCCTGGAAAATACAGAGTTTCATAAGATTTGAGGAATAACGAATGAACAAAGGAGAAATTATAATGTCAAGAAATTTGTCTTCATCTTTATTAAATACCTGACACCCTCATACCATTCGTCGGGAGCTCAAGAATACAAGAATCAAATGCAAAACCTTGTTTTCTGGGTTCTTCTCAGAACTGAGACAACATATCTCAAGAAAATTCTCACCTTTGGCTTTCAAATTACTCCTCCTTGCATTCTAAGCTCTGCCACATCCTTCTTGACTTCTCTCTCTTTTGAATGAATCCTCCCACCATCATTTCTTGCATCACATTTCAGTTACAAAGCCTAACCATACTCACTTTCACTAAGGAATTCACCATCTACCATTCCAAGTACTTCACAACCATGTTCATTCATATTAATTTAAAGAGTTATTTAGAATACATTTGCAAGTAATCACAGTATTAAGTAACATATGGCAACATAAAGACTTACAAGAACAATCTCTCTTTCATCTTGAGCTATGCAAAATAGATGCACACTTATTCTTGCATCTTGAATGCCTCGGTGTAGGGATGGATGGGTCCAAATGACTCTATTTCTCCGCTTGTGCAACAAGCACTTTCTATCTCATAGGTGCTGCAAATCATATAATTCGGGGTGAAGTGTAAGTTGTTTACACTTATCTTATTACTCGTTGTTTACAAAAGAGATACATTTCATTACGGAGGCACTGAATCTACATGTTTTCAAATTGGTGTGTTTTTAAGATGTCATGCTTTCGGTGGCTCTAATGCTGCTATTATTCCAATAGGTAAAGTCAAGTAGCATCTATTTTCTTCTTGTATTTTGGCTTGTGACTCTGAGTTATTTTTTACAGGATTATGATATGATTGTATAATAACCATATTCATATAATTACTTTTACCGGGCTTCACATGGTCACCGTCTGCAAGTATTCTTTGAGTTTTGATCTGGTGAACATATGTTTGCTTGCAGGTCTTGGGGGATTTGTAGCTTGCGGGCATTGTTAGAAAGGAATGATGATCCCACAAGAGCATCACGTCCATGGGATGAAGTATGATTATTGGTCCATTATGATGATCCAACAAAAGAATAATGTCATTGATCTCCTTTTGCGTTTTTCTAATATCAAAGCATCTCATACTTGATTTTGGGACAACTTTTCAAATTAGCTAAACTAATTGCTCCACTTTTTGACAGGATCGTGATTGGTTTTTCATGGGGGATGGAGCAAGAATTCTGCTTCTTGAGGAATTAGAACATGCAAAGGTACATTCTTTGTCAAGAGGCATCTTTTGCTAGTGACTGAAGTTTAAGGCTATCTAGTTTGTATTTTGAGGTTTGTAATTGTTATATGCTCTAATAGATATGTTGCATTCTCGGTCAGGAATATTTTGCTTTGGCTACTATAAATTTTGTGATTGTAGATGTTCTTTGTTATGAATTATATGTTAATTGGTTTTTTCTATGTGCAGGGAGATATCTAATCACCCAGAAGCATATGTTAGAAGATCATCTCTTTTTTAGCATCTCGCATATTGATAGCTCTCCATCCATCATTTATAGCAAAATATTTAAGTGGCGGTGATGTTGAGATTTCTAAAGCGCTGGAATGGATTCACACTTGGGCTCTTTGTGTTGCGTAAGTTGATTCTGACTTTGAGTGTTATGCGGTATGTACCATATATTAAGTTTAGTGGAATTATTGATTAGTCTCTACTATAAGTTACACCTTACAGTTCATGACCATCCATATCTATTTCACTATTTATTTGATAAACAAATAGAAACTGAATGTGTTAATAACTATTGACGATTTTAGATATACAAACTTTTTTGAGGCATATAGCATTTAACATTTAGGATTTATTATCTTAACAGACCACCTTGGAGAATTGAACCGATTGAGGAAAATACCAATTAATTATGTACTCCATATGTACTATTTTAGACCTTTTGGGGTGATGACAAAAAAACATCTGCAAAGAACAGTGAACAGTATGCAAAACCATTTTTAATGTCATCCATATTCGTCTTACAACAACATGTTCAAACAAGTCTGCATAGTCTGCACTGCTGCAACAATTGAACAAGAGTTTCCTTAAGGACATGTTAATAATGTATGTTATGGAATTGGCTTAAAGTAAATGTCAGTCTTGAAGTAGCAGAGTCAATCTGAATTATCTATGGCGGTAACTAGCTTCTCTCAATATTTCTCTCCTTACAATTTGAATGATTTTTTATTCTTATCATCACTGCCATCTTCTTTTGGGTCAACGATGGAGGAGGAAACTTGAATATTGCTGAAATTTTAAGGTCATTGTAAAGAGTGGATAAATTGTCTATGTTCATCTAGGATAACATGTTCTTACTAATGTCGTGCAGAAGCACTTTAATATGTGCCAATCAGCTTCTTGTTTGACTGGAATAAACACACCATTACTTGTTTTGCATATTGCAGGTTTAGTAAATGCTGGAAATTGTGTTGAGTTGGCAGCACATCTTAATGTTGATGGATTTCTAGTCGGAGGGGTTTCTCGAAGGTTGGTAAACTATATTTGTTTTACCCTCTTTATACCTTTTTGCTGAAGTTTTTCAAGCTCTCCATATTGTTTACTTCAATACAAACTTTTCTCATCCTGGCCTACGAAAGCTCGTGGTCAAGTTATGCTTGGAGGTGACTATACTCTTTTTTATGTGAGCTCGTATCATCAAAATAACTTCAAGTATAAGAGCAATGTTATTATGTATTGTATTTTCAAGTTACCCGTCACATTATGCAAAGGCTCAGCATAGACATGCCTTGTTATTAAAGATGGCCTTTTTTATGAAAGGTTGATGGTTTCTTGTTATATGTTTAATTCAACCTCAGTATTTTAATGAGATGTTTGTTATAAATTTTCAAGTGATAGTTGATAAACGCAACGAGTCATTATAATCTTTGTTTTCATGAAGACTAAAGATGAGTTGCTTGGTGCTATTGATAGTAGAGAATTGTATCAAAGTTGAGACAATCAAAGCGAAGAACATGAAATGACAGCTGGCGACAGAGAGACACTGGCTCAAAATTAAAGTTAAGAAAAAGAACCTCAAAGTAGCACTACGGACGCAGACGCAGATCGCAAGTGGGGGTGGAGAGGTGTTCATATTGTATGCAAAGGGATAACGGAATTTAGGCACCCTTTTGTATTTTATCATTGTATTTAAAGGGTTAACGGTATTTAGACACCCTTTTGTATTTTATCATTGTATTTAAAGGGTTAACAGTATTTAGACACCCTTTTGTATTTTATCTTATTTGATATTAATAAAATGTTTGTGGACCCATTTGTTGGGCACAAGATTCAAATCAAATTGTTTTTAATTTATGATATTCCTTACCGGTCTACTCTAACATCATAGACGATATGTAGCCGTCGATTGCACTATATGATATTTGGTTATTATTTATTCTTGAAATTCAGATTTTTCATTCTTTAAATTCGTATTGTCTCTAGAGAGACAATAAAAATTGAAATTAGTATTGTCTCTAGAGAGACAAAATCAGTATTTTGTATTGTCTCTAGCGAAACAATACAAATATTGTCTCTAGAGAGACAAAAACTATATTGTCTCTCAAGAGACAAAATATGTATCAACCTATATTGTCTCTGAAGAGACAATAATTAGAGACAATATTAGAGACACCCGCTTTGAGACAATAATAGAGACAATATACAACTTTTTTATTGTCTCTATTTGAGACAATTTGATCAAGTATTGTCTCTATTATTGTCTCAAAACACCCCCCCTTGTAGTAGTGAGCACAAGAATGAATTCTATAGCTGAACTAACTTTTATAATTATTAATAAAAAATTACAAGTATCATTTTCAATGCATTTCTCTCCAAACAATTGTATAATCAAAACAAGATTTAGCCACAGACATTTTTATCAAGCCTACATTTTTATTAAAGAATAAGTCCCAATCAGGGGTAAAAATTATATAGACAGAAATGCGAATGAATGACCACCCTCATCAATAGACAACTTCAATAATAGAATTTAAAATAATGAGGCAAAGAGAAATAATAATGATCTAAACTCCAATAGGTGCCTTTTCGCAGCTGCGGCTCCGAACAAATGAATAAACTTGATAATCCACGCAAAAAATCCCAAAAACTACAGTTTGAAATTACCATATGCACCAACATTCAAAAAATGAGATAGCAAATTTGATGGTCCTTGTGTGGGTGCACTGGGTTCAGCTTGACAGGATAGAGGTAATCCGTGAGGTTGGCGATCAAATAGAACTTCTTGCATGAATAAAAAACTAGACCTGACATGATGCTAAAATGAATCCAATCGCTATAATTTGTATTTCAAAAACTCTTAATGATGTTATGCTCAAACATAATTCTGATGTAAAGTAATAGAATTCCACTCATAAATTCGGGACAACACAAGAAATCATGGCATTATCCCTTTGTCCTCCATAGGAATGATTGAAACCTCCTCTGATACCAAATCTTATATTTGGATCAGTTTACACAAAAAAAGACAAATAACATAATAAAATAATTTTGATCTATATTCATTTGGAACTAATATTAAAATATGTGGATATACATATATAGAGATTTCAACCCCCAATTTAATCCCTCAATATCAAGGAGTATATCCCAATCCCCATAATATCTCCTCAAATATCTCATACAAGTTTATCTCACATATCTCTCGTTCTATTATTCTCTCTAACACCTAGACAAGCAAGGTGAGTTGGTTTACCAACTAAATAACTCACATTACAATATTTTCTCAAAACAATATAATTATTTTACATAAAAAAATTGGTCAAATATGTGAACACTAAGCTATTTTCTTAACATGGAGAAGATATAACTTGGAACATCAAGAAAATTGGAATATATGAGAAAAATAACATCACATGTAGATGAAATTTTGTTGTTAAATGTTGAAGAAACCCAAGGGAGTAAAAACATTAAGTATATTAAAACAAAGATAGACCAAAGTATCAATTAAGAGGAAAATTATGATGTCAAAATCTGTCAAATCCCATGAATAAGTGAGGTATAAGTGTGTTAATATCAATAACATAAGCAATACCAATAGTTGAATAATAATATAATGAAGTGCCTTATGATGGAGCATCATAACATGAAGCTTAGGTTGGATCGAAGCCCTCACGTCCTCCATGTAGACAAAAGCACATGCAAAAATCTTAATAAAAGAGAAGATTTTTAAATGGTCATGTGTAGATCGAGACTTCTTAATGGACCGTGACCCTTGGAAGATTGCAAAAGAATTCTTCTCATTAAACAACAAAAAAGTGTCAATCTACGATAATGCCATTTATAGGGACTAAACAGAGAAAATACTTCCTTTTGACAAATGCATCACTTGAACCCTGGAGCAACTAACCATGGTCAATTTAAAAACATCCGAGACTAATGACAAAGGAAAACTTCAAGGATGGAATGGTGAACATACAGTAGTTTAAATGAATGCTCCAACCAGCCTCAAACATTAGATGTGTAAATAACTATTACAGATAACTTAAATACATCTATCTAAAATACACCGATAGATATTAATTTCAAGGTTCTTATCTTAATTTTTCCCATTTCACATTGATTAATAACTCAATTACATT
Organism: Taxus wallichiana var. yunnanensis; assembly: GCA_018340775.1. Lineage (NCBI taxonomy): Eukaryota > Viridiplantae > Streptophyta > Pinopsida > Cupressales > Taxaceae > Taxus > Taxus wallichiana. Next base: position 538,902,144 of record CM031241.1, on the reverse strand, counting down.
ATTTGTTTAAATTATATTGTTTAGTGACACATGGCATCAATCTAGCTACATTATTGTATTGGTCCAAAAATATATGGTTTTCAAAAAATAGTCAAGAGAGCAGTGCTTTAAAGTAACCTAACCCCGTAGAGCATAGTTTGATTCTTTCTAAATGTGAAGAAGCATGCAATGAACTGTGAAAGCTAATATCAAATAATTGTAATTCAAAAATTTAAGTAATCATTTGATCACGTAGGCCTCTTTATAAAAACAAAACCATTTTATAAATTTCTAATAGTAAAAATATTCAAGGGGTGGAAAACTCTTAGTCCAATTATAAGAATGCTAAAGTTTATCCAGAAAATAAATGCACGTTGCAAGTAAAACGAATTATTTAACTTGAGTGAAAAGCTCATTTAAACTATACATTCATCCAAAAGCATATGGATGATCGTTCATCTGAATCAAGAGTGAATTGAGTCAATTGTTATGTAAGAGTTAAATAAGTATTATGCATTGTGGATATTCAACGTCCTCATTCCATCTTCTGTTGATGGTTAAAATATGTAATTAAATTACACATTACCGAAGATAAGAAAATGCCAAGCCTGTGCCGCTAGTCGACCACTCCACACCAAAATTGGCTTTTTCATGCCAGCTTTACAACATGCAAATCCGCCCTCACCAAACCACTCAAATATTTCAAAATCGCATCGGCTTCAACGTCTAGAAATTTTATCCACGAACATTGATTTTTTCTGATCAATTTGAGGCCTCCTTCGATCTTAAGGCCCCGCAATTCCACGCCCTTTGTCATTTTAAAGTGTAACCGCTCAATCAAAAGCGGTATCCCGCCAACATTTGTTTCTGCAGCCCGTGTAATTCCACTTTGAAAGAAGAACACAAGGATTTAAATTTAACGCTCGTGATTTTGGAAGCGGTTTCAGAGGATGTGCAGTGAATCTGTGGGTTGAAGAGGTGAGCGGATCTTCACAGATGACTTTACCACGGGAAGTAACGTTTCTCTGGACACCTCAACCCATAGTACGCCAATACACAAAAAAATTAACGCTGTCTGATGAACACGCGGATGGATAAGATGCAGTTGAGGTTGCGAATAGAGGGTTAAGATTGGCGGACGTCAGTATGGATCTAGTTGGGAAAATGCCTTTCGGCGTAATTATTAAAAATTAAATAGATTTTCCAGTCCCTTCATAAATAATTTATTGGGCCCTTTGCCTTTCTAAATGTAGAAAATTCATTCAGCAGTATATAAATAGCTCAAAAGCAAGTCCAAAACAATCTGGCAATATTGTTTTTGCTTCTTTCTAAGCATTTTGGGATAAGTTTTAAAATATAATTTGACGTAGAAATTAACAAAAGGAATCGTAAAGTTTAAACTCCTCGTTATTTATTTTTTGGGGTTCTTCCATCGTAGGCTTGGAAATTGACGTCGCCAATCATTCAAAGCATTTCTGTACAAATTCAGCATCTCGCCTCTCAAATTTGCGGAAGTCGTCAAATGTGAGGGAAATTGTGTTAGTTAGAAAAGAGGTCCAAATATTTAAAATTACTAGCAATTGTACATGAACTATACGATGGAAACGCTGAAGGGGATGTTTTGGAGGAGTCATGTTAGAGGGAGAGAAAGAATTAGAGAGGAAGAGGTGTGAAGATGAAGGAGTTAGAGGGCGAAGAAGTGCGAGGGCGGCGAAAGCAGAGAGGAGAAACAAGTAGAAATTGAAGCGTACATAAATGACATGAGATTTATGTCAATCCTTCGAGGAGACATGGGTTATTGTCTTGAACGATGCAAAAACAACGTAAAGATCTATATATTTGTCAACGTAAGGAGTGGTAGAATTTTTACGGAAGTGAAACTGTGTTTGTAGGTTTAGCCCTTGCATAAATATAGACATGAAGATGTGGAGTGGAAGTAGCATGTGAAGGTGGCGACCTCATGCAAAGTTCTACTCATCAACAATAGAGATGGCATTACCATTCAACAATCACCGGGAAAAGGGATAGGTGTGGTGTGTCGAGGATTTTGATTGTACAGGGGAAAGCAATCATCAACATGGGACATGCAACGGCTCCCTTTGAATTGGGCTCGGGGTGGAGAAAACAATATGAAGAAGCCATGGGAAGGGGGAAAACAATTGCAAAAAAATATACAATAGCTTTGTTACATTAAACTTCACCTAGAAATGTTAAGGAATTTATGCAATTTATGTTGTATTTTTGAAATTATGGTTTTATAAAAAAACTTTTGGAGAAAAAAAGTAAACAAGGAATAACTTATCAGGTTGAATTTCATCGAAGAGGTGAAATTGCATAGCTTGTTATGTTGAATGTCATCAAAAATTTAAGTGAGATTATGACTTACAACCTATAATTCCTAGAATTAGGGTTTTGTGAGAAGCTTTAAATTTGTAGCGTTATAAAGGACAAAGAAGTTGCAGGATAGCCTACAGATCAAATTTCATTGTGAATCATGGAGGATGGCGTGCAATATAAAGGCAAGGTAAATCATCAAGTTTCCTTCTCGTATGAGGATTTTAAATAGCATAGAATCTATATAGCGGGTGACTATATGAAGGAATTGAAGGAGGTCACCGAGGAAATTGTTGCGACTTCGTTGTCTGGGATGGGTGGTTTTATGGATCAAACATTTATGGTGCAGGGTTGTATGGAGGAGAACGTGGCTCGGGGTAGAGAAAAATTTGCGATGAAGAAGTGCGGGAAGGGGGACAAGAATCGGTGTGAGTGGAGGGTAGGGGCGAGCATGCACCCGTATGTTCTTTGGAGCATTCGACAACTTGGGAAGGTTAAGGGTAGGGCATAAAGGAGCATATGCTTTGAGGAAGGGGGCTATGACTAGGATTATAGGGGTAGCACTATAGGATGCAACAATGCATACACCATGACCGGTATCACACCTAAATGGTTGCTCTCCCATTCTATTATTTGGAGTACCCATTAATGTAATTGTAATGCTTCATCGGGTTTCCAGTGGCGGGATTCAATCATCATATGTAATCGATCGGGGATGCCACGACTACCAAAAGAACAGTGAAAACCAATCATCGTGTATGCCAATGGAAACCTCGGATAAAAACCAGTCCATATGTTCGTGGAATTGGCTAAGCGGTAGGAAGGATAAAATTCGATATAGAAATCATGACTCCCATCACATGCGCGAGATGCCATGTTTGACATAAAAAGAAAATCAAAGTGTTAAATCCCAACGACTTATGCGAACTCGAAGGATCGACATATCAATGTGAACTGCGATGAAATAAGAGGCGTATTTAGGCCTCACAGAGGACATCTTTACATTACAGACCAATTATTATCGGTCCTCGAAGGCTTTTAGTCTGACATAGAACACACGCATCAAACACCAGTCCATATGTTCATGGAATTGGTGAGCGGTAGGAAGGATAAAATTCAATATAGAAATCATGATTCCCATCACATGCGCGAGATGCCATGTTTGACATAAAGAAAATCAAAGTGTTGAATCCCAAGGACTTATGCGAACTCGAAGGATCTGACATATCGATGCAAACTGCAACGAAATGAGAGGCGTATTTAGGCCTCACAGAGGACATCTTTACATTAGAGACCAATTATTATCGGTCCTCGAAGGCTTTTAGTCCCACATAGAACACACTCATCAAACATTAAGTCACATTGAAAATGCATTCATAACACAATTATTTATCTATTTGAATATGAAGATAATCCATTCAAATGACATAAAATATAGTAAAGAACCAACTAACAATATTCAAAAATAATAATTAATTACTTTTTATTTCCCTAGAAAAATTCTCATCTCCATTATGAAAATTTGACAACCCCCTTGGTAAAATATTTCATGGTCACCACTTGAATATAAAATTCACCAAGGGGAGTTTGATTTTTTTATTGGGGTATTTGGGGTGGTTTTTTTAGCGATTCTAGCAATGAGCCCGTTTCATTTGTCTCCAACAGTTCGGACTTGAATGAATTTTTGCTAAGTGCATTTTTTTCTAAAGTTTTTGTGTACGAATCATGTGGCGGCGACTTGATTTGGCATGTTCTCTCGAATGGATTTGCGGGTTCCTATTCTTCGTTGCGATCGGAGGACTTGATCGAGTCTTATAGAAGCACCTTCCATCAAATAAGGAAGATGAGGGGGTGTTTTTGCCATCCGTTGACGCGTATTCCTACGTTGAGTTCATCGTTGATTTCACGAAGACAACGGTTTAAATAATTATGCATTTTCATCATAGGCGTCACGTGAAGTAGTGTGGATGCGAAGCACTTCCCACCATAAAGATTTCAACACATGTGCGGCTTCAAATCTGCACCATCAATTTCGTTGCGGGTATCAGAGTCAAGAGGATGGATCTCATACAATCTAATAAGTATGTTAATTGATGTTATATATAAATACAACATTTAATAATAGACGTAAATATGTTTTTGTAAAATTAGGAAGTTACTATAGGATCAATTTATTTGTTTGTTTATATTATATTAAATATATATAATAAATATAATATTTACCACAAGTTATATAAAAAAAAATATTCCATTTTTTCTAATTTTAAACATGAATTAACATTTGATTTGATATATTTTGAATTTCATTTGGCATTAATAATAGGTAAAAAAATGAAGTCCCAATATAAAGATACTAAAAGCACCAACACCCAAATGCATAATAAAGGAAGTGCAAATTGAGACATATTTACAATAACAACAACAAATATTGGGAGTGTAAACCTTTAAAAAGGTTTCATGAAATTATCCCTTATGGTAACATAAATTAAATAAAATGGTTGAGGAGAAGAAAGAGGTAGACATATTTTCCTTAAAGCGAACGAACACTACATATTCAAAAATTCAATCCTTTGTTGCCAAGTTACGGAGCATTTCCTGTGGATGTCCGAGGATGAGGAAAAAAAAGCAATTAAATTACTCATGATGGAACAACAGGTGTTACATGAAAGACACCAATAGATTTGATCCGCACATCTTCCAGAAGAATCAGTTTGAATCGAAATTGTAATATTAATACCGCCTGCCTGTGCCGTGAATTGATATCTGCAGCGGCAACCGGTGAGAGTCTATTGGACTAGTTTCCAACATGGCATAGCGTTCAATTGTTTCTAACAGGAAACAGTCACAGTAAATCGGGAAGATGTGGATCACTTGCAACCCTTGAGATTTCAATGCACATATCCTACTCTAGTCTGGTCCCTCGATTTTCTGGGTAATCTCATAAAGAAACGCCTTCGGCAAATAAACTAATAACATATTGCCACTTGTCAATTTTTTAAATTAACTTTCTGTCACATGTACGTAGTGATTTTTGACCGTCAAGATGGACGTCGATGCAGAATTTGTGAACCATTAGATCTTGTCAGAGAGGCCCGGGCTATTCCAATTGTAAGAAACACCTTCGGCGTAATGAAGCTATGGTATAATATTGAGGATCTTTGCAACATGGTAATAGAGAGATAAATAGCCTCCTCCACACATTGTGCCTTCTTCTTAAATGGTCACCACAAGTAAATTGTGTTGAGACCCATGGTCTTTCAAAAATAACCGTGCAACTAACGGATCAAGGATTTAAATACCTCATGCTTCTCTAAGGATATTTTTGGTGAAATTATACAGGTGACAGATATGGTGTGAGGATTGTTTTGTCGTTAGTCACCAATACCATTATTTGTCTTCTAACTTGCATGTTTTTCTCACCTTCGCACTTCCTAAATCCAGTCTTGTAATGCCTCGTAGCTTCATTTACGTGTGTAACCATTTTAAGTTTATCGTATTTTGATTTTATGAGTTGTTCGGTGGTGTCCTAGTTTTGGGAAGGAACTAATTTTAGTGATGAATTTAAATTCACCAACGACCAACTTTTCCTTGTCAACAAACAGGTCCACGTATGCCCAAATGTTTTTATTACAAATTAATGGAGAAACTTTTGCATGCACCCACCGACCTGCCATTCTTTATAGCCATTTACTCAACCTGCTTGGCGTGGGATTTTTGTTTCCTTATGCGTGATTTTCTTTTGGTTCTTGTTGGAAAATGGTGGTTGTTGGGCACTTTACCCTATAGTTCCTTGTTGGACGCACTTGTTTGAGTCCTCTAGCTTTGAATTTCCTTGTTTATTTATTGCTTACACGCAAGTGGGGTGCGTGGAAGAATTTATGGCCTCCTGCCATCTCTTTTTGTAATTTTTTGGTGCTTTGCTTGGCATACGGTTGGTGGGAAATTAATGATAATTTGTTTACTACTCCCCCTCACCGTATATTCCTCCATATTGGTTCGATTATCTTCAAATAGGATTATTGTGGAATCTTCCTTGTTTCCCTTTTTTAATTTGTTCCTTCCTCGCTGGCCGCGTGAGATTGGGAGGATTTTGTTAGCATTTGTGAAGGGCGTTGAAGCTCAACACCCAGTGTAGTTCGCAGTGTTTGGGCAGCCACATTTTTCCCTCTTCTCTTGGTCGTGCCTTCAAAAGGGGAAGCATGGAGTGGTGTTTTGTGAGCAAAAAGCAGTGGATAAGGGACGTGTGGCTGTAACAGTCCCTACTGGATGTTTTTGGCTTGTAGATGCATAAAAATAGGCATGATAAACTACCCACCTCCATAATACGCTAAGATTTAGTAATCTCCTGAAATGAATCTTGTCTTTTCTAGATTTGGCTTTTCGAGTAAGGATTTTGTTTTGTGGTTTAAGTTCGTTCATTGTTACCTTGCGGTTACTCTTATTTATTCTCCGGTGTTGGGTTTCTTGTTGTTGTAGATGCGAATAGTCTGAGCATCTCTTTTGGGTAATTAAAGTCTTGAATATTTCTGTTAGGATCAGTCGCATGGCTGGGAAAACCCATTTTTTCTTTTGAAAATATCCTTGTTATAAATATAATAAAATAAAATTGCTAAATACGATTGTGGAGGACATGAGTTTACCTATGCTTCCTTCCCATGAGAACAATTTGGATTGGGCTATGCATTTGGCCCTGTGATGGGTTAGGTAAGAAAGATTCTTTAGCTGTTTGGTTTCGATTTGTGTGTCTGTAACTAGTTTAAATACCCATAGCTTGAGTTAACATTGAATATGAGTGTCGATCTAAGACTATTTTTTTAACTTTGAATACCTTGTTTAGGGTATGCATCCACATAATGTATTTGGGGCTATTGAATTTAATTTCCTCCTTCTTGGGAAGGTTCGTTGAACCATATGCTTTTGTTCGATTGAATACTTAAGTATTGTAGATTTATGTTTTGAACCCCTTTTTGAGGTGTAATTTTTATTATGCCATTTTATATATATATATAAAACTAACTAACTAAATGTAGATATTGTCTTTCTTTGGCTTTAAATATTTGTTCCCCATGTAGAATCAGGGTTCACAAGAATTTATTGAGTATTCTGGTGTGCACGTGTATAGTTTTTTAATAAAACACCATCTCCTCAAAAGCCCTTAGTTTTTCCAGGAAGATGTGTTCATTCCTTTGGTCAAGGCTTAAATTTTTTGATGTGATTATGTTTTAGGCTTACGAGATGTAGGTGCTAATGTTGGAGTGAAAAGGGGTTTAAGACACTAATTATATGACCTTTTTCCTTTCTCGAACAAAATAGTATTTGGGTTTTGAGGGCATCGTCTTGATTTTCTAACTTATTTTGATTTAAGAAAAAAAATACTGGTTCGATCAGGCCATCATGTTAGTTAATTCAGGCTTTTGATCCAAAAAAAGCTGTTCATGGTATGAAAATGTTGAGGATAGGCATTAACATTTTTATGTCCTTCGGCTTTTCTCATACGAAAGTCTTTTGGTGGTATATACAATTGCATAACTCGCTTTTTTTTAATTTGTGGGTATGTTTTAGTCAATTGGTGGGTGTTTATTTTTATTGATACTTGTTGATTATGATGGAAATTGTAATTAGTTTAATGGTTTTGGGTGACTCATACTAATGCATATTTAGGGGTGGATTTAAATTGGGTAATAAATGTTCTTAAAAAGGATCTTGTGTTGAGAAGTGGTAAACCATGTATTTTTCTTATAAACTGAAAAATATAAATTTATTTTGGGAGTTTACGGATCCATAGTGTTATGAAGCTTGGAAGGATTTTTTTTTAATACTAACTTGCTTATAGTCTTGGTAGTTATATGCTTGATGTTTCCAATTTCTTGTTTTATAATGTAATGTGGCTACTTGGAAATGTCCATTCGGGCATTTGTTAGCCATTCTTTCTCTCTTATTATTACCTTTGTGGAGTCACTTTTGGCCAAGAAAATTTAGATGTTTTTTTGAATATCATATTTTCAACCCTTATGACTACCTAATGAAACTTCCCTTGCACTTGATTGTTGTTTCTAACTTTTAAGGGCACGATCCCTTCTTGAGTGATTGTGAAACTATTGTTTCCTTAGGGGAAATGATCGTAACTAGTATTTAATTGGCTTCTTTTAGAAATTATAGATTGATGGTTGTGTATTAGATTTAAATCATATAATCTATATGCTTAGATGATTGAAACTCTAATACACTCAACATTTCATGTACAACTGATAAACCCATGTTCCTCATTGAATGATTGTTCAACTTTTATCATTATAGAGATCAACAATCGGAGCCAGTGCTTATGCTATCTCCTTGAACTTTATTTATTTATTTTTATTGTTAGTGGTGTATTAGGTTTCAATCATATAATCTATAGGATTACATGATTGAAATCCCAATACACTCATCATTTTGTTTCTAACTCATTAGGCTATAGTCCTACTTGTTTGGGTGTTTAAATTTTGATGCTTTCGAGACATTGTTATTATTTGCAGCTTATGACTTCCTTCTTAGACACCATGATGGAAAATTTTATTTTGTTCTTAAAATTTAATTAAGTGGTTAGAGGATGGATCCATCTCTTGAAATAGATGGGTTCCTTTCATGAGGTTGCTAAATAATAGCATATTCTTGTTTTGTATAGTCTTATCATGCTCAGTTCTCGCGAACTGACTCAAGTTAATACTTGTGCAGATAGATTATGTGAGTAGATAAAAGTAAATAGTTGTGAAGGTTTCATCGGGTTGATTTATGAAGTTCTTGTACAAATGTCAAATGTATTGTAACTCTTGCAATGGTGCTTGTAAAGGAGTTTAGAAGGCCTCTTGCCTTAGATTATCGATATTTGTGAAATAAAGTTGTGTTTTCCTTTTGTAGTGAAACTTGTAATTATCTTTGTGAGGAATAGAACTCGATCATCTCCTTGTTCGTGCAATTTATTTTGATTTTATTTCAGTCATAACAATGTTGTAGCATGGCTGACCAAATGTTACCTTCTTGTTTTCAGTTAAAGTTCTATTGAATCTTATGACACCTTTGGTTTTGGGCCATGTTGAATAGAAATGTTATAACCATGTTTAACCCTCTCGTTTAGCAATGGTAGTTTCTTCTCTCATCTCATAAAACTTTCATGTTTAATAATTCCCCCATGGTCTTGGCACTAGTGCAATTCTTTGTATATTTTAGTGAGTAGCAATCCTTCTTCTAAAGTTAAACAAAAAGAAAATAAAATGAATTCATAGATGAATCAATAAATAAAATAACAATTAAAATTGGGTTTCTCATTGATGAATTTAAGAATCTTAAATTAGGAAGAAAAGTGTTTTCTACCGGTGTAAAATAAACCTACCCTCGTTATCCTTAACTACGGATTAAACTTTATCCTCTTTGTCATGAAACATTAATTATTTCTAAAATTATTTCCTTGTTGGATTTTGGGGATATAGTCAGATCTTAGTTAGTAGGGGAGTTTGATTAAGGACACTCTAAGACTTATGCTCTTCTTTGGGGACCCCATGTGTTTCCTTTGTCGTACTTAATCAAGAGATTGCTAAATGAAGCTTTTACCCAAATCTAGTTGAACTCTTAAGTCTCGTTAAAAGGTCGGTTAATAACTAAATAGATCATAATGAAATAAATTGACCTTCTCTCTCTAACCATTGCCATAAGTACTTTGTAACCCTTTTCTTAAGCAATGATAAAATTTTGATCCTTTCTCAAAGGGGTTTGTCGTTCGAACCTAAAACGGTACCTCCATCAATTGGAGCTTACACTCGTCTCCTTTTCCAACAGAGGTTGAAATGAGGATTCTATAGCTTATGGTTGTTTAGATAACCTTGTGGGATTTGTTTCACCCCACCCCTTGTAGCGTTAATCTAATAACTAATTAAACAAATATTTGTCAAAGTAAAGATGATCCTCTTTCGGTAATTTTTATCTAAGCCTTATGTCTCTAGTATAAAAGAAAGGAATCTAACCTTTTAAGAAGGATTATATGGTTCATAACCTGAATCTCCTGGAATGTAAGTTCAAGTTTGAAGGGGCATTTTCAGTAAAATAAATAACCTTAAAAATATTTTCACAGTGGGATGTCCTAAGCTGTAACTATGTATTGTGGTTGGTCTTTTATGTTGTGCCTCATCAAAGAGAAAAGTGAACTGTCCTTGATGGGTGTTGAATGTTTCCTTGTTGCCCAATTGGTCATCATTGTGTCAAGATGTTCAAAGAGTTAGTTGTAGCCATTGTGACCACTGTTGTGTCGTTATATACTTTAAACAAGTCAAAAAAAAAAAAATTATCCTATATTTTTTTATGTTGTCTTGTGTGTCTGAAATAGTGGGCATTACACTTGGTATCAGAGCGAGAGGTTCATGCTCTCAAACCTCTGGGCCAGTTTGGAGTTGTGATGATATTACATGATGGTGCTGTATGATGGTGATGGTGTTGCATGATGGTGGTTGATATTGGAAGAGTAATGTGAATTAAGCGTGATGTGAACTATGTCGTAATTTTGATATTGTTAGCACACATGTTGTGTATGTCACTTAGTGCGTGTAATCTGATGGCATGTTGATGTGTTAAAGATGAGAGTATTCTCTCTCCTTGTTAGGAATTCTATGTGAATTTGAGTGTGAAACACTATTTTGTTGTGTGTGTGGAAGAAATGTGATTGTTGATTTTGGAGTGTTGGATCCTTTTGGCATTTGTGATGTGTGGGTGTGTTGATATGTTGTGTGACCAGGTTGATTGTAGTGAACTGGATTTCTTAATGATGTCATTATCATTTGTGTAGAAATGTGTGTATTCCCATGTTATATGGTAGTTGATTGTATGTTGTAATTGTGCTCATCATAAGTAAAATTCATGTGATATGTAATGATTAATGTCGTAAATTTGGGACATATGGTGTATATGATCCCTAGTATATGATTGCACTTTGGTGTAACATGTGGTGATGTGGTGTGTGGTAAACCATGAATGTAATGTATGTGATATACCATGTATTGGTGCCATGCGTGAGATACTATGGTTAATGTGTGTGAACCACCATTGTGTTAGTGATATAGTTGCATGTTATGTTATGAACCTTACGCTAACCGACCCTGAGGGAAATCGGTAAAAGTGTATGTTTGGAGTGAGGAATGTGCACCATGGGCTAGTAACTCGAACCGACCTTAGGCTCAGTAGATGATGACTTGTGTCTCCTTTTCTCTCTCTCCTCATGGTTGTTGTATGGATACAACCTAAGTATAGCTATGACTGTGTTTAGCCTTGTCGAAGTGGTGGCGGGATGATTCAGATAGAGATGATGACAGTTGTACTATTGATATGTTATTTTTTTACGACAAGCTGAGGCTCGATGTTCCGAGTGCCAAAGAACTCATTGAGTACCCCTTGGTGGCCATAGATAAGGCCACATAGTCATCGTAATGTGTTATTCTTATATATGTATTTTATTCGTAAATTGAACTTTTATTTTATTTTTGCAAAGGACCAACAAGTTTTCTTGATTTCCATGTTTTATATTTTGGGCATTTCCTTGGTTGTGGTACTAACATGCGGATTTTTGACACTAACTATGGCTATTTGGCCATTTTTTTTCTTGGTTTTGGATCTTCTTTTAAATTTTAAGATTTTACCACCTTGCCCAAGGCTTGTACTTTTCCACTTGGCATTTGGATCGGATTTCTATGTTGGTTCTATTTTTGTGATGTGTGGAATAGGGTCATGGGATGCACCATGGAATGGTTGGACCTATGGACCCACTTCGTTGTATGGGGTATGCCCCAAGGAGTTACAGATAACTAGCGGGTTGTTGAACCACATGAGTTATTATGTCACTTGGGTTAGGGGTGTTTGGACTCTATGTGCCTAGGACCATGGGGAAACCTCACTTGAGGGAGGCATAAAAGATTGAGGGAGGCATAAGAGACTTGAGGGAGGCATAAGAGATTTGTGTGGAGACATGTGTGTTTGTGTGTGTGTGTGTGTGTGATGTTTGGGATATATGTTGAGTTATTGTGATGTCTTGGGAGTGGTCTTATGATGTATGTGTTACTCATGATAGTTAGATTTGTTTGTGATGTTGTGGATATGGCATTGATGCCCTTGTGTACACTATGTACCTGTAGCTTTTGTTCGAGTTATGTGAAATCTTCATATGTGGAATTGAGGAAATGTTTGGTTGTTATAGTACACTTTGTTCAAGTATTGTATTGTCAGTCATAGATGTGTGACAAGTACTATGTTATGTGGACCGAGTTTGTTCTCTTCCATATTTGGTTAAGCTCTTGTGGTGTGGTACCGTCATGAAAGTATGTAATTATGCTTGTGAATCATTGTAGTGTTTGTATGACCCTGGTAGGGTGTTGTGATAATGCAGTTCGTGTTGGGCACCCACAAGAATGAATAAACTAAATTCTACAAAATGAAATTTTAAAAAGAACATGAGTTAAGAATAATGTAAAAGGGAAAAATCTAATTAATTAATTAATAACCGAATGAAGTAATATAAAATCGCCATCTTCACAGAACTTTGAAAGTTAAAATTCTGCCAAAATGTTTCTAAGGCCAACCCGTGGTCTATGCCTTTTAACGATCTGAAAATTTTAACCATAGGGTGCACTTTCACCTTTATTTGTTCTTGATGCTTATCACCTTTCCCTTCCTTCACATGTCATGTCGCATCGAGGAAGATGATTTATTAAGGGGAGGAGAATGTAATGCCCCATTGGCAGCTTCGTTTCGTGTGGGTGACCTCCCATTTTAGGTTTATCGTATTTTGATTTTTGATCTTGTTGGCTTCGCCCGCCTGGTTTTTGGAAGGAACATTCTCCCTCTTTAGTGATGAATTTAAATTCACCAACGACTTTTTTTTTTGCTAGCCCTCACAACAAACAGTCTTCCTATAAAGGGAAAATGTTTTTATTACAAATTAATGGATATAAATACATATATATGCATTATATTTGTTCACCGTAAAATTGTTCTTTAATAAGCCATTTAAACCTATAATAATGATATTATTTTTGAATGGTATGATGATTACATAAATTTTATTATTTGTAGGAAAATTAATGGTTGTTGGGCACTTTACCCTATACTTCCTATGTCATTTTGTATCATTTTTAGTCCTCTAGCTTTGAATTTCCTTGTTTATTTATTGCTTACACGGAGAAGGGGTGCGTGGAATAATGTATGGCCTCCGCTATCATCTCTTTTTGTAATTTTCGCCAACTTGGCATACCATTGGTGGCAAATTAATGATAATTTGTTTCATACCCCCTCACGATATATTCCTCCATAATCATTTCGATTATCTTCAAATAGGATTATTGTGGAATCTTCCTTGTTTCCCCTTTTAATTTGTTCCTTTCCTCGTCCTGCTTTGTGTGACGAGATTCAATAGGGAATTTTTGTTAGGGTTTGTTAAGGGTGTTGGAGCTTCAGCACCCAATGTGGTTCATTTTGTTTGACAGCCACATTTTCCCTCTTCTCTCATTGGTGCCTTCAAAAGGGGAAGCATGGAGTGGTGTTTGAGTTCCAGAAAAAATAGTGGATAAGGGAACGTGTGGTTTTTTAGTATCCCGCTTTGGACATTTTTGTTATGTGGATGCATAAAAATAGGCATGATAAACTACCCACCTCCATAATATGCTAAGATCTAGTAATCTCTTGAAATGAATCTTGTCTTTTTTGGGGAAGGGACTCCTTTTTTTTTTTGTTTTTTTTGGTTTAAGTTTGTTTGTTGTTACCTTGTGGGTTGCTCCTTATTTATTCTCCAAACTGTTGGGTTTCTTGTTGTTTAGATGTAATAGTCATTGAGAGAATCTCTTTTGGGTAATTGATGTCTTGAATATTTTGTAGGACATGCTTTTTCACATGCCTAGGGAAAACCTTTTTTTTCTTTTCAAAATATCCTTGTTATAAATATAATAAAATAAAATTGCTAAATACGATTGTGGATGATGAGCATGAGTTTACCTGGATGTACTTCCTTCCGTGAGAATAGTTTGGATTGGGTTGTGCTTTTTTCGAACCCATTTTGTGATGGGTTAGGTAAGCAAGATTCTTTCAAAATGTCAGTGGTTTGTTTTTTGCATTTGTAATTGGGTTAAATACCCATAGCTTGACCTAACATTGAATAAGAGTGTTGGTTTGAGACTATTATTTTAAACTTTGAATACCTTGTTTAGGTAAATGCATCCACATAATTTTGGGGCTTGAATTTAATTTCCCATGGGAAGGTTCCGTTGAACCATATGCTTTTGTTTGCATTGATTACTTAAGTATTAGATCTATGTTTTGAACCCCTTTTCGAGGTGTAAGTTTTATTATGCCATATTTATATACATAAATAACAAAATGTAGATATTGTCTTTTTTAACATTAATTATGTCTTTCCCATTGTTGTTTGTTTCAAATTCACAAGAATGTTGAAGAGATGTTTGCACATGTGTGTATTTTTTTTAAAACACCATCTCCTCTCAAAAGTCCTTAATTTTTGTGAATCCTCGTAGATGTTTTCATCCCTTTTATCAAGGCTTAAAATTTTTTTGTGATTATGTTTCAAATTTAGATGGAGAATAGGTGCTAATGTTGGAGTTTCCACCCAATTGCTTTTAAGACACTAATTATATGCTTTTCTTTTTCTCTTTTTGCAATAAAATAGTATTTGGATTTTAGGGCATCATTCATGATTGTTCTAACTTATTTTGATTTTTTAAAAATATCAATTTGTAATGAACCCATATGTTAGTTAAGAAAGGATTTTGATCTAGAAAAAGTTGGTCATGGTATGAAAATGTTAAGGATAGGCATTAACGTTTTTATGTCCTTTGAATCTCTCATACAAAAGTCTTTGTGGAAAAGGTATATAAAATTGCATAACTCGTTGTTTTTTTAATTTTTGGGCATGTTTTTGTAAGATTGGTGGGTGTTTATTACAAATTTGGGTTTATTGATACTTATTGATTATGATGGAAATTGTAGTTAGTTTAATGGTTGTGGGTGATCATACTAATGCATATTTAGGGGTGGATTTAAAGGAAATAAGTGTTCTTAAAAAGGATCTTGTGTCGTGGGAAGTGGTAAACCATATATTTTTCTTATTTTGTGAAAAATATAAATTTATTTTGAGATTTTAAAACCCAAGAGTTATGGAGCTAGGAATGGTTTTTTTTTAATACTAACTTGCTTATAGGAATGTAGTTATATGCTCGATGTTGTCACGTTCTTGTTTTATAACATAACATGGCTCTTGGCAAATGTCCATTCGGGCATTTTTAGCCATTCTTTGTTCTCTTATTATTAGTTTTGTTTGGAGTCACTTTTGGCCAAGAAAATTTAGATTGTTGTTTTGAATATCTATATTAAACCCTTATGACTTATGTTAATGAAACTTCTGCGAGTCTTGATTTTGTTTCTAATGTTTAAGGGAACCAATCCCTTCTTGAGTGATTGTGAAACTATTGTTTATTAAGGGAAATGATCATAACTAGTATTTAATGAGCTTTATTAGAAATTATAGATTGATGAATATTGTGTATTAGATTTAAATCATATAATCTATATGCTTAGATGATTAAAACTCTAATACACTCATTTTTTCATGTACAATCTGATAAACCCATGTTCCTCATTGAATGATTGTTTAATTTTATCATTATAGAGATCAACAATGGAGCCTAAGTGCTTATGCTATCTCCTTGAATTTTTGAATTTTTTGATTGATAGTGTGTAGTATTAGATTTCAATCATATAATCCATATGATTACATGATTGAAATCTCAATACACTCATCATTTTGTTTCTAACTCAATAGGCTATAGTCTTACTTGTTTGGGTGTTTAAATTTTTTTTGAGACATTATCATTCATCCTTACTAGAATATTTGAGTTCCTTCTTAGACACCATGATGGAAAATTTTATTTTGTTCTGAAAATTTAATTAAGTGGTTAGAGCTTTGATCCATTCTTGAAATAGATGCATTCCTTTCATGATATTGTTAAATGTTAGCATATTATTGTTTGGTAGTCTTATCATGCTATTTCTCGTGAACGACTCAAGTTAATACTTGTGCAGATGGATTATGTGAGTAGATAAAAGGAAAGAGTTGTAAAGGTTTCATCGGGTTGATTTATGAAGTTCTTGTACAAATGTCAAATGTGTTGTAAATCTTATAATGGTGCAGTAAAGGAGTTTAGAAGGCCTCTTGCCTTGGATTATCAGTATTTGTGAAATAAAGTTGTCTTGTCCTTTTGTAGCAAAACTTGTAATTATCTTTGTGAGGAATAGAACTCGATCATCTCCTTGTTCGTGTACTTTCTTTTGATTTTATTTCAGTCATAACAATGTTGTAGCATGGTTGACCAAATTGTTACCTTCTTGTTCTCAGCTAAAGTTCTATTGAATCTTGTGACACCTTTGGTTTGTGTGCCATGTTGAATAGAAATGTTATAACCATGTTTAGCCCTCTCATTTAGCAATGGTAGTTTCTTTCCTTGTCTCATAAAACTTTCATGTTTAATAATTCCCTCCCCATGGTCTTGGCACTAGTGCAATTCTTTGTATATTTTAGTGAGTGGCAATCCTTCTTCTAAAGTTAAACAAAAAGAAAATAAAATGAATTCATAGATGAATCAATAAATAAAATAACAATGAAAATTGGGTTTCTCGTTGATAAATTTAAGAATCTTAAATTAGGAAGAAATGAGTTTTCTACTAGTGTAAAGAAACCTACCCTCATTATCCTTAACTACGAATTAAACTTTATCCTCTTTTTCATGAAACATTAATTATTTCTAAGAGTATTTCCTTGTTATCTTTTGGGGATATAGTAAGATCTTAGCTAGTAGGGTATTTTGATTAAGGACATTCTAAGACTCATGCTCTTCTTTGGGAACCCCATGTGTTTCATTTTTCGTACTTAATCAAGAGATTACTAAATGAAGCTTTTACCCAAATCCAGTTGAACTCTTAAGTCTTGTTAAAAGGCTGGTTAATAACTAAATAGATCATAATGAAATAAATTGACCTTCTCTCTCTAACCATTTCCATAGTACTTTGTAACCCTTTTCTTAAGCAATGATAAAATTTTGATCCTTTCTCAAAGGGGTTTGTTGTTCCGAACCTAAAATGGTACCTCCATCAATTGGAGCTTACACTCGTCTCCTTTTGCAATAGAGGTTGAAACAAGGATTCTGTAGCTTGTGGTTGTTTAGATAACCTTGTGGGATTTGTTTCACCCCACCCCTTGTAGCGTTAATCTAATAACTAATTAAACAAATAATTGTCAAAGTAAAGATGATCCTCTTTCGGTAATTTTTATCTAAGCCTTATGTCTCTAGTATAAAATAAAGGAATTTAACCTTTTAAGAAGGATTATATGGTTCATAACCTAAATCTCCTAGAACGTAAGTTCAAGTTTGAAGGGCGCATTTTTAGTAAAATAAATAACCTTAAGAAGATTTTCATAGTGGGATGTCCTGAGCTGTAGCTATGTATTGTGGTTGGTCTTTTATGTTGTGCCTCATCAAAGAGAAAAGTGAATTGTCCTTTATGGGTGTTGAATGTTTCCTAGTTGTCCAATGGGTCATCATTATGTCAAGATGTTCTAAGAGTTAGTTGTAGCCTTTGTGACCACCTGTTGTGTTGTTATGTACTTCAAACAAGTCAAAAACAATTATCCGTATTTTTTATGTTGTATTATGTTTCTAAAATAGTGGGCGTTACAAGTCCATTACTCAAGGGGCTCAATTGTCTGTTGTTGTTCACACATTGTTTTTTTCATTTATTTACTTCGAGCTTAAAACTAAAACAAAGTGCTACAATAAACCAACATTGCGTTTTGGTTTCCAATGTGGAACCTATTGGATTTTTGCCCATTTTTTTATTTTGGTCGCTAAGCGTAAATTGCATTCGCTTGAATAATGCGAGCTTAACGATAAAGCAGAGCATAGATAACAGATAGAGCATCATAAAGTTGCCCCAATTATTCTCGCTAGATGCAATAGCCACTAGAATGGGCAGTCTAAACCATGACACAACATCAGTTCAAAAAAACTACCAAAAAGCCCCACAATTAGTAAAATCATTGCCAAGCAATTTTTACTAAATAAACATGCAATAGAATGATAAATGAACAAACATTTCTATATATCATGCGTTGATTTAACTCTATGATACGCCATTATCACAAGATACATTATACAAAGTACACATAGGGAGGTAAATGTTTGTCTTTCTTGTGAATCTACATGACCACAACCATAATATGGTTGTTTTCCTTTTTGATAGAAAAATAATAGTGCATGAGTAGGAGTCGTGAAAAAGCAACATAACGTCAACCTGCATTGGGACACTATAGAATGCATGTTATCGGGATTTATCTATGACATCAGATAATGAAGATGAGCCATCACATATCCTCTACCACCCACCACCCTACCCTTCCCTGCTACAAATCAAAATGTCGTGTGGATGCCCCTCATTGCAAGTCAACGAGAAGATTGCACTAAATAATGTAAGAAATTGTATGGAGTCTAAGTTTATAGTTTACGATTGGAAGATAAATACTACTTAACACTCATATTCCTACCTATTGGAGGGATTCAATTATCCTTGATTATTCGTGCATCACTTGTTTTTCTGGAATTAATCGAGCTTAAAAGTGAAAAGAGGCGTAAAAAATGATACAACAAGCCAACATAATATGTAATAAGTTAATGATAAAGCAAAGCATAGATGGCAGATAGAGCGTCATAAAATTTCCCTAATTATTCCACTAGATGCAATAGCCACTAGAATGGATGGTCTAAACCATGACACAATGTTGTTCCCAAAAAGTACTAGAAAAACCCACAATTATTAAAATCTTTCCCAAGCAGTTTTTACTAAATAAACTTGCAATAAAACAAGAAATGAATAGACATTTCTATATATCATGCAGTGATTTAACTCCATGATACACCATTATCACAAGCTACATTATACAAAGTACACATAGGGAGGTAAATGTTTGTCTTTCTTGTGAATCTACATGAC